>JAJHZJ010000242.1:2143365-2165865 GCA_023548195.1 Bettongia penicillata ogilbyi | reverse complement strand
ATTTACTAAATGCTTACATCAACAAAATAGAGAAAGAGCAGATCAATGAATTGAGCATATATCTGAAAAAGTAGAAAAAGAACAAATTAAAAATTCTCAATTAAACACTAAATTGGAAATCCTGAAAATCAAAGGAGCGATTAATACAATTGAAAGTAAGAAAACTATTGAACAAATAAAGGTAGGAACTAGTTTTATGAAAAAAACAATTTCATAGATAACCATATATTAATTTGATTAACAAAAAAGGACAACTAAATTTACTACTATCAAAATGAAAAGGTTGAACTATCTATGAGTGATAAAGCTAAACTAATTATTAAGAGCTAATTTGATGAATTTTATGCCAATAAATCTGACAACTTAAGTGATATAGATGAATATTTATAAAAATATAAATAGCCCAGATTAACAGAAGAGGAAATAAAATACTTAAATAATCCTCTCTTGGAAAAAAGAAATTGAATAAGCAATCAATGAGCTCCCTAATGGTCAAAGTATATGAAGAGGCAGTTTTCAGATGAAGAAATCAAAGCTATCTACATTCATATAAAAGTGCTGTAAGTTACTATTGATTAAAGAAATGTAAATTCAAACAACTCTGAGGTACCACTTCACACCTATCAGATTGACTAAGATGACAGAAAAGGAAAATGACAAATGTTGGGGGGGCTGTAGAAAAATTGGGACACCAATACACTGTGGAGCTACAAACTGATGCAACCATTCTGGAGAGCATTTTCCAACTATGCCTAAAGGACCATAAAGCTATCCCCTTTGACCTAGCAATATCAATACTAAGTCTGTACCACAAGGCTTAAAACCTGGGAAAACTTTAGTTTAATTCCTTTCTCTGACACATATTGCCTGTACCATGCTGGACAAAATATTAGATCTCTTGTTACATCAGGCAATATTCTTAAGACTTTTTTTCAGAGAAGGTGCCAATGTGATTTTGGTAGAGGGAGCTTCTTCACCCAGGGCTTCCTACTAATAGTCCCTAGCATAGCATATTAAAAATAGTAGACTCTTATTAAATACTTGAATTGAATTGAACTACTGACTGATGATAAGTATTATTGGTAAAGGAAAATCTATTGAGGGCTATATTCCAGGCAAAGTTATAGAAGTAGATTGACTCTCCTCAAGAATATACAATGAAGCAGCAGGATTGATGGTAAAACAGAGATAGCTTCAGGATTATGTCTGATCTTATAATAATGGAGTCCATAGAATCTGTGTCTCTCTAGGACCTATTCGCAGCATCAAACTAGAACTACTGGGTTTGTCTCTGTTTCTCCCTAATTCATTCTTGGCAACTGAGATTGAACTAAGAAGAATATTAGGGTGTTTAAATGAGGGTGGTGGTGGAGGGGAGGTAGCAATCATCATATAATTGGAAGATTATCCTATGGAAAAGAAATACTGATCAGAAGAAGATTGGTTTAAGAGGAAAGTACTAAGAGAAAATCATTAAATTTGCAGTGAGTCATATTTAATCTTGATTTGAGTTAAACCTCCTGGCTACCATAATTATCTAAGAAAGGAATGGTCTTCTGTGGAAGTAGTGAGTTCTTGTTTGCTTGAAGGTCTTTAAGCAAAATCTGGGTGACTATTTGTTGAGGGTATTGGAGAAGAGATTCTTGGTTAGATACCAATCAGACTAGGTGGGTTCTGATACTCTTTCTAACATTTAGTCTGTGATTTTCTTCTATAAGGAAACCAAAATGACACATGGAGTTGGCAAAATCATTTCAACCAGTAGGTGCAAAGAAAAAAATTCTATGCTGGTTGGCATACAATTTGTTGTAATTTATCCTTTATTCTTGAAGAGACCAATGGCAACACAAGGATAAGGTCTTTACTTGTGTATGAACTGGATTTGAATGAGGCAGACCTGCAGAAAGTCATCAACTTCATTGTCTCCTCCATCCTCATCAACATCCTGTGATAACACTCAAGACAACTGGCCATTACATTCCTTGATTTTTTATTTTAAAATCTCGTTCCCATATAGCCACCAGTACAAGACATCACAATCTTTAAGGAACCCCATCTTTCATTTGAACTTTGCATCGAATTTCCTCCATGAGAATGGCAAACACCTTTGAAGAGCATAATCAGGGTATCATTGAACAAAGTTATCTAAGGTTGCATCTATCAAAAAATCTTTGGAGTAGTACTGAGTCAAATGCTTTCTAATAATGCTCAAACAACTCCAAAAACAATGGTGTGAATGTGAAGATAGGGTTTATTGTAGAAAATCATTTGCAAGTGTCTACCTACCAATATGCATCAGTAGGTAGCAACATTCTCATATATATCTTTCTTTAGTCATATCATCCATTTTTTTTCTCATTTTTTTGTGTCTTCCAATCTTTCAGATATCTAGAAAACTGATCCTTCAATGATTTCTAAGTTATTTCTCCTTCTCCTACTTTTTTCCTCCTCCTCCTCCTCCTCCTTCTGCTTCTTCTCTTTGTGTGGATGAGATTCAGTAAAGACATCTTCCTGAATTCAAATCCTGCCTCAGATACTTACTAGACATGTAACTCTAGACAAGTCACTTAACCCTGTTTGCCTCAGTTTCCTAATCTGTAAAATGAGCTGGAGAAGTGTGGTAGCAAACACCTTACCACACCCAGGATGGTCTGCTAGCACAGGTTCTTTGATCTGCTTTATAAAGACAGCTTCAAAGGGGTTAACAATCCTTCCTTAATTAAACATATATGTCATTCACTAGTTCAGGGGAAACACCCTGAATGTGGAGAAAATACAGAGAAAATATAAGCAGAGAAATTAGCACAAAGATCAACAGACTAAGTTTCAACTGTCTGATGAATTAATTACAAGCACCTACATAAACCAATGGATGGGGGAGCACAAATAGCTGAGTAGTCGGGGACTCTTAACTCAATCCCATCCAAGTAATCAAAAGGTCCTTCTCATAGGTGAAACCCCCAAAGCAAAATACCAACGTTTTTCAACTAATAGGCTCAGAGCCAGAAGGCATCACAACCCAGGTGACTCAGCACAGTTGTGAACTACTGGAATTAAAAGGAGATTGAACCTTCAGATGTTTTCAATTTAGCCTGAGTCTGGGAAACTGAACTCCAAAAAAACCCCACAAAACCCCCCAAAATAAAACAAACAACAAAAAATCCCACTTTGCTTATGTTTACAAGAAGTGCCAAACCACTCTAGTATCTTTGCCAAGAAAACACCAAATGAGTTCACAGGGTTGAACGTGCCTGAAAGTGACTGAACAGAAACAATGAAATGCACAAGGCACAAGAAAAAGGTAGTGTAGAGGTGTATAGGGACATGGAAAGGAGAGGGCAGTCATGGGGAAATGTATGGGGGTGTGGGGTGTCTTTTTCCATCTCTGAGAATATTAAAATCTATTGGAGAACATTATCCTAGAAGAATGAGGAAAGAGTTATAATAAGGAGAGATTCCTGTGGGCTAGATAAGAGTTATACTATTGGCTAAACCTAGTCAGTTGTTAAATGTAGTTTACCTCTCATCCATTTCCAAAGTGTGTTTTATAAATTCTCCTACTACTAGAACATGTAATGCTACCATGTTAGTCTTAACTTTGATAAGTAAGCTTTCATCTTGTTTTGCTTGGAAATATGTCCCATCTCATTACATCCCAGTTTCTAGCTTCACTTTATGTGCTGTCTCTACGTATAAATTTTAAACTCTCTGAGAGTAGGCATTATTTTGCTTGCATGTTTTTTTGCATCCTCAGTGCTTAGTGAAATGCCTCACACATAGTATTTAGAAAATGCATTTTAATAATTTAACTAATTACCTGATATTTTTCCTCATTGAGGAATAGATCTGAAACGCCTCAATAGAATCACTAAAACAAGTTTTTCTTGTGAAGGAAGAGTCTGAGTTCAGGGGTGTAATTTGTGTCTTCACTCTCTTAATTCCACCTAGAATTCATGAACAACCCATATATTTTCATGTTGTGAATAAAAATATTCTTTAGGGCAAATCATCAACTCTAACTAAATGTGACCCCAAACTAACCTGACATTTCATAGTCAGGCAAAGTCAGGCAGAGTCTCATTAGATACAGCTGGGAGAATTTAGAGAGATAGGAGGAATAAGCTTGCTCCTTATATACATTTGCTTGAGGTTCAAAATACAGAATTTAGCATAGATTCCTTGTCACATCATCCATGAACCACAGAAGTGGTTGAAAGAGAAGGGAAGTTTAAAAAAAAAACAAACCAGAAACTATCTTTCTGCCTCAGGCACGTCACAGCTTGTCGTCTGAGTTTGTTTTTGGTATTTTACTCTTTTAAATGGTTCACTTAGAAGGACTGCAGGAAGAATAATAAAGCAGTGGCAACCACGTGGTCAGAACTTCAGAGCTGTTGTCAAAATAATTTCTGAATCATTTTGCTTATTTCATATCTACTCATTATTTCTGGGGAATGATCAGTTACTAAAATGGCAGAATTCTAGAGCCTTGTGTCTTGGTTGATAGTCTTTGAAAGTTATTGTTGGAATCTGCGTTTGTGACAGAGCATACTTCCAAAAGCATGAATCCTTGAAGTTGAAGAATACAAATTATTTAACCCAACACCTTCATATTCTAAGTGTGCAGACTGAGGCCTAAGAACATTATATCACTTATTCAAGGTTCCAATTCACTAGCAGCAGACTTGTGATTGGAAGCCAGGTATAAATTTACAATCTAAACCTGTCGGTTTATGCTTTGTTTATAATTACATCTTTGTTTATACTTGCTACAATGAATGCCATGAAATTCAAAACCTTTATTTCCAACCAGGTAGCACAAAGAAGCTAATGCGTGAGGCCAACTCAATCATGAACACTAATATCTCACCAGTTATTTAAATGTTTCTTTACTTCTATGAAAATTATTTGTATTTTTTAAAGTCTATTTTTAAATTTAATTTATCCTCCATAAAATCCTACTATGACAACACATTTTGGTGACCCTGGGCCTCAAAGTTCATAGAAACAGAACACAATTTTGTTGTTTGAAATGACTTTCAGAACAATGATAGCCAAAGACAATATATTCAAGGGTCAATCTAACTGAGCCTAAGTAGGATCATTATCATTACATTAACTACTAATAAATTCCTTAAACATGTCCTTTCCATTTCTGAAGTGAACATGACAGAATGATAGGAAAGGGACAGAAGAGATGGAGAATCACAAAGATTTTGGACTACTAGTATATATTAACTTATTTGTATTCTAAATTTCAGATCTTTGTCATGTGACTGAGTGGAGAAGTATTGAAGGAATTGAATCACTTGTCTTGTTATAGGGATTTGTCATAGGATCATGTCAGACTAGAAGGAATGTTAGAAGATAACTAATCTATTTGAAAGTTGATATAAAGGAGTCCCATAGAGGTGAAGTGATTTGGATAAGACACATGTATTAAGAGACAAATAATAGGATTTGAACCCAGGTTTCTTGAATTTTTACTCAGTGTGCCCTACTGGAAAAGAAAAAAAGACTAAAGGAAGTTGCTGATAAGTGGAAAGATGGCTCATAGGTTCTTATTGAAGTGATAAGAAGAGAAATTGGTAGATTGACTTCTATTGTGTGTCCTTTTATGATATAATAAGTATTTTGTCATGGGTGACTTGATCACCTCACATTGCAAGGCTCATTATAAATGTTTTCAAAGATTGCTATGTAAAGAATTGCAGCCTGTGAACCAATATCTGTTAAAGAGGATGAGGGGATAGATACATTCAGTGAAAACACGATGAGACACTCTATATTAAATCAACTTGTATTTTAAAATCCAGTGGCTTTAGACAATGAAGAGCATGGTGGATTATAGTGTAAGCTCTTTTGAAAAACATGGTTCAGAAGTAAGTAAAGAGAGAATAAAGGCTTTTATACATTATCAAAGCATCATGCTTACATAGGGTGACCTTTTCAAATAACATTCAAAAAATGAAATTGATTGTGTTTTAACAGATATTAAGTGGTTGGTTGCTAATTCATTTGTGACTTAGTCATTTTTGTACAAACAAGGCCACTGATTTATTAGAGCAAAGATTTTAAAAAATACAAATTAGAAGAAAGAATAAAACCAAAATGGAAGGATGAATTGGACCCCCAAAGAGATTTATGGAAAGACATTAACAGGAATCACAGAAAGGGAGATGATGTTTAGACCATTAACATTTAATGTTATAATTATTTCTTCAGATGTTGTAGTGGATTGAGTATGGGGTCTGTTGACAGGAAGTCCTCTCATCAAGTTTGACCTTAGGCATTTATTTCACCTGTGTTACCCAGAACGAGTCACTTAACCTTTGTCTTCTTTAGTTTCTTTAACTATAAAATGGAGATAATAGCACCTGTCTCCCAGGGAGGTTGTGAGGACCAAACGAGATATTATTAGCTTGACACAGTTTCTGGCATAGTGTATGTTCTTAATTAATACTTGTTTCCTTTCATCTAATTGATTTCTGAAATATTGAAAAAAAGTCTTGAGCAACTAGATTAGTTCGTTCAAATCACTCAAGGTTGTAAGCATTTCCTAGTTATTGGCGTAAGTCCCACTTAACGTGAAGAGCAGTGAGGGGGAAGCTGTGTATTGCCAGTAACTTTTACTGACCCAGTTCTGATGTCCCAGCCTTCCAGCTACCATATTCCTGTATTCAAGCCTCTAGGTCTATCCCAGGACTCCACTTCCATGGTAATCTATGCTTCTGATTCATGAGCATTCATCATTTCCAGACTAAATCCAAGCTCATCGTAATGTTTTCCCCAGCCCTCTGTGTGCCTCCCTTTCCCAACTCTACCTTTGAACTTCAGCTCTGAGAACAGCAATCATATGAACATCATAATTCCTGGAAATTGTTGTTTAGTCATTTTTCAGTCATGTCCGACCCTTCATGACCCCATCTGGGGTTTTCTTGGCAAAGATACTTGAATGGTTTGCCGTTTCTTTCTCCAGCTCTTTTTACAGATGAGGAAATGGAGGTAAACAGAGTTAAGTGACTTGCCCAGGATCAGACAGGTAGTAATTGCCTGAGGCTGGATTTGAACTCAGTCAGATGAGTCTTCCTGAAACCAGGCCCTGCACTGAACTCTATTTACTGTATCACTTAGCTACCCACAATTCCTGGAAAAGACATGCCAAACATTGCTTCTTGACTTGAATCATGATTCCCATGATTCCTATGACTTTCTCAGCAAAAAAACCCTTTCCTGGCTACTGTTCTACAATCTGCGCTGTCTTTTCCTATTTAAAGTAAATGCCATGAAGTCAGGTTTTGTCTATTTTAATCTCAGTACTTGTCACACAATGAGCATTGAGTTAATGCTTTTTCATTCATTCGTTCATTCGTTCATTCATTCATTTATTCCTCCAAGCATTCTCAGGTGAGCTGTCTTTAGGCTTCCACAACTTTGAGACTGTAGAAATCTAGTGCACATTTTTCATGGGTAAAACATAGTCTCAAATATGGTAATTGTCAGTTAGGTTTGAGAAGAATTTTCATCTTTTTGATGTTATTGTTTTTCTTCTGTGTCTTGGAGATAATAAAAACTTGTTTCTGAGTTCCTCCGAATTGTTGTGTTGCAGTTAGCATCCAAGACAATTTCTCAAGTCTAAAATAGAATTGAAGCCTATATGGTTACATGCTTTTAAATAACCAACCCATTATATTATGTCAAAACAAAACAAAAATTCTTTTTATGGGAAGGTTTTTCCACCCTTTTGTTTATCTGAGATTATAACTGTTTGTTTATAATAGAATCAGTGATAGGAGAGCTGGGCAGGATTTGGACATGTGTTATCCTATGCAAATGCAGTAAAACCACTTCATATCAGAATGCACAAATTCAGAAATTAAAAATTTTCATACATGAACTATTCTTATATTTTGTCTTTGTATTATCATTGGTAAATATCATTTGTTAAACCAAGAAAAGAATCAAGAAGAGTAGAGGGAAACTGTTAACCAGTTTAAGAGAATATGCCTTTACAAAAAAACCTTAGCTGCATGCATGTATGTATTTCAGTTACTCAGTAAGTAAACATTTATTAAGTGCCTGCTATGTGCCAGGCACTATGCTAAGTGCTGAGAAAATTAAAAGGGACAAAAGATAGTATCTGTTCTCAGGGAGCTAACAATCGATGTGAGAGTCATCAAAGAAATAGATATGTAAAAATAAGTCATATAAAAGATAAATAGGAAATAATTAAAGAGGAAAGACATTGGAGTTAAGAGGAGTTGGGAAAAAAGTTCCTGTAGAAGATGAGATTTTAGATAGGACCTAAAGTAAACCAGAGAAGTCAGTAGGCAGAGATGATGAGAGACAGTACTCAAGGCATGTGTGATGGCCAGAGACAATGCTTGGTCCAAAGATAGAGACTGAGCATCTTGACTATAAAACATCAAGGAGGCCAGTGTCACTGAGTTGAAGCATATAGGGTGGGAAATTAAATGTAAGAAGACTCAAAAGGTAGGAGCAGATCATATATACAAGAACATATAATCTGCAAAGTTATAAGCAATTGTTATCTGTTCAATAAAGTAGTTATTCTACTAGGCGTGGGGCCTTGTGGTCTTGTGGTCACATGTGGTTTTCTAGGCCCTTGGGTGTGCCCTTTTGACTGGGTACAAGTTTAACAGAACTTTTTCAAAGGGAATTTTTTCTGTGAAGTTTGAATTCAGCCAATGCACCACACTCAAGGACCTAGAGGATCACATGTGGCCTCGAGGCTGCAGGTTCTAGAATAAACTTTACTAGCCTGGTTCTGGGAACAAAGGAACACAGCAGTATTTCTTCTAAAATTATCTAAAATTCAAACTTTAATTAAATAAAGATATCTATGAGTCCAAAATAGTGGCATCTTGCTGTTAACAATTAAACAATACACATTTATCAAGCATTCACTCTGTTTGAGGCATTGTGCTATACCCTGGGAGAAAGAGGAAGGAAGGAAATGAGCATTTATTAAGCACCTACTATGTGACAGGCAGCATGCTAAGCACATTACACATATCATCTCATGTCATTCGCCAGTGCTGTTGAAGATGTTATTACTATTTATTTGATTATCCATTTATTTGCTATTTTACTGTTGACTTGCCTAGGTGTCCGAGGTTGGATTCAAACTCAGGTCTTTCTGACTCCAGTTCCCATCCTTCCTTGAGCTTCTTCCCTCAAAGTTTCCATTTTATTGGTAGATATAATACAGGCACATAAATATAAACAGACTACATACAAAATAAAGACAAGATGATTTTTCGTGGGGGGACCCTAGCAGCTAAAGGAATCAGAATAGGCCTCATGTTGGAGGAGACATTTGAACTGAGCTTTGGGAGAAAAAGTAGGAATTCTAAAAGGTAGAGATGAAGAAGGAGTGTATCTTGGGTGTAGGGAACAGCGTGTGCTAAGGTATAGAGATGAGAAACATAATGCTTGTGAAGACCATCAATATAGCCAGTATGGCTGGTCTGTAATAGTTTATAGTGTATAGTAAGCTTGGAATGATAGATTGGAGTTCCTAGATTTACTATTCCTTTTCTTTGAAGGAAGACAAGTTGCTAACATATTTTCCAGCCCATCAGTTACAAAAAAAACTTTTAAGTTAAAATTAAATGGGCATTTATAGATTGAAAGCATTCTATTATAATTCTGGATAGTGGACAACATATATGTACACACACACACACACATATAGGTGTATGTGTATTTCACAATTGCTATCAGAAAATTTCAACTTTCCCCCCTCAAAAAATCTGCTGAACCTTCTTAAAGTGTTCTACATGGATCCTTTCCACATTCACTTTGCTCCTTGGTACCAAATTCTAGCATTCTTTAATATAGAAAATATACTCCTGATTGCCTGTGGGCTAGTCCTTTATCAACTTCAGTCAATGACTTTTTGTTTTTAAATTAGTTTCTCTTTACTGTAGCTCAAAGAGTTCATTGGAATCAATCTGTAGTTCTGCCTTTTAGGATCTGAAAAGCCTCATCTTTGCAGTCAGGGAGATCCTGCTTAATCCTCTCATTTCTAAAATAGGAAGGCTGAATCAAGACTAATCTTTCTTCATAATTTATACTCTTAAAACTATAAATCCTTTTGGTTACTCTTTAATACCCCTACTCAGCGGCAGCAATATCCTTCTGATTTGTATGATCAGACTTGGCATTAAGTGACTGGGGTTAGCCAACTTGGGGATGCTTTGTAGTGGTCTTAATTTCGTGTGTACTTTTGCTACATTACCCTTGAGTTTGGAGCTGTTTGTGTTTTAGACGGTAGTTTATTATTCAGAACTCAAAGTAATGCGTTTGTTTTGAGAGGAAGTAGCTTTATTATTAAGTTATGTATTATCATTTGTTATATGAGTTTTTCTTCCAAGGAAGAGTGATTCAAGAAGGTCACTTTGCTCATGTAATATAAAGATGCTTTCTTTCAACTGACAAATCTCAAGTTGCCAAGGAAGTTGAATCCAGAGGGGATATAGGATTGGGTCCTGAGTAAAAGCCTCAGTGAATGTCTCCCTTTGTAACATCATTTTCATCCCCCAAAGCATTTATTAAGTTGTGCTAAGTGCTGTATAGAACACATCACCAAGTGAAATTTCTACCCTCTAGGGGCTTGGTAATTAAGGGCAGACAATGCTAATACATGCTTGGAAACAAGCAGGAAGTCGATGAGTAAAACATAGCTTGTTTCTGTGTGTACTGAGCACTTGGGAGAAATGTGTGTGTGTGTGTGTGTGCGTGTGTGTGTGTGTAATGGTGGTGAGAGATTTGTGTTGGAAGTTGCTTTAGCAGTATTGGTCTCCTAAAATATTCCCTGGCAGTTTGACAGGACAAGAGGTAAGGGAGGGCAGGACTTAGTAGCTTATCAAAGGAAGACTTCCCAGTGTCAGCAGGGAAAAAAGGCATCCCTCCTGAAAAGTTGTTCAGGGTGAGAGTGTCTTCTTTTGTTGATATTCTTCTCATGGTAATAAATATCAGGGTCAGTCTGATGGGGCATAATCATGTTTTCAACAATTTTGCTTCCAAGACAACACACCAGTGCTTTACCCTCCCAAGGGAGGAAGAAAGGTTTGAGAGAATAAGCATTTATTCACCACCTACTTTGTGCCAGGTGCTGTGCTTAAGTGTTTTTACAAATTTTATCTCATTTGATCCTCAGAACAACACTGTGAAGTAAATTGTACTATCCATGTTTTATAGTCGAGCATATCAAGGCAGGCAGAGTTTAAGTGTTTTGCTTAGGCTAATACAGCAATTAAATGTCTGAGAATGATATGAATTCAAATATAGCCCAGTGCTCTATCCACTGCTTCACCTAGCTGTCTTATTACACATAGAGACACAGGAGAAAATAGGGTATTTTCCCAGAGTCCTTACACCATCCTAACAAGATACCTAGGACCAGTCTCTGAAGTTCTGAATCCTATAGAAGGAAAAACCAGGGTATTATGGCAATTTGGATGTGAAGATGGATGACTAAGTTTGGAGGCTGTCACCACTGCCTCTTTTACCATTGGCCTATTCTTCTTTTTAAAGGTACTATTTTCTTCCATATTTTTATGCTTCCTTTAACCAAGCTATTGACTCTTTTTTTTCATGATTTTCTTACAAAACTCTCTTTGCTCTTCCCAATTATTCCTCTAGGCGCAGGCCACCTTCTGAACGTCGCCGCCACCTGGGCCTGAGGGGACGTTGGGTAGCCCAGTGAAGCAGAACCTGGGAGGATTGTTATCCCTGTTTTTACAGACAAAGAAACTGAAGGAATTGTTCCAGTGCAGCGGAGCAGAAGAGATCCGAGAAACCTGAGTGGCGGGCGGAACCAGAGGAGCGGCACCCGGGGCGGGAGACAAGCCGAACCGAGTCAGTGAGAGCCGGGGAGCGCCAGATATCAGCGCAGCAGCTCCTGAGACCTTCAGCCTGAAGATCAAACTCCAGTAAGTCACTTACTTGAACTTCCGGGAGCCAGGATGGCGGAGTGATCAGCTAATGCTCTCTCCTTCCCCCTTGATGACTGTGAAAGAACCATAAAATATCTCCCCAGAAAAATCCCAAATCAGTAGAATTAGAAGAAGGAGACCAATAGTCTCATAACACCTGAGACAAGGAAAATAGCTAAGGGGGATTCCTCCTACGGTGGCAGAGGCAAACCGAAAGGACAGAGGACCCAGGGCAGAGAAAATTCGCACTAGGACCCAGGCAAGCCTCAGCACCAGGAGAGGAGCCCCAGGAGGGTTGGGAACACGCATTAGAATCTAGGCGTGCCTCAGCTGTCCAGGGGAATCAGAAAGACAATAGGGCAGTTGGGATTACCAGCCCCTGAGCTTGCCTTTGCCTCAATTCAGCTAAGGAAATCTCCTGGGACCAGAGCACCCCTCCTCCACACTTAACAAGCTAAACCCAGGGCTGATCAGGGAAACACCAAACAAATACCTGCTTTTAGCTTTTTCACACATCAGCTCAGCAAAAAGTTCTCCAGCTTCCGACTGAAAGAACCAGAAGCCACAACACTCAATCAAAATCATGAATAGGAAAAAGAAGAGGGCCGAAAGAACCATAGAATCTTTCTATGGGGATAAGGACCCAAAACACAAGCCCCAAAGAGGTCACAGCTGAGACTGTACTTCCATCTGAAACTTCAGAAGGGACTATGAACTACTCGCAAGTACAAGCAGCTCTCCTGGAACAGCTGAAGAAGGAAATAGAAGATAAACTGGCCAATGATTTTAAAATTATTAAGAAAGAATTCACTGATGAGAACATCTCCCTGAAAAGGAAAATTGAACAAATGGAAAAAGAAGTTCAAAAATTAACTGGAGAAAATAAATTCCTGAAAGGCCAAATGGAAAAGGAAGTACAAAAATTAACTGGAGAAAATAGCTTCTTAAAAGGAAAAATTGGGCAGATGGAAAAAGAGATACAAAAGTTAACAGAAGAAAACAATGTGATGAAGATTAGAATTGGGCAAGTAGAAACTAACGACTCAATGAGACAGCAAGAATCAGTCAAACAAAATCTAAAGAATGAAAAGATAGAAGAAAATGTAAAATATCTAATTGGAAAAACAACTGACCTGGAAAATAGATCCAGAAGAGAAAACTTAAGAATTATTGGCCTGCCAGAAACCCAGGATGGAGAAAAGAGCCTGGACAATATCTTCCAGGAAATCATCAAGGAAAACTGCCCAGAAGTACTAGATTCAGAGGGCAAAATAGTCATCGAAAGAATCCACCATTCCCCTCCTGAAAGGGACCCCAAACTCAAAACCCCAAGAAATATAGTTGCCAAATTCCAGAGCTATCAAGTGAAGGAGAAAATATTACAAGCAGCCAGAAAGAAACAATTTAAATATCAAGGAGATACAATCAGGATTACACAGGACCTTGCAGCTTCTACGTTAAAAGATCGAAAGAATTGGAACCCAATATTCTGTAAAGCAAAGGAGCTGGGACTGCAACCAAGGATCAACTACCCAGAAAAGTTCAGCGTAACATTTCAGGGAAGGAGAAAGTCATTCAACGAAGTAAGGGATTTCCAGAGTTTCCTGACCAAAACACCAGAACTTAATAGACAATTCGATCTTCAAATGCAGGTCTCAAGAGAATCATAAAAAGGTAAACAGTGGGGGGGGGGGAACAACTTGCTACTCAATGAGGGCAAGTTGTTCACCTCCCTATAAGGGAAGATGATATCTGTTTATCTCGAGAACTGTGCGTCTATTAAGAAATATAAAAGGGATAAGCATAGGGGGAACGGGTATAAAGTAAATGATATCACGATAAAAAATGTGATTTAAGTATGAGAAGGGAGTGTAATAGGAGGTGTGAAAAGGAGGAAGCAGAATATGGCACATTACATCACAAGAAGAAGTACAAAATCATAGTAGAGGGAAAGAGGGGAGGGAGATGAGCATTGTGTGAGAGGTACTCTCATCGGATTTGTTTAAAGGACGGAACAATAAACTTAAGTAGAAAATCCTAACTAGCTCTATAAGCAGTGGGAGGGGAAGGGGGAAGAAAGGGGAGGGAGGCAAAAGGGAGGGAAGAAGCAATAAGAGTAAAGGGGAGTAAAAGGGAGGGGGTCTAAAAGAAAGAGGGGAAGGCGGCAAGAGGAGGTGGTGAAAAGTGAATACTAGTGAGGAGGGGGAGACAGCAGAGCTAAAAGCACAAATGGTGGGAAAGAAGATGGAGGGAAATACACAGATTGTAATCATAACTGTGAATGTGAATGGAATGAATTCTTCCATAAAACGGAGACGGATAGCAGAATGGATTAAAAGCCATAATCCAACAATATGCTGCTTGCAAGAAACACATTTGAAACGGGGGGATACACATAGGATAAAGGTTAAAGGATGGAGCAGAATATATTGTGCTTCAGCTGATGTAAGAAAGGCAGGAGTACCAATTATTCCTCTACCTCTCTTACTTGATTTTCAAAATCCTTTTTGAGCTCTTTCATATTTGAGCTCATATTTTTCTTGGAGGCTTTGGATATAGGAGCTTTGATTTTGCTGTCTCCTTCTGAATGTGTGTTTTGATCTTCCTACAGCAACTTTCTGTTGATGGAATCTTAATAATGCTGGCCCCAGTCCCAATATTCTAACTTTCTTAACCATATCACAGTCCCCCAAACTCAGTTATAGGCATATCTACTTCTCCTAGCCAGTCACTACCCTCAGACTCAATCCTCTAACTAGCCTCTGCCCCCAGATCCAATTCACATATTTCCCACACAAACAGGTGTGTTCATGAATTCAACCATAACCATATCATCCATCTTGTGGTCAGTTACAGGAGTTTCTGTGGGTCCATGACCCCATACTTAATGTACTGAGCTGTGAATTAAATATTGTGGTCTGATGTAGCCACTCTGATTTTCCCAGAACTAGATATTCTAGTCTTATGATAACCAGTGCCATAATAGCTCTATTATTTGAGCATCACAAACATATGATTAGGAATTGTGATATGTAGGTGTGCTGCTTCTCTTCCTTGACCTTGTTTTTTTCTGGATCAGCATGACTTGAATGGAATAGATGTCTAGTATATCAATCTGAATTCCTGTGTTGGTTACCTTAAGGAAGTGGTTACTTTTCAACTCATTTAGTCAAGAAAATTGACTTTTCCTTATGTGCATACTTCCTTTCCACCTCTTCCATCAAAATTGTTGTTCCTAAGGCTTTTGTAGTTATTTGAGCAGTTTCCCCATATACAGTGCCTTCTGTGTTTCTTTCCTCATACTGGTGGGTGGCACCGTGTTTCAAGGGGCAACTACAAAGAACTAAAGTTAATGTTGATGAAAATAACAGCAAAAATAACTTACGCTTATATAAAACTTGAATAGCCCTTTCTTCACTACAACCTTGTGAGGAAAGCTAGTATAATTATTGTGAGGTATGTAGTTTAACTATTGCCAACATCGAATAGATGAAGGAATATAAATCCAGAGAGGCTACTAGTCATTCATCCATTCAATAAATGAATATTCAAGATTTACTGTATGAAGTCTGCTCTATAGTGAAGAGGAACAAAGTTTTGATAAGGTACAATTCCAAACCTTGAATTTCATGATTCAGTAAGTTAGTTTTCCAAGACTATGCAGGTAGTAAGCATCAAATTCGGGATTTATTTTTATCTTTTACAAAAGGATATTTACTTTGAAGATGTAGCAAGGACAAACTTACAAACATTTCCACTGATATCTCCAGATTTACTCTCCTCTACAATACCTCAGTCTCTAGAGGAGAGTAGGATCAAAATTTAACTTAGTTCATATTCAAAGGTAGTGTCACTACTATATGAAGCATGATGTGCCTGGATCAGCAAGATCATTCTTTGTTCCTCAAGGCATTGATGCCAAATTGACTGAAGAATCAAGAAAATAGTTAATATAAGTTATTTATGGTTTTGCGTGTCTATACAACTATAGGTTGTATAAAATTATCCTTCCAGCCCTGCAATAATTCTTATTATAGTACAGCCAAGAATTGAAAAGTTGTGAAACTTATGCTGCAAATTATCCTTATGTAAACTTCAGTGGCATTACTTATATAGTATATTTTTATGTTAAATCATACATATTGTCTGCCATTTCATTTAAAATCCTATTTTTATCAGAACCTACCAACATGTAAAACATAGACACTGAAATAGTCTTCAAATTTTAACATAACAAGTTAAATATAACTTAATAGGTGTCATTGAGCCTTGTTTGGATGAGTATGGGGTGGGGATATGAATAGAATACCAAAATATGAAAAGCATGATTGGTCTTAATACACTGTCATAACAATTATTGGCCCTACCAGTTTAATAATTGATGAGTTGATTGTGAGTTCAGAAGATAAACGATGAACGAAAATCACAAACTTGTTAGAAGTAGCATAATAGAATGCATTTGGATGAGGTAACAAAGGAGAAAGAACCACAATTACATGCTTATGAGATTATTCTATAACCCTCTCTGCAAAATACAGGATATAGTTGTTTCATACAATAAAATTGGAGAAATGAAAGCTATTGCAGTGACAAGTAACTTCAATATTTGATGAAAATTTAATTGTGCTGAAAACAGATCCATTCTTGTTGCAACTTAGTGACAGTTTTATCTTTGAGGACAAACCATATCAAAAAACCAGTGAGGCTATGGCTATGCTGGGTTGTATTTATTAAATAAAAGAGAATTGGTTGGTGATATGTAAGAAACAGAAACAGGAATAAAGTTATCAATCCTTCTTGAAATTCATAATTCTGAAGGAATTGAACATTGAACATAGTTGGAAAGGAATAACTGAAGTTTAGGAAAGTGGTTTAAAAAATTGAAACAAAGGATATGATCACACGGATGAAGACTAAAAGGGATGTATGACTAAAAAGAAAGAGAGATTACAAGATGTAATTTTGATTAAAAATTTTCAAACAATCTCATTTTAGAAGAAAATGGAAAAACACACAAAGAAACCAGTATGATGAAAAAAGGGATTCTTAGGTGAGCTCTGATTTTTAAATTAAATTATTTTTAGATTAACAAATATTTATTTTGTTTCTTTTCTAATTTGGTTATCCTACTAGAAAAAGAAAACTGAAACCATTATGAAAATATACAGTTAAGTAAAATAAATTTTCACTGACTATGTTCAAAAATACATGTCTTATTTTGGACCTTGGGTCTAATCAATCTCTCATTCAGGAGGTGGATGGCATTCTTCATCAACAATCCCCTGTAATTACGGTTAGTGATTGCACTGATCAGAGTATTTCAGAGTGGTTTGTATAATGATATTATTATAATGGACAAATTGTTTCCCCTCATTCTGGTTCCTTTCATTCTGCATCAATTCATACAAATCTTTCAAGATTTTGATTTCTCTCTTGAACAATTCTGGAGCAACATGGTGAGGTTCTATGCTTTGCTGACTTGGTGGAGAGTGGAGAGCATAATCTCAGCTGACTGATTTTGGACCTGATCTAGACAGAATTAAGTAGTTAACACTAGACAGAGTTAAGTATGCCCCCAGTTATACATTACTGGGGAAGAGCAGGGTTGGAATGTTCCTGAGGTAGCAAGAAAATCAAGAGGAACCACACACTTGCATGAAGTTGATGGGGAGGGGTTGAAAATTTGATTGAAAATTTTAAGGTTTGGTGTGCTCCAGTGTTAATTCATAAGACTGCTGGCTTGCTTTTTGTACAGTGGCATTTGCTCTATTTGATCAACTTCTAGGGCATAATTTGTCTTTTTATTTAAAATTTGATAAAGATTTATCAAATGGTCATTTGCCATCTTGTTAATCATGTTACCTGAAAGGCACTTCCCCCCACTGATCCCTTCTGAAAAAATCATGGAACACAACCTAGTAAAAAATCAAAATTATCCATGACACCTAAATGGAAAGGGGAAAGCTTTGTGGTGGGTGTAAATTACCTGAAATTTACTAGCAATTACTGACACATCAGAACTGATACAAAAGACATCATAAAAGCTTTGTTACTGGAGAAGAGGTGTTCATGTTGTGTGAAGTAAAAAAAAATGGACTGTAAGATTGCTGTACTGCTGTGCTGTTAAATTTCAGTGACTAAGAGAATAACTTCTTCTATGGAAAAATTTCTGAAACCACGTAAACAAGTAGCACAAGAGTAATATGGGAAAAGAAAGAATGGGAACATGCTGATTTGTACTGGAAGAAAGCATCAACTCTTCCCCCAAATAATCATGACAAAATAAGTGTTAAATTAGTTTTATCTCAAATAATTTCTAGGCATCACCTTGAGACCATTGTATGTCTTGCCCCTTGAGGGCAGTCTAAAGTTCTTTTGTCTTGTTTGTATGCCCAGAATTTAGAGCAGTGCCTGGCACATAGTAAGTGCTTAATAAATGTTTATTGAATTGAATTGCAAAATGAGAGTACAATAAGCAATATTTAAGATCCTTTTCATCACTAAAATTTTATTTTTCTTGTTGATCTAGACTTGTGGTTTCATCTAGGTTGGGACCTCTAAATGAGGGAACTCCCTCTTCTAATGGGGATAAGAATTTCTTTCTTTATAGACTTGCAGCCACTAATTATTCTTATGTGCCAGAAAGTAGAGATAGATATAGCAGAAGACTAGAGATGTGCAAATATCTCAATTCTGAAAAATCATACATTGTAAAGGGTTGATCATGGGAATTATACAATCGACTTAGTGATTTACAAGATGAGGAGACATTGAGACTTTTATCTTCCCGCTTAGAGGGTATGGGTATACCCATTAGCAACTTGTTGAGAGAACTTAGAATGTACGCTGGGGATCAATCAGGGAAGTGACACACTGAATTTGTGTTGTCACAGAGAGGCAAGCCTTTTGGGTTTTCATTTGTATCTTCCTATGAACAATACAAATATACATCTTGGTACCTCTTGGGGAATCAATCTTGAATTGGTTTTCTCTGACTTCTATAGAATGAATTTAAGCGGATCCATAAAAGGAGGTCTTTGTTATCAATATGGAATTTTGCCCTTTTGAGGACTTGTCCCCACCCACACTTTTCCTTTTTTAAAGAAAAACATAGTGATAAATTAGACTTCAATTCAGGAACATCTCAATGATTGCTTTGGGGTAGAGGCATATAAGAGCTGTCTGCTTTCGTGCTCATTATGTCCAAGAGGAAAGTTCTTGGACCTTATATTTTTGACTCTAGCCTTGCAAAAGCATTGGCATAATCTCTTAGCCCATGATATGTCTCTTGTGGACAGGGCAAAAATGAGTTACACACACACACACACACAGACACACACAAACACATCCCAACCTACCATTCAATCTTTCTTCTGAACTAACTCTTCCCTATATTTGTTAAGGGTAACAAGAATTTTCCAGTCTCTGAGGTTCACAACTTCAGTGTCATATTTGACTCCATTAAATTCCAATGCTAAGAGTATCTGAAACCCAGTCTCTTGGTTTAAATTTCTCTAAACTCTCTCACTTGGTGACATAATCAATTTCCATGATATCATGTTAATGCAGATTTCTCCTAGAGCTGTTTATCTAGCCCATACCTGCTCTGACATCTAAGGGTCACATCATTATCAGCTTCCTATTGGACATTTTGTGTTGAATGTTCCATTGTTACTAAGTGTCTGAAGTCACATTTGAATTCAGATCTTCCTGACTATTCTATGCACATTAAACTAGGTCTTGAACAAGCCTTAAACTTAATATGTACAAAGAAGGTGGCTCTCTATTCAGTGTACTACCTAGCTGCCTAGAGGAAATTTCCTTATATTAATGAACAAGCAGACTCACAGCCTATCAGTTGTATATAAATATTCTTTCTCCCTAAAGGAATTTAAGCTCTCTGAAGGCAAATACTGTTTTATTTTTTATCTCTGTTTCCCCAAAGCCTAGCTGTAACCCTGGGTACACAGTATATGCTTGAATAAATGTACTCACTATGTATATTGATTGATTGAATACAATAAAAAAGTAGAAATTTTTCCTGATTGTTTCAAAATTTTATTTCGAATCTGACATATTCAACACATATTAATTTTATTATTGTAGCAGATATACCTTGAGAGACAAGAAACTAAACCCAAAAAATTATTGGAGAGATTGTTTATGAAGAAGGTGATTTGGAATAGTAATGAAAATATGGCTAATAAATACACAGCATTTATTTCCTTTTAAACGCTCTCTTAGTTTGGATACTAATCAGATAGGGAGGTATGATCCTCATTTCACAGACTGGAAAATTAAATTAAATGATTTAGTCACACAGTGACAAATCAAAAATTCAGTCAGGAATAGAACCTCTAGTACATATTTCTTTCTAGCATTCCTCATTTCCTTGAATAGATGTCACACCAAAATTTTATACACATGATATTAAGTTCTTTCTTGAAATATGGTAAACAATGTTTCAGATTTTGTAGTTGTCTACTATTCCATGTGTGTATATCCATTTGTATATACTTAAAGCTTTTTGGTATGTTCCATAAATGCATAATCATTCTTTGTTGAGTTCATGATGTTTTATATTTAATTATACTAGCTATTATTTATATATCACTATACCAATATTACCACCTTTGATCCTTATAGATCTCAGGGAGGAGTATGCTATAACTACCTCTATTTTGTTGGTCATCATTTTTTTTTCAGAAGAAGACCAATGGTGTAATCAGATGACATCTTGATTTATGCATGAATTGGATTTAAGTGAGGTGTAATTGAGCAGTCATCAGCCTCACTTTCTCCCAGAATCATCAAAATTCAGTGACAGGAAACAGTTAAGATGTTGGGTGATAGGCTGGGATGTAGTGGATGACCTTGGTGTTTTCAATGTGCGACCAAGCTCTAAATGCTCCAAAGTGTCTGCTTCAGACATTTTCATTGTGGTTGGAACAAATTATTCTCATCTGCACATTTCCAGGGGAAGTCTTTTCATCCTTGGGGTAGACATCCCTTTTTGAGGTGAAACTGTTGGCATTCTAAAAGTTTTTGGAGCTTAGCTGAGAGACTATCATCTTACAAAGGAGGAAACTAGGGCCACACAAGTAAGTGCCTACAGCTGGATTTGAACTCATATCCTCCTGATTTTAGGTGTGGTGCTCTATACACTGGACTGTATGGCTATCTTATATATGTCACACATAATTATATATATACATAGATATACATACATATTTATAATTTTTTATTCTTTGCCTATTCCACCTCCCTCCCCAGTTCCATGGTTAAAGTGGATTTTTTAAAAATAGGGCTTTTGGAAGTTCTATGGATTTTCCCAAAATCTTAAATCCTGAGATTTGAACCTAGAAGTTAGATTGAAGTTAGAATACTTCTTAGACAATGATAAATCCCATTATAACACTGTCAATGCAAGAAACATAAGAATAAGCAATGAGAACCTATATTTGTCTTTAGGCATTGGGAAATGTATCAAAGTCTAATCAATTTAGCACAGCACTTGTATCTGTTGACAAAGGTCCTCCTAACTCCAAATGCTTTTCAACAGACACTTCATGATGAACACGTGTCAATTGACACCTTCCTTTTTATTCATTCTGCCCAGGTAGAATTTGGTGTCTTTTGCATGCTGTTCCTGTGTCCAAAGAGAATTGAGACATACCTGGTATTTAAACCTATGTTTTAGACTTTGTGGTTACTTCATATGAACAAATAGAAACATATTCAGGTATTTTATTGGTATATTCTGTTCCCTAGCAACGCTAGGGAAAGATATATGCTGATTAATAAAATACTCTGTTTACTAGAGATGGAAGGGACATTAAGAGGAAATCCAATATATCCCCTCATTTTGGAGAAAAGGAAACTGAGGTCCAATAACCCAAAATGATTTTCTCAATTTCTCATTACTAGTTTCAGACTTAATTGTAGATTTTCTGATTTTTTATGCCTCATTTTCCTTCCTTCCTACTTCCCTTTTTCTCTTTCTTTCTTTCTTTCTTTCTTTCTTTCTTTCTTTCTTTCTTTCTTTCTTTCTTTCTTTCTTTCTTTCTTTCTTTCTTTCTTTCCTTCCTTCCTTCCTTCCTTCCTTCCTTCCTTCCTTCCTTCCTTCCTTCTTTTATCTTTCCCTTCCTGCCTTCCTATTGCTGGTCTGCATTAGTATAGGGAGTGTCTTCACTTCCCTTGGACCTACGAAATCATAGGTTTGAGCTAAAACAAACAAGCAAAAAAGAAAAGACTTTATTCTAAAAGCTGATCATTACCCTTGAACAAAGGATTCAGATTTGTCTTTGGAAAAAGTACACTTAAAAAAAGACAAAAAATCCAACCATAAGAATGCTTTGCATGATTATTTAGAAGAGTTAATTGAAAAATAAACTTCATAGTAAAAGACTACCACCCCCCACATGTTGTCCACACAGATCCTTGTAACAGAAGAATGGTGGTTACTTACATTGTAACCTAAGTAAGAGCTCTTTATTTCTAGGATCTTTCTTCATGGGGCCTACAAGGAGAGACATTCAAT
>JAJHZJ010000242.1:1764310-2140092 GCA_023548195.1 Bettongia penicillata ogilbyi | reverse complement strand
ATCTGTTAAAGAGGATGAGGGGATAGATACATTCAGTGAAAACATGATGAGACACTCTATATTAAATCAACTTGTATTTTAAAATCCAGTGGCTTTAGACAATGAAGAGCATGGTGGATTATAGTGTAAGCTCTTTTGAAAAACATGGTTCAGAAGTAAGTAAAGAGAGAATAAAGGCTTTTATACATTATCAAAGCATCATGCTTACATAGGGTGACCTTTTCAAATAACATTCAAAAAATGAAATTGATTGTGTTTTAACAGATATTAAGTGGTTGGTTGCTAATTCATTTGTGACTTAGTCATTTTTGTACAAACAAGGCCACTGATTTATTAGAGCAAAGATTTTAAAAAATACAAATTAGAAGAAAGAATAAAACCAAAATGGAAGGATGAATTGGACCCCCAAAGAGATTTATGGAAAGACATTAACAGGAATCACAGAAAGGGAGATGATGTTTAGACCATTAACATTTAATGTTATAATTATTTCTTCAGATGTTGTAGTGGATTGAGTATGGGGTCTGTTGACAGGAAGTCCTCTCATCAAGTTTGACCTTAGGCATTTATTTCACCTGTGTTACCCAGAACGAGTCACTTAACCTTTGTCTTCTTTAGTTTCTTTAACTATAAAATGGAGATAATAGCACCTGTCTCCCAGGGAGGTTGTGAGGACCAAACGAGATATTATTAGCTTGACACAGTTTCTGGCATAGTGTATGTTCTTAATTAATACTTGTTTCCTTTCATCTAATTGATTTCTGAAATATTGAAAAAAAATCTTGAGCAACTAGATTAGTTCGTTCAAATCACTCAAGGTTGTAAGCATTTCCTAGTTATTGGCGTAAGTCCCACTTAACGTGAAGAGCAGTGAGGGGGGAAGCTGTGTATTGCCAGTAACTTTTACTGACCCAGTTCTAGATGTCCCAGCCTTCCAGCTACCATATTCCTGTCTTCAAGCCTCTAGCTTTATCCCAGGACTCCACTTCCATGGTAATCTATGCTTCTGATTCATGAGCATTCATCATTTCCAGACTAAATCCAAGCTCATCGTAATGTTTTCCCCAGCCCTCTGTGTGCCTCCCTTTCCCAACTCTACCTTTGAACTTCAGCTCTGAGAACAGCAATCATATGAACATCATAATTCCTGGAAATTGTTGTTTAGTCATTTTTCAGTCATGTCCGACCCTTCATGACCCCATCTGGGGTTTTCTTGGCAAAGATACTTGAATGGTTTGCCGTTTCTTTCTCCAGCTCTTTTTACAGATGAGGAAATGGAGGTAAACAGAGTTGAGTGACTTGCCCAGGATCAGACAGGTAGTAATTGCCTGAGGCTGGATTTGAACTCAGTCAGATGAGTCTTCCTGAAACCAGGCCCTGCACTGAACTCTATTTACTGTATCACTTAGCTACCCACAATTCCTGGAAAAGACATGCCAAACATTGCTTCTTGACTTGAATCATGATTCCCATGATTCCTATGACTTTCTCATCAAAAAAAACCCTTTCCTGGCTACTGTTCTACAATCTGCGTTGTCTTTTCCTAGTTAAAGTAAATGCCATGAAGTCAGGTTTTGTCTATTTTAATCTCAGTACTTGTCACACAATGAGCATTGAGTTAATGCTTTTTCATTCATTCGTTCATTCGTTCATTCATTCATTTATTCCTCCAAGCATTCTCAGGTGAGCTGTCTTTAGGCTTCCACAACTTTGAGACTGTAGAAATCTAGTGCACATTTTTCATGGGTAAAACATAGTCTCAAATATGGTTAATTGTCAGTTAGGTTTGAGAAGAATTTTCATCTTTTTGATGTTATTGTTTTTCTTCTGTGTCTTGGAGATAATAAAAACTTGTTTCTGAGTTCCTCCGAATTGTTGTGTTGCAGTTAGCATCCAAGACAATTTCTCAAGTCTAAAATAGAATTGAAGCCTATATGGTTACATGCTTTTAAATAACCAACCCATTATATTATGTCAAAACAAAACAAAAATTCTTTTTATGGGAAAGTTTTTCCACCCTTTTGTTTATCTGAGATTATAACTGTTTGTTTATAATAGAATCAGTGATAGGAGAGCTGGGCAGGATTTGGACATGTGTTATCCTATGCAAATGCAGTAAAAACCACTTCATATCAGAATGCACAAATTCAGAAATTAAAAATTTTCATACATGAACTATTCTTATATTTTGTCTTTGTATTATCATTGGTAAATATCATTTGTTAAACCAAGAAAAGAATCAAGAAGAGTAGAGGGAAACTGTTAACCAGTTTAAGAGAATATGCCTTTACAAAAAAACCTTAGCTGCATGCATGTATGTATTTCAGTTACTCAGTAAGTAAACATTTATTAAGTGCCTGCTATGTGCCAGGCACTATGCTAAGTGCTGAGAAAATTAAAAGGGACAAAAGATAGTATCTGTTCTCAGGGAGCTAACAATCGATGTGAGAGTCATCAAAGAAATAGATATGTAAAAATAAGTCATATAAAAGATAAATAGGAAATAATTAAAGAGGAAAGACATTGGAGTTAAGAGGAGTTGGGAAAAAAGTTCCTGTAGAAGATGAGATTTTAGATAGGACCTAAAGTAAACCAGAGAAGTCAGTAGGCAGAGATGATGAGAGACAGTACTCAAGGCATGTGTGATGGCCAGAGACAATGCTTGGTCCAAAGATAGAGACTGAGCATCTTGACTATAAAACATCAAGGAGGCCAGTGTCACTGAGTTGAAGCATATAGGGTGGGAAATTAAATGTAAGAAGACTCAAAAGGTAGGAGCAGATCATATATACAAGAACATATAATCTGCAAAGTTATAAGCAATTGTTATCTGTTCAATAAAGTAGTTATTCTACTAGGCGTGGGGCCTTGTGGTCTTGTGGTCACATGTGGTTTTCTAGGCCCTTGGGTGTGCCCTTTTGACTGGGTACAAGTTTAACAGAACTTTTTCAAAGGGAATTTTTTCTGTGAAGTTTGAATTCAGCCAATGCACCACACTCAAGGACCTAGAGGATCACATGTGGCCTCGAGGCTGCAGGTTCTAGAATAAACTTTACTAGCCTGGTTCTGGGAACAAAGGAACACAGCAGTATTTCTTCTAAAATTATCTAAAATTCAAACTTTAATTAAATAAAGATATCTATGAGTCCAAAATAGTGGCATCTTGCTGTTAACAATTAAACAATACACATTTATCAAGCATTCACTCTGTTTGAGGCATTGTGCTATACCCTGGGAGAAAGAGGAAGGAAGGAAATGAGCATTTATTAAGCACCTACTATGTGACAGGCAGCATGCTAAGCACATTACACATATCATCTCATGTCATTCGCCAGTGCTGTTGAAGATGTTATTACTATTTATTTGATTATCCATTTATTTGCTATTTTACTGTTGACTTGCCTAGGTGTCCGAGGTTGGATTCAAACTCAGGTCTTTCTGACTCCAGTTCCCATCCTTCCTTGAGCTTCTTCCCTCAAAGTTTCCATTTTATTGGTAGATATAATATAGGCACATAAATATAAACAGACTACATACAAAATAAAGACAAGATGATTTTTCGTGGGGGGACCCTAGCAGCTAAAGGAATCAGAATAGGCCTCATGTTGGAGGAGACATTTGAACTGAGCTTTGGGAGAAAAAGTAGGAATTCTAAAAGGTAGAGATGAAGAAGGAGTGTATCTTGGGTGTAGGGAACAGCGTGTGCTAAGGTATAGAGATGAGAAACATAATGCTTGTGAAGACCATCAATATAGCCAGTATGGCTGGTCTGTAATAGTTTATAGTGTATAGTAAGCTTGGAATGATAGATTGGAGTTCCTAGGTTTACTATTCCTTTTCTTTGAAGGAAGACAAGTTGCTAACATATTTTCCAGCCCATCAGTTACAAAAAAAAACTTTTAAGTTAAAATTAAATGGGCATTTATAGATTGAAAGCATTCTATTATAATTCTGGATAGTGGACAACATATATGTACACACACACACATATACACATATAGGTGTATGTGTATTTCAAAATTGCTATCAGAAAATTTCAACTTTCCCCCCTCAAAAAATCTGCTGAACCTTCTTAAAGTGTTCTACATGGATCCTTTCCACATTCACTTTGCTCCTTGGTACCAAATTCTAGCATTCTTTAATATAGAAAATATACTCCTGATTGCCTGTGGGCTAGTCCTTTATCAACTTCAGTCAATGACTTTTTGTTTTTAAATTAGTTTCTCTTTACTGTAGCTCAAAGAGTTCATTGGAATCAATCTGTAGTTCTGCCTTTTAGGATCTGAAAAGCCTCATCTTTGCAGTCAGGGAGATCCTGCTTAATCCTCTCATTTCTAAAATAGGAAGGCTGAATCAAGACTAATCTTTCTTCATAATTTATACTCTTAAAACTATAAATCCTTTTGGTTACTCTTTAATACCCCTACTCAGCGGCAGCAATATCCTTCTGATTTGTATGATCAGACTTGGCATTAAGTGACTGGGGTTAGCCAACTTGGGGATGCTTTGTAGTGGTCTTAATTTCGTGTGTACTTTTGCTACATTACCCTTGAGTTTGGAGCTGTTTGTGTTTTAGACGGTAGTTTATTATTCAGAACTCAAAGTAATGCGTTTGTTTTGAGAGGAAGTAGCTTTATTATTAAGTTATGTATTATCATTTGTTATATGAGTTTTTCTTCCAAGGAAGAGTGATTCAAGAAGGTCACTTTGCTCATGTAATATAAAGATGCTTTCTTTCAACTGACAAATCTCAAGTTGCCAAGGAAGTTGAATCCAGAGGGGATATAGGATTGGGTCCTGAGTAAAAGCCTCAGTGAATGTCTCCCTTTGTAACATCATTTTCATCCCCCAAAGCATTTATTAAGTTGTGCTAAGTGCTGTATAGAACACATCACCAAGTGAAATTTCTACCCTCTAGGGGCTTGGTAATTAAGGGCAGACAATGCTAATACATGCTTGGAAACAAGCAGGAAGTCGATGAGTAAAACATAGCTTGTTTCTGTGTGTACTGAGCACTTGGGAGAAATGTGTGTGTGTGTGTGTGTGCGTGTGTGTGTGTGTAATGGTGGTGAGAGATTTGTGTTGGAAGTTGCTTTAGCAGTATTGGTCTCCTAAAATATTCCCTGGCAGTTTGACAGGACAAGAGGTAAGGGAGGGCAGGACTTAGTAGCTTATCAAAGGAAGACTTCCCAGTGTCAGCAGGGAAAAAAGGCATCCCTCCTGAAAAGTTGTTCAGGGTGAGAGTGTCTTCTTTTGTTGATATTCTTCTCATGGTAATAAATATCAGGGTCAGTCTGATGGGGCATAATCATGTTTTCAACAATTTTGCTTCCAAGACAACACACCAGTGCTTTACCCTCCCAAGGGAGGAAGAAAGGTTTGAGAGAATAAGCATTTATTCACCACCTACTTTGTGCCAGGTGCTGTGCTTAAGTGTTTTTACAAATTTTATCTCATTTGATCCTCAGAACAACACTGTGAAGTAAATTGTACTATCCATGTTTTATAGTCGAGCATATCAAGGCAGGCAGAGTTTAAGTGTTTTGCTTAGGCTAATACAGCAATTAAATGTCTGAGAATGATATGAATTCAAATATAGCCCAGTGCTCTATCCACTGCTTCACCTAGCTGTCTTATTACACATAGAGACACAGGAGAAAATAGGGTATTTTCCCAGAGTCCTTACACCATCCTAACAAGATACCTAGGACCAGTCTCTGAAGTTCTGAATCCTATAGAAGGAAAAACCAGGGTATTATGGCAATTTGGATGTGAAGATGGATGACTAAGTTTGGAGGCTGTCACCACTGCCTCTTTTACCATTGGCCTATTCTTCTTTTTAAAGGTACTATTTTCTTCCATATTTTTATGCTTCCTTTAACCAAGCTATTGACTCTTTTTTTTCATGATTTTCTTACAAAACTCTCTTTGCTCTTCCCAATTATTCCTCTAGGCGCAGGCCACCTTCTGAACGTCGCCGCCACCTGGGCCTGAGGGGACGTTGGGTAGCCCAGTGAAGCAGAACCTGGGAGGATTGTTATCCCTGTTTTACAGACAAAGAAACTGAAGGAATTGTTCCAGTGCAGCGGAGCAGAAGAGATCCGAGAAACCTGAGTGGCGGGCGGAACCAGAGGAGCGGCACCCGGGGCGGGAGACAAGCCGAACCGAGTCAGTGAGAGCCGGGGAGCGCCAGATATCAGCGCAGCAGCTCCTGAGACCTTCAGCCTGAAGATCAAACTCCAGTAAGTCACTTACTTGAACTTCCGGGAGCCAGGATGGCGGAGTGATCAGCTAATGCTCTCTCCTTCCCCCTTGATGACTGTGAAAGAACCATAAAATATCTCCCCAGAAAAATCCCAAATCAGTAGAATTAGAAGAAGGAGACCAATAGTCTCATAACACCTGAGACAAGGAAAATAGCTAAGGGGGATTCCTCCTACGGTGGCAGAGGCAAACCGAAAGGACAGAGGACCCAGGGCAGAGAAAATTCGCACTAGGACCCAGGCAAGCCTCAGCACCAGGAGAGGAGCCCCAGGAGGGTTGGGAACACGCATTAGAATCTAGGCGTGCCTCAGCTGTCCAGGGGAATCAGAAAGACAATAGGGCAGTTGGGATTACCAGCCCCTGAGCTTGCCTTTGCCTCAATTCAGCTAAGGAAATCTCCTGGGACCAGAGCACCCCTCCTCCACACTTAACAAGCTAAACCCAGGGCTGATCAGGGAAACACCAAACAAATACCTGCTTTTAGCTTTTTCACACATCAGCTCAGCAAAAAGTTCTCCAGCTTCCGACTGAAAGAACCAGAAGCCACAACACTCAATCAAAATCATGAATAGGAAAAAGAAGAGGGCCGAAAGAACCATAGAATCTTTCTATGGGGATAAGGACCCAAAACACAAGCCCCAAAGAGGTCACAGCTGAGACTGTACTTCCATCTGAAACTTCAGAAGGGACTATGAACTACTCGCAAGTACAAGCAGCTCTCCTGGAACAGCTGAAGAAGGAAATAGAAGATAAACTGGCCAATGATTTTAAAATTATTAAGAAAGAATTCACTGATGAGAACATCTCCCTGAAAAGGAAAATTGAACAAATGGAAAAAGAAGTTCAAAAATTAACTGGAGAAAATAAATTCCTGAAAGGCCAAATGGAAAAGGAAGTACAAAAATTAACTGGAGAAAATAGCTTCTTAAAAGGAAAAATTGGGCAGATGGAAAAAGAGATACAAAAGTTAACAGAAGAAAACAATGTGATGAAGATTAGAATTGGGCAAGTAGAAACTAACGACTCAATGAGACAGCAAGAATCAGTCAAACAAAATCTAAAGAATGAAAAGATAGAAGAAAATGTAAAATATCTAATTGGAAAAACAACTGACCTGGAAAATAGATCCAGAAGAGAAAACTTAAGAATTATTGGCCTGCCAGAAACCCAGGATGGAGAAAAGAGCCTGGACAATATCTTCCAGGAAATCATCAAGGAAAACTGCCCAGAAGTACTAGATTCAGAGGGCAAAATAGTCATCGAAAGAATCCACCATTCCCCTCCTGAAAGGGACCCCAAACTCAAAACCCCAAGAAATATAGTTGCCAAATTCCAGAGCTATCAAGTGAAGGAGAAAATATTACAAGCAGCCAGAAAGAAACAATTTAAATATCAAGGAGATACAATCAGGATTACACAGGACCTTGCAGCTTCTACGTTAAAAGATCGAAAGAATTGGAACCCAATATTCTGTAAAGCAAAGGAGCTGGGACTGCAACCAAGGATCAACTACCCAGAAAAGTTCAGCGTAACATTTCAGGGAAGGAGAAAGTCATTCAACGAAGTAAGGGATTTCCAGAGTTTCCTGACCAAAACACCAGAACTTAATAGACAATTCGATCTTCAAATGCAGGTCTCAAGAGAATCATAAAAAGGTAAACAGTGGGGGGGGGGGAACAACTTGCTACTCAATGAGGGCAAGTTGTTCACCTCCCTATAAGGGAAGATGATATCTGTTTATCTCGAGAACTGTGCGTCTATTAAGAAATATAAAAGGGATAAGCATAGGGGGAACGGGTATAAAGTAAATGATATCACGATAAAAAATGTGATTTAAGTATGAGAAGGGAGTGTAATAGGAGGTGTGAAAAGGAGGAAGCAGAATATGGCACATTACATCACAAGAAGAAGTACAAAATCATAGTAGAGGGAAAGAGGGGAGGGAGATGAGCATTGTGTGAGAGGTACTCTCATCGGATTTGTTTAAAGGACGGAACAATAAACTTAAGTAGAAAATCCTAACTAGCTCTATAAGCAGTGGGAGGGGAAGGGGGAAGAAAGGGGAGGGAGGCAAAAGGGAGGGAAGAAGCAATAAGAGTAAAGGGGAGTAAAAGGGAGGGGGTCTAAAAGAAAGAGGGGAAGGCGGGCAAGAGGAGGTGGTGAAAAGTGAATACTAGTGAGGAGGGGAAGGGAGACAGCAGAGCTAAAAGCACAAATGGTGGGAAAGAAGATGGAGGGAAATACACAGATTGTAATCATAACTGTGAATGTGAATGGAATGAATTCTTCCATAAAACGGAGACGGATAGCAGAATGGATTAAAAGCCATAATCCAACAATATGCTGCTTGCAAGAAACACATTTGAAACGGGGGGGATACACATAGGATAAAGGTTAAAGGATGGAGCAGAATATATTGTGCTTCAGCTGATGTAAGAAAGGCAGGAGTACCAATTATTCCTCTACCTCTCTTACTTGATTTTCAAAATCCTTTTTGAGCTCTTTCATATTTGAGCTCATATTTTTCTTGGAGGCTTTGGATATAGGAGCTTTGATTTTGCTGTCTCCTTCTGAATGTGTGTTTTGATCTTCCTACAGCAACTTTCTGTTGATGGAATCTTAATAATGCTGGCCCCAGTCCCAATATTCTAACTTTCTTAACCATATCACAGTCCCCCAAACTCAGTTATAGGCATATCTACTTCTCCTAGCCAGTCACTACCCTCAGACTCAATCCTCTAACTAGCCTCTGCCCCCAGATCCAATTCACATATTTCCCACACAAACAGGTGTGTTCATGAATTCAACCATAACCATATCATCCATCTTGTGGTCAGTTACAGGAGTTTCTGTGGGTCCATGACCCCATACTTAATGTACTGAGCTGTGAATTAAATATTGTGGTCTGATGTAGCCACTCTGATTTTCCCAGAACTAGATATTCTAGTCTTATGATAACCAGTGCCATAATAGCTCTATTATTTGAGCATCACAAACATATGATTAGGAATTGTGATATGTAGGTGTGCTGCTTCTCTTCCTTGACCTTGTTTTTTTCTGGATCAGCATGACTTGAATGGAATAGATGTCTAGTATATCAATCTGAATTCCTGTGTTGGTTACCTTAAGGAAGTGGTTACTTTTCAACTCATTTAGTCAAGAAAATTGACTTTTCCTTATGTGCATACTTCCTTTCCACCTCTTCCATCAAAATTGTTGTTCCTAAGGCTTTTGTAGTTATTTGAGCAGTTTCCCCATATACAGTGCCTTCTGTGTTTCTTTCCTCATACTGGTGGGTGGCACCGTGTTTCAAGGGGCAACTACAAAGAACTAAAGTTAATGTTGATGAAAATAACAGCAAAAATAACTTACGCTTATATAAAACTTGAATAGCCCTTTCTTCACTACAACCTTGTGAGGAAAGCTAGTATAATTATTGTGAGGTATGTAGTTTAACTATTGCCAACATCGAATAGATGAAGGAATATAAATCCAGAGAGGCTACTAGTCATTCATCCATTCAATAAATGAATATTCAAGATTTACTGTATGAAGTCTGCTCTATAGTGAAGAGGAACAAAGTTTTGATAAGGTACAATTCCAAACCTTGAATTTCATGATTCAGTAAGTTAGTTTTCCAAGACTATGCAGGTAGTAAGCATCAAATTCGGGATTTATTTTTATCTTTTACAAAAGGATATTTACTTTGAAGATGTAGCAAGGACAAACTTACAAACATTTCCACTGATATCTCCAGATTTACTCTCCTCTACAATACCTCAGTCTCTAGAGGAGAGTAGGATCAAAATTTAACTTAGTTCATATTCAAAGGTAGTGTCACTACTATATGAAGCATGATGTGCCTGGATCAGCAAGATCATTCTTTGTTCCTCAAGGCATTGATGCCAAATTGACTGAAGAATCAAGAAAATAGTTAATATAAGTTATTTATGGTTTTGCGTGTCTATACAACTATAGGTTGTATAAAATTATCCTTCCAGCCCTGCAATAATTCTTATTATAGTACAGCCAAGAATTGAAAAGTTGTGAAACTTATGCTGCAAATTACCCTTATATAAACTTCAGTGGCATTACTTATATAGTATATTTTTATGTTAAATCATACATATTGTCTGCCATTTCATTTAAAATCCTATTTTTATCAGAACCTACCAACATGTAAAACATAGACACTGAAATAGTCTTCAAAATTTTAACATAACAAGTTAAATATAACTTAATAGGTGTCATTGAGCCTTGTTTGGATGAGTATGGGGTGGGGATATGAATAGAATACCAAAATATGAAAAGCATGATTGGTCTTAATACACTGTCATAGCAATTATTGGCCCTACCAGTTTAATAATTGATGAGTTGATTGTGAGTTCAGAAGATAAACAATGAACGAAAATCACAAACTTGTTAGAAGTAGCATAATAGAATGCATTTGGATGAGGTAACAAAGGGAAAAGAACCACAAGTACATGCTTATGAGATTATTCCATAACCCTCTCTGCAAAATACAGGATATAGTTGTTTCATACAATAAAATTGGAGAAATGAAAGCTATTGCAGTGACAAGTAACTTCAATATTTGATGAAAATTTAATTGTGCTGAAAACAGATCCATTCTTGTTGCAACTTAGTGACAGTTTTATCTTTGAGGACAAACCATATCAAAAAACCAGTGAGGCTATGGCTATGCTGCGTTGTATTTATTAAATAAAGGAGAATTGGTTGGTGATATGTAAGAAACAGAAACAGGAATAAAGTTATCAATCCTTCCTGAAATTCATAATTCTGAAGGAATTGAACATTGAACATAGTTGGAAAGGAATAACTGAAGTTTAGGAAAGTGGTTTAAAAAATTGAAACAAAGGATATGATCACACGGATGAAGACTAAAAGGGATGTATGACTAAAAAGAAAGAGAGATTACAAGATGTAATTTTGATTAAAAATTTTCAAACAATCTCATTTTAGAAGAAAATGGAAAAACACACAAAGAAACCAATATGATGAAAAAAGGGATTCTTAGGTGAGCTCTGATTTTTAAATTAAATTATTTTTAGATTAACAAATATTTATTTTTGTTTCTTTTCTAATTTTGGTTATCCTACTAGAAAAAGAAAACTGAAACCATTATGAAAATATACAGTTAAGTAAAATAAATTTTCACTGACTATGTTCAAAAATACATGTCTTATTTTGGACCTTGAGTCTAATCAATCTCTCATTCAGGAGGTGGATGGCATTCTTCATCAACAATCCCCTGTAATTACAGTTAGTGATTGCACTGATCAGAGTATTTCAGAGTGGTTTGTATAATGATATTATTATAATGGACAAATTGTTTCCCCTCATTCTGGTTCCTTTCATTCTGCATCAATTCATACAAATCTTTCAAGATTTTGATTTCTCTCTTGAACAATTCTGGAGCAACATGGTGAGGTTCTATGCTTTGCTGACTTGGTGGAGAGTGGAGGGGCATAATCTCAGCTGACTGATTTTGGACCTGATCTAGACAGAATTAAGTAGTTAACACTAGACAGAGTTAAGTATGCCCCCAGTTATACATTACTTTTATTCAACACGTAGCTGGGTCAAGTTGATGACTGATGCCTATTGCAACATGACACTGGGGAAGAGCAGGGTTGGAATGTTCCTTCCTGAGGTAGCAAGGAAATCAAGAGGAACCACACACTTGCATGAAGTTGATGGGGAGGGGTGTTGATTGAAAATTTTAAGGTTTGGTGTGCTCCAGTGTTAATTCATAAGACCTGCTGGCTTGCTTTTTGTACAGTGGCATTTGCTCTATTTGATCAACTTCTAGGGGCATAATTTGTCTTTTTATTTAAAATTTGATAAAGATTTATCAAATGGTCATTTGCCATCTTGTTAATCATGTTACCTGAAAGGCACTTCCCCCCACTGATCCCTTCTGAAAAAATCATGGAACACAACCTAGTAAAAAATCAAAATTATCCATGACACCTAAATGGAAAGGGAAAGCTTTGTGGTGGGTGTAAATTACCTGAAATTTACTAGCAATTACTGACACATCAGAACTGATACAAAAGACATCATAAAAGCTTTGTTTACTGGAGAAGAGGTGTTCATGTTGTGTGAAGTAAAAAAAATGGACTGTAAGATTGCTGTACTGCTGTGCTGTTAAATTTCAGTGACTAAGAGAATAACTTCTATGGAAAAATTTCTGAAACCACGTAAACAAGTAGCACAAGAGTAATATGGGAAAAGAAAGAATGGGAACATGCTGATTTGTACTGGAAGAAAGCATCATCTCTTCCCCCAAATAATCATGACAAAATAAGTGTTAAATTAGTTTTATCTCAAATAATTTCTAGGCATCACCTTGAGACCATTGTATGTCTTGCCCCTTGAGGGCAGTCTAAAGTTCTTTTGTCTTGTTTGTATGCCCAGAATTTAGAGCAGTGCCTGGCACATAGTAAGTGCTTAATAAATGTTTATTGAATTGAATTGCAAAATGAGAGTACAATAAGCAATATTTAAGATCCTTTTCATCACTAAAATTTTATTTTTCTTGTTGATCTAGACTTGTGGTTTCATCTAGGTTGGGACCTCTAAATGAGGGAACTCCCTCTTCTAATGGGGATAAGAATTTCTTTCTTTATAGACTTGCAGTCACTAATTATTCTTATGTGCCAGAAAGTAGAGATAGATATAGCAGAAGACTAGAGATGTGCAAATATCTCAATTCTGAAAAATCATATTGTAAAGGGTTGATCACGGGAATTATACAATTGACTTAGTGATTTACAAGATGAGGAGACATTGAGACTTTTATCTTCCCGCTTAGAGGGTATGGGTATACCCATTAGCAACTTGTTGAGAGAACTTAGAATGTACGCTGGGGATCAATCAGGGAAGTGACACACTGAATTTGTGTTGTCACAGAGAGGCAAGCCTTTTGGGTTTTCATTTGTATCTTCCTATGAACAATACAAATATGCATCTTGGTACCTCTTGGGGAATCAATCTTGAATTGGTTTTCTCTGATTTCTATAGAATGAATTTAAGCGGATCCATAAAAGGAGGTCTTTGTTATCAATATGGAATTTTGCCCTTTTGAGGACTTGTCCCCACCCACACTTTTCCTTTTTTAAAGAAAAACAGAGTGATAAATTAGACTTCAATTCAGGAACATCTCAATGATTGCTTTGGGGTAGAGGCATATAAGAGCTGTCTGCTTTCGTGCTCATTATGTCCAAGAGAAAAGTTCTTGGACCTTATATTTTTGACTCTAGCCTTGCAAAAGCATTGGCATAATCTCTTAGCCCATGATATGTCTCTTGTGGACAGGGCAAAAATGAGTTACACACACACACACACACACAGACACACACAAACACATCCCAACCTACCATTCAATCTTTCTTCTGAACTAACTCTTCCCTATATTTGTTAAGGGTAACAAGAATTTTCCAGTCTCTGAGGTTCACAACTTCAGTGTCATATTTGACTCCATTAAATTCCAATGCTAAGAGTATCTGAAACCCAGTCTCTTGGTTTAAATTTCTCTAAACTCTCTCACTTGGTGACATAATCAATTTCCATGATATCATGTTAATGCAGATTTCTCCTAGAGCTGTTTAGCTAGCCCAGTACCTGCTCTGACATCTAAGGGTCACATCATTATCAGCTTCCTACTGGACATTTTGTGTTGAATGTTCCATTGTTACTAAGTGTCTGAAGTCACATTTGAATTCAGATCTTCCTGACTATTCTATGCACATTAAACTAGGTCTTGAACATGCCTTAAACTTAATATGTACAAAGAAGGTGGCTCTCTATTCAGTGTACTACCTAGCTGCCTAGAGGAAATTTCCTTATATTAATGAACAAGCAGACTCACAGCCTATCAGTTGTATATAAATATTCTTTCTCCCTAAAGGAATTTAAGCTCTCTGAAGGCAAATACTGTTTTATTTTTTATCTCTGTTTCCCCAAAGCCTAGCTGTAACCCTGGGTACACAGTATATGCTTGAATAAATGTACTCACTATGTATATTGATTGATTGAATACAATAAAAAAGTAGAAATTTTTCCTGATTGTTTCAAAATTTTATTTCGAATCTATTATTAATTTTATTATTGTAGCAGATATACCTTGAGAGACAAGAAACTAAACCCAAAAAATTATTGGAGAGATTGTTTATGAAGAAGGTGATTTGGAATAGTAATGAAAATATGGCTAATAAATACACAGCATTTATTTCCTTTTAAACGCTCTCTTAGTTTGGATACTAATCAGATAGGGAGGTATGATCCTCATTTCACAGACTGGAAAATTAAATTAAATGATTTAGTCACACAGTGACAAATCAAAAATTCAGTCAGGAATAGAACCTCTAGTACATATTTCTTTCTAGCATTCCTCATTTCCTTGAATAGATGTCACACCAAAATTTTATACACATGATATTAAGTTCTTTCTTGAAATATGGTAAACAATGTTTCAGATTTTGTAGTTGTCTACTATTCCATGTGTGTATATCCATTTGTATATATTTAAAGCTTTTTGGTATGTTCCATAAATGCATAATCATTCTTTGTTGAGTTCATGATGTTTTATATTTAATTATACTAGCTATTATTTATATATCACTATACCAATATTACCACCTTTGATCCTTATAGATCTCAGGGAGGAGTATGCTATAACTACCTCTATTTTGTTGGTCATCATTTTTTTTTCAGAAGAAGACCAATGGTGTAATCAGATGACATCTTGATTTATGCATGAATTGGATTTAAGTGAGGTGTAATTGAGCAGTCATCAGCCTCACTTTCTCCCAGAATCATCAAAATTCAGTGACAGGAAACAGTTAAGATGTTGGGTGATAGGCTGGGATGTAGTGGATGACCTTGGTGTTTTCAATGTGCGACCAAGCTCTAAATGCTCCGAAGTGTCTGCTTCAGACATTTTCATTGTGGTTGGAACAAATTATTCTCATCTGCACATTTCCAGGGGAAGTCTTTTCATCCTTGGGGTAGACATCCCTTTTTAAGGTGAAACTGTTGGCATTCTAAAAGTTTTTGGAGCTTAGCTGAGAGACTATCATCTTACAAAGGAGGAAACTAGGGCCACACAAGTAAGTGCCTACAGCTGGATTTGAACTCAGATCCTCCTGATTTTAGGTGTGGTGCTCTATACACTGGACTGTATGGCTATCTTATATATGTCACATAATTATATATATACATAGATATACATACATATTTATAATTTTTTATTCTTTGCCTATTCCACCTCCCTCCCCAGTTCCATGGTTAAAGTGGATTTTTTAAAAATAGGGCTTTTGGAAGTTCTATGGATTTTCCCAAAATCTTAAATCCTGAGATTTGAACCTAGAAGTTAGATTGAAGTTAGAATACTTCTTAGACAATGATAAATCCCATTATAACACTGTCAATGTAAGAAACATAAGAATAAGCAATGAGAACCTATATTTGTCTTTAGGCATTGGGAAATGTATCAAAGTCTAATCAATTTAGCACAGCACTTGTATCTGTTGACAAAGGTCCTCCTAACTCCAAATGCCTTTCAACAGACACTTCATGATGAACACGTGTCAATTGACACCCTCCTTTTTATTCATTCTGCCCAGGTAGAATTTGGTGTCTTTTGCATGCTGTTCCTGTGTCCAAAGAGAATTGAGACATACCTGGTATTTAAACCTATGTTTTAGACTTTGTGGTTACTTCATATGAACAAATAGAAACATATTCAGGTATTTTATTGGTATATTCTGTTCCCTAGCAATGCTAGGGAAAGATATATGCTGATTAATAAAATACTCTGTTTACTAGAGATGGAAGGGACATTAAGAGGAAATCCAATATATCCCCTCATTTTGGAGAAAAGGAAACTGAGGTCCAATAACCCAAAATGATTTTCGCAATTTCTCATTACTAGTTTCAGACTTAATTGTAGATTTTCTGATTTTTATGCCTCATTTTCCTTCCTTCCTACTTCCCTTTTTCTCTTTCTTTCTTTCTTTCTTTCTTTCTTTCTTTCTTTCTTTCTTTCTTTCTTTCTTTCTTTCTTTCCTTCCTTCCTTCCTTCCTTCCTTCCTTCCTTCCTTCCTTCCTTCCTTCCTTCTTTTATCTTTCCCTTCCTGCCTTCCTATTTCTGGTCTGCATTAGTATAGGGAGTGTCTTCACTTCCCTTGGACCTATGAAATCATAGGTTTGAGCTAAAACAAACAAGCAAAAAAGAAAAGACTTTATTCTAAAAGCTGATCATTACCCTTGAACAAAGGATTCAGATTTGTCTTTGGAAAAAGTACACTTAAAAAAAGACAAAAATCCAACCATAAGAATGCTTTGCATGATTATTTAGAAGAGTTAATTGAAAAATAAACTTCATAGTAAAAGACTACCACCCCCCACATGTTGTCCACACAGATCCTTGTAACAGAAGAATGGTGGTTACTTACCTTGTAACCTAAGTAAGAGCTCTTTATTTCTAGGATCTTTCTTCATGGGGCCTACAAGGAGAGACATTCAATATCTTGTTGTAATGGACTGGAAAAAGTGAGTTTCCTGGGTCCTAATGTGAATGTGCAAGAGAACAGATGCTCGGGGCTAATCCCCGGCCTTCACCTGGCTACTAGGCCAGACGGTAATCTCTCTGGGGTCTTCGCCTGGACACTATTCCAGGCGGTACTCTTGCACGGGGCTCCCCGCAGGCCTTCGCCCCGATGAGGCGGTATCCCTTATCCCAGACTTCGCTTGGGGAATCTTACCCTTTCCCTGGGTCTTCGGACGTCTCCGGCCTCTGCCGTGCGACCGTATGGCCTAGCTGCAGGACAGGGCTGTCCCCTCCTCCACGAAGGGAACAATGACTACACGCCCACCCGAGGATGTCAGTGCACTTCACTTTATTGATGGCATCCTCTACATCTCTCTCTGATCCCTCCCCGACAGCTCCTTGTATCCCCAGCCAGAGCCCCTCCCAAGTCCCTCCCTGAGGGTAGAGCCAGCTCCCGAAGGCCCGTCCAGAGCTTGGCCCCTAACAAACAGAGAGTACGAAAACCTTTCATAAATGTATTTCTTATGTCATGAAAGTCTTTGGTGTTTATTATGCTTAATTTTCTTTATTTCTTTTCCCCAAAAGACATTGTGACACCTCCTCTTCGTAGCCTTGTTGCTATGCATCCACTTTCCGAATTTCACAATCTCAAATCTCACAAGAGAAATTTTTCTATGGCTTTGACTGTTTAACATCCAGTCAAGTAATTTTTCTCATCCAAGAAAAAAAATGGAAAAAATTTAAGCCAATGTAGTTCTCTAGGAAGCTATCCACAACCATATAGAGGAAGAATACAATATGTGTTAAATTTCTTTTTTTTTACTTTTTATTTCTAATAAAATCAATGTAATAACAATTATAAAGTCAATATGTAGATGTCTCATCTCACAAGAATCAAACTGAGTTGGCTAATTTAGAATTTAGAAAGATTTTAAGAGGCAGAATAATATAGTTGAAAAAGTAATACAGTTGAAAAGACTCAGAGGGTCTCTGTTCAAGCCTCATCTCTGACAATGCCTGTGCTTATGGGTAAGTCATTTAACCTCTATCATTGTCCTCATGTTTATTGGGAGGATTGCACCAGATGGCTGATGAGGCCCTTTTCAGCTCTATACTATGATACTAAGTTAGCTAAGTGTTGAAATTAACCATTATTCTTATACCTTTAATTCATTGTAACCTACTAAAAATATTACATATAATAAAAATAGAATCTTATTAGAAAATAATAGAAAACACCATAACCTATTGGAACCATTTATTTTAAAAAGGATTATTTTCCCCAACAAACTATTTCCAAGAAGAAATCAGGAATTCCATGATATAGTGGTTCTTTCTATTATCACTGCTCTTAGAGAGCATGAAGACATAGAAAACTGGTAATTTCACTCAAAACTCATGCATAGCATCATACTAAATAGAGTATACCACACCAGCATCTCTAAACACACTTATATATATGTACGAATCAAATAAACATGTATTAAGCACTTACTGTGTGACAGGTACTATGATATCATCACTGAGGATACAATCAATGAAAAAGACAGTCCCTTCCCTCAAGAAGTTTATACTTCAATGGGTGAGGGAATACAGCACACAGAAGGAGCCAGAGGACTGGGAGTAACTCCAGGGGGCACCTAGTACAGGGGTATCTTCTTCCGTGGAGTTGAAATCATGCAGAGTACCAGAGGAAGGGTGGAGTGAACTGAAGAGTCTAGTTTCTGCCTTCTATAAAGGAAACCATTGGGAGGAGGTTGGTACTTTACTAGCTAGTCCTCCAATCAGAGGGAAGAGTAGCTTGAGAGAGATAGTATCAGTACAGTCTTGATTAAACAGCAGGATGATGAGACTAAAGGTAGTAAGTTTAACCTGAGAGGGGCATTTCTAATGAAAAGGTGATCTAACTTCTGTTATTAGGCCTCTTTGAGTTTATCTAGGTTTGCCTTTGAGTGATAGACCCATAGTTTTTATCTGTTTTTTAAAACTTCTGTAACCTGATGCTTCCTACTGTAGACTGTGATGTGACAATATAGCCTTCAAGAAACCTCCTATACAGCATATTGTGTTGTCAGAATTTTGCTGTTCTTCAGTTGTTTTCATCTTGTCTGACTGGTCCCATTTGGAGTTTTCTTGGTAAAAACAGTGTAGTCATTTCCTTCTCCAACTCATATTACAGAAGAATAAACAGAGGCAAACTGAGTTAAATGACTTGCCCAGGGTCACACAACTAGGAAGCATATTAGGTCACATTTGAACTCAGCAAGATGAAGCTTTCTGACTCCAGGGCCCAGCATTCTATCCACTGTGCCATCTAGCTACTCCTTTAGAACTTTGATCGATGATATATAGCAACTGATCACATATATAGCAACTGATATACTGCTTCTGATTAAAAAAAATGCTAATCTCACAACAACTTTGTGAGTACAAACATTTCTAAATAAAAATGACTTTAAAAGCACATGCCCACATTAAAATAATAGAGATCAAATTTTTCTTCTTGTAAGGAAAAATAATGACTTTGCTCTTTGGGCATAACTTTGCTTCTGCATTTTTCCCTCTACCCATTCATTTGTATGGGAAACGTGGGAAGGAAGGCTTAGAATTAAATGGAGCACAGATGCCATAGTCATTGGCAATGATTTGGGAAAGTAGGCTCTGGAACAGAGGATTATGAAGTATTGTGTAGTCCTGGGAGATTCAACAAAGTGGCATAAGAAATTTATACCTTAAGGTATTGTGAGGTCTTTTTGGTGAAGGAAACCCCTGTGACCTAGTAATTCCATGTTTAAATACTTAAATGGATCTCTGTCATCAGTCAAGAAATTCCCTCCAGTGATGCAAAATGCAACCCCATTAATGCTTGCCCTTCTTGTATAATTCTTGTCTACATCCTCCCACAGGTTTACTGAAAGAGTCAACTCAACTTGCTCGAGGTCTCCATCCTTTCTCCTGATATTCAAAGAGTACCAATGAAACACTATGATTGTCTCCCTGTCTTTCTTCACCATTGCCACATGGCTTTCTAATAGAAAAATTCCTTAATGACGTATTTTATAAAGTAAAATATTTAGAACTAGAAAGGACCTTAGTCAAACCTCCTCTGTTTCTTATAGAGAAACTGTGGTTCAGAGAAATTTGCTAACAATCACATAGCTAGTAAGTTTCAGAAATGGGACTTGACTTTAGGTCTTTATAATTCAAAATCCAGCACTCTATCTATTATACCAAACTTCCATTCACTTTTTCATTGCCCTCTGGCTGATATTAATTCTCAAAATTTTTTTTGGAGATTGTTATGTTCCATATTTCATTGCCTTACAACAATGCTTGAAGAATGTTGACATTTAAAATATGAACTTTTGTTTTTGGGAGATTAGAGCCATAAAAGATGCTTTGTAACTTCCTGGATATAATCCAGCCCACTTTTCTCCTCTTCAGGTCTGAATCCAAGTCATCATCCATCTGTCCTAGACATGGGTGGACAAACTTTATAAGGCAGCCAATCTAATGCATATTATAATCTAGATAATATGCCTTCATTATCTTCTTTGTTTTTCATGTAAGTACAGTCAGACTACACTCAACAAATGGTTACAGATCTCTACCAGTTGGTTTAGCAATATTACAGGGGTTGTTGTATCTAGTGAATAGGAAATCAGAAAGACCTCTATTCATATCCTGTCTCTGAAACATTATCTGTGACCTTGGACAAATTGCTTGTCTTTTCAGTGCCCCAAGTCTCTGCAAGGCTAAGTTGCAGAACAGAACTGAACTGAGAGAATAGGTTTCCTTCCCGGGATTTCTATACACCTTTGAAATCACAGGTCTAGTCTCTTACCTTCCTTCCCATTTCTTTCCCAAATCTATCAATTATTCAATCAATCAAATGAGGTAAGAAAGCAACAGTTATGAGAGAGCCAAATAGATGCTTATTATTTTTTCCTAATCAAAACAATAATTCATACTTACTATTTGATAAACTGTTACCTTAAAGAAATTGTCTTGTTACTAAGTACTTAAGAAAATATCCTAGACTTTTCTAAGGGATAGGGTAGGAGCTTACAGAGGAATACATAATACAGAAAAATTATACAAAATATAAATGTAACAGATGAACAACATTTTTTTTAAAGAATTGGCATGTGACAAACTGAATTTTTTTTTTTTGCTTAAGGTTAATAAGTTTGCATATCAAACTGTTGACCTTCAACCAGATCTTTCTGGGCTGTGTTCTGAAAAGCTCTGGTTATCCTCTTTGCTGCTTCATTAGCAAATGCAATCCAACTTCGTCTTCAATAAGAAAGCATCAGATGTCTGCTGTGTGCAGAGGAAAGAGCAACATGTTTCAAAATCTTAACGAGACCAATGTCATATTTTTTTAAAATCATTAATTCCTTATCTACTATGTGCATGCTTGCTAACCAGCTTTTTGTTTACTTCACATTCATTAGTTCAGGTCTTTGCTGTACTCTCTTCTTATAAATTAAAAATAGACTATTTATAGAAAAAGTAAAAACATCTTTTTTTAGATAGAATGAAGCTACATAGAATTTATTTTACATCTAAAAAAATCAACTTTTGAAAACTATATGAGAACTTTGAAACATATCCCATGGTCATTATTAACCTCATTAAATTAATCAATCAAATACCTGCTTAATTCATTAAATACTTATTGTACTAGGTAATGGGTATACAAAGACAAAAATTAAAAAGTTCTTATCCTCAAGGTCCTTATATTCTATAAGGAAGGCTACACAAACACATTGTATAAAGGTATGTATACATGGTACATACAAAATAGTCATGTCAACATGCATTTATGAAATACCTGCTATGTGCCAGGCACTGTGCACTGGATGTATAGGATGATCATATTATTATCTCCATAAAGATAGATCTAGAATGCATTAATAGCTAGAACCATTTGGAAAGTTATCATGTAGAAGGTAGTACTTGATCTGAGCTTGGAAGGAAGCTGTCTATTAAAGATTGCTATAGATCCATAAGGGAAAAGAAACCCATGACACTTTTACATCAAAACCAGGGGTTTATGGGGTAGTAGGCTCCCCAAGTAGCCAGACCATCAAGTGAAGTTTATCATATTCAGCCCTAGTTTCATAGAAGTAGATTAGTTGGTGAAATAATAGATATAAACATTTACCCCATCTGCTCCGGGGGACTGGGGAATATCCATCTTCAGAGCATACCATTAGATTAAGACAGATACCTGAAACACTCTAAACAATTCACCAACATAATGGCAATTACAGTGGTCTTTTATGAATCTGATGCAACAGGTGGGGTAGGTGGGGGAAGTGTGACTAGTTAGTGAACTGAGTCAGGTTATGGAATTTTAGGAGAAAGTAGCCAGCGATTTCTTAGCTCCAGGTTCACTTGAAGACTGGGACATACAGGAATACTTAAACCATCCAATGACAATATATTGTGTAGTTAGCTTTTCTGAGTTATTCACTTCTAGTTATAATTAATTAATCCAAGTCTCAAATGATTCTCTGTATCACAAAGAACGTAGAAATAATATCTGATCAGTGCATGCTACCTTTGCTGTATAGATTTTCTTAAGTTTCCCTTATCTTGAGTCTTATTCCTTGTGATGCAATACATTACAATCCATTTAGGTCTTAAAGTTACAAATTCAATTCAACATACATCTCCTTAATGCTTACTATATGCAAGATGAGAACCATAATAGAGTAGTGGACAGAGAGTTGGCTGAAGTTTCAGGAAGATATAAATTCAATTCCACTTCTTACATATAATGGCTGCTACCTGGGATTAAGACATTTAATTCCTCAGTACCCTAGGCAACCCCCTTATACTCTAGGTTGGACAACAGGTACTCTTCTACCGTTCCAAAATTATATATATATGTATATATTCCACATATATAAATTATTCCATACATAATTCCAAAATTAAAAATGAAACTAAAATGTGCAAGACATAGTGCTAGATTCTGGGAATATAGAGTCAAAAACAAAATGGTCTCATCCTTAAAGAGATTAAAATCTTTTTGTAAATCTTTTAAAATTTGTTTTATTCAAAACTGGCCCCTGAGTAATGGAGCATCTTCTCCCAACACAGAGTTCATTCAGACCAGCTTTCTTCCTGGGTGTGCCTGGTCTCAAAGAGAGAAGCCAGGTGCTTTTTATATACATGTTGTGGCTCATATTGAGCCCTACACTGGAGCTCTAGAAAAAATTCTTAAAGCTTAGATTTAGCTAAAGTTTGGAATTTTCTCAAAATGATTTAATAGGGGGTCTTCTAAAAAGATACTTAAATCATGTAAGGGTCAGCTAACTCTGGTACAAAAGAAATGTCTGAAACACAGAAGACTAATAATCATACACTGCCAAATACCTAAAACATAAAACTGCTATCTATACCAGATATCTCATATACCATATATATTTATATTTTGTTCTTCTGAGAGGTTGATATTTAAAACATTTTTTAAAAATGAAACATGCAATGCTATTATCTGAATAGCTCTTTCATTTTCTCTTTGGATCTGCTCTAACCAGTTCACTTAAGATCTATTTGTTCTGACAAATTAAAATGTGTTGTGGGTTCCTTTTCTTGGCAATGGTCCTCTTCTCTTCCAAGAATTTGTTTCAGAGGACTTTGTCTTCTGGATAACTAGTTCCTTGGGCCCATAACGATTAAATACCCATAAGCAATGCCACAAAGCTAGAAACATCTATCTCAGGCTTGAGGAAAGAAGTCCAAAATAGTTGTCATTCACATAATCAACAAGGATTTAATATATACTTATTATGTTCCATGCACTATTCGAAATATTTAGGATACAAAGGAAGGAAAGAAAAAAAATTAAGAAAAAGTAACCCCTTCCCTTTAATGAATTTACATTCTAGTGGAAGATACAATACATGACAAAATTTAACCATGATACATGCAATATAAAAAGAAAGTAAATTCTTAAGGGTAATGGAAGATGATCTTGTTTTTTCAAATGATCCTCAAATTTCTTAGATTTCTTAGATTCAAGTCTTTCATCACCCTGATTACCCTCATATTTACTTCTTTGTTCTTTTTAAACCATGACACTCAGAATTTAAAATAATATTTCAGATGAACTCTAATGAAATTAGAGGATTAAAGAGGTATGATCTCTCTTTTCCTGGAAGATATACCTTTCAACAGAGCAGCTAGCTGACTCAGTGAATAGAACTCCACACTTGAAGTGAGCTGATTCAAATCTGGCTTTAGACACTTACCAGCTGTGTGACACTGGGAAAGTCAATTAACCTGTTTACCTCAGTGGTCTAAAAATTAAGTGTACTAAAGCTTGTTTGCCCCAATTCACCAAAAATTTTGCATAATTCTAGATAAATTATATCTATAGCATTTCCCACGTCTCCTATTTTAATAATCTTCTTTTTCTTGTTCATCTTTCCGTTTAGAAGACAAGTGGCATCACGAGGTACATCTTGACTTGTGAGTAATTAGATTTAAGTGAGGCAGAATGGCACAGCTGAAAGCTTCACTCTCCCTGAGTCATCAAAGTCCAATGGCAAGGCAAAAGTCAGGAGGACTGGCAATGGCCCAGGATGCAATGAATAACCTTGGTGTCTTTGATGTCTGACCAAGTTTTAAGTGCTCCCTAGCACCTGCTTCATGTCTGTCTTGTAACCAAAAAGGAAATCAAATTAGTCTCATATGAATTGTTTTTCAATCTTTTAAATAATTGCCTCCATTTCTAGATGTTCACAACATATTAAAGTCATCCTCACTGGCTTGTAGTTTGCAGATGTTTTTGTCATTTTTTTTTTTTAAAAATGGGACGTGTTCTTTGAATCTTGTAGAAACTCCTCAATATTTCGTGATTTTTCAGATATAACTAAGCATAACTCAAGAATTACATCTGCCTATTCTTTCAGTACCCAAGCATATAATTCAGCTTGATCGAATTACTTGATTTAATCAAGGATAGTTATATACTGTTATTGAGTCATTTCAGTCATGCCAGATTCTCTGTGACATCACTTTGTGGTTTTCTTGGCAGTGGAAATGTATTTCCTTCTTCAAATTATTTTGGAGATGAGTAAACTGAGGAAAACAGGGTTAAGTGATATTCCCAGTATTACACAACTAGTGTCTGAGATCAGATTTGAATTCAGAACATTCCTACTCCAGGCCCTGTGCTTTATCAACTGCACCATCTAGACCATAAGGACAGGTATATACTCTCTGTCCATTTCCTTTCTATTAGTCTCTCTTCTCTTCTGCCTAGTATTTCATTTGTAGAGAAAACAAAAGCAAAATTGAAACAAGGTTAGAGTAACTCTGCCTTCTTTTTGTTGTCACATATAGATATCCCATTACCTTCAAGTAATAGTTCTATCTCTTCCTTGATCCTCCTTCCCCCTCTCTAAAATATAGCTTAAAAATTTATTTTTTTTTACCCTTACCTTATTGTATCACCCTCATCCCATTCTGAGCATTTTAATTCTTGATATTACTTTTACAGTACTATGTCAGATACTTATTATATTCATCTCTTTTCAGGTTTTCCTTCTTTCTTCTGTACATTGAGATCTAGTCTTAGGCTTTTTTCAATATCTAAATGGATTGCTGTGTTCCCTGTTTGCCCACATTGGTCTATTAAAACAAGACATAGTTTTCTATGGTTCATAGATTTAGAGCTATGAACAATTTTAAAAACCCTATAGTTCTATTGTTTTTTTGGCAGATGAAGAATTGGAGCCCAGAGAGTGTAAATGACTTGTTCATGGTCACATAGTTGATAGGTGACCAATGCAATATTTGAACTCAAGTCCTTCCAGACTGCAAACCTAGTTTTCCATCCACTAATAAGCACCACTTTGCTTATTCATTTATGTCTTCAGAATTTCATTCTTAAGATCTCTCACCCTTCCTGGGTTGATTTCTTCCTTTAGTTCAGGGGATCCTATCTACCTTTCTTCTCTAGTCTTTGAAATTCACATTCAACAAATCTATACTCTCTGTTATCAACAACTCTATGAAGATTGGTTATTTTTTCCTAGGTTTTCCATCATTTAAACTCCAATTTCCTTCCTGGGAACAAGGCAATTCTCCCAACATTGAGTTTGTTCTTACAAAAGTTCTTTGATTTTTTGTAATCTAAGTTGCTTATTTTATCTTTTGCTGTTCATTTTTTGTCATCCATTTAATTAGGAGAGTTCCCTTATGTATATTTGCTTGTCCATTCCATTGTTCCTCCATTCAAGGAACTTAATATTCTACTGGGAAAGAAAGAACATAGAGTCTTAAGATCACAGATTTAGAGCTCAAAGTGAACATATACACAGGTAAGTAAATTCCAAGGATATATGTAGTTACACAAAGTAATTTTAAGGAGAGAAAACAAAAGATACTTCATTCTAATATTTTTAATCTAGAGATATAACTTATCAATCCCTTTCTGTTTCCCAAGGCTAAGTGCCTCTTAGTTAAAGATACTATATATTATTGTGTCATTATTTATGCAGCATCATTACTCTTAGATACCTAAGGAGCAGCATAGGTACGCATATAGTATGGTCTTGGTGGAGTGATCCACCTGACCTATTCTCTATGCACATCTGATGTGCATGTAGTTATGACATTTTAAAAACCATCTTCAGCAATATTACTTTCACCCACATTCTCTTTGTGACTTGTATAGATTATGAAATTTCTCCTTCTACATCAACTTTTTATCAGATGTTAGAGGAATCGAAGTAATGTCAGAGAATATCCCAATTTTGGATCATCCCTTGTCTAGTACCAGAGCCTCTTTTGCTACTTGCCTGGCAAGGTTTGGAAAAAGGTGGGTGGAAGAGTGAGCTATAACATTCAAAAACAAGATATTATACTGCTCAAATTCAATTAGTGTCTGAGCAGTTTTTCCTTCTTTTCTATGTTTTTCTTCTGTCTCATGTGATTTTTAAACTATGTAATCCAAAGTCTTTTGCAAGTAACCCATAACAAGACAGGATAGATGGCCTCCATTTAAGGTCAAAGTCTCCAGACCAGTCTAGATATTTACAGGAAATTTTATATTCTATGGTGCATGACCTTTTCCCATGACAACACTGAAACAACAAAATTAATCATCTTTTGGGGTATAGCATTTAACATATGAAGTACAATTTTTTATAAAGAAAATGGCATTTGAAACAATTAGTAGATGTTACGTGACCTGTGCAATGATAAACAAAGAAGGAAAAAATACCTCAATTTGTTTACTATTTTTCTATATGTTATTGTTTAGTTCATTGAGCTGACTTTATTATATAGCCTCTCTGTTTTGCCCTGGTGTCTGATCAAGGCTTATTTAGGCTTAGTGTCAGTACCACCAATGCAGTAGTCACAGCACCTGTGAGGGCCATGAATATCCCAGCACAATTCTGAATCATGAAATAAAACAGACTCTCTACATGGAAGACAGAACCAAAGCATTTATTCAGACTCAATAAAGGAAAATCCATCATAGTAACAAAAATCTATACACAATAATAACACAGAGGACAACACCATCCCCAAGCCTTCCCCCTGCTAGGCTTTTCACAAAACAGCTCCCTTGAACAAATCATAAACAGGCTCTCTTAAAATCACAAACAAACTCTTTCACTTATGCTAGTCAGCTGCCTGCTTGCCTGCATCCTTCCTAGCTCTGACTGCTCTCTGACCAAATTTTCTCTCACTCTACTCTAGCTCTGCCTCTTTCTGTTTCACCCTTTCTGTTCCACCCATTCATCAAACTCTTCCTTCCACATGCTCCAAGTGACTCGGACTTCCTTGTGACACAGGCAGGTCACATGGGCCTTTTAATGAATGGGAAACATGTTTCCATTCATATTACCATTACATGTAGCCCTTTCATATTCATTACATAGGTAGGTGGGTCAACTGGTATCAAAACAGATCTTTAACAGGAAGAGCAGAAAATAAATATATAAAGCACTATCTTAGGCAACTAGTGTCAACAGAAGTTGACAACAATAGCAGGGATCAACCAAAATAAGCACATGAAACAGTATCTCAGGGGTGCTTTGAGCACCCCATCTTTCCCTCCTTGAATAAATGGAGATCAAAGTCTTGGGAGAAAGGGTGAAGGTATCTTCTTCCATAGCTACTTCCTGATGAGATTGAATGTAGAACTATTTCTGCCCCAAGAAGTCCCATTCTAGTGGCCACTTCTTTAGCTTGCATCCAGAGCTTGGCTGATGACAGGTCCAAGGGTGACACTTACAATCATGGATGGGGGGTGACACGTGCACGTGATAAGTCAGCAGAAAACAACTGACTGCTTCTTATTACACCCTCTTACCATTTACCCTCCCTTGTTTCATCCCCTCCCCTTCTTTTATCTACTTCTCCCCTAGTTTTTTGTAGAATAAGATAGATTTTCATACGCAATCAAGTGTATGTTATTCCCTATTAAGCCAAATGCAAAGAGAGCAAGGTTCACTTATTGCCTTTCACCTTTACCCTCTTCCTTTGCAATGTAAAATCTTTTTCTCATCCCTTTTATCTGAAATATTTTGCCCCATTCTACCTCTCCCTTTCTTCTTCTCCCAGTACACTCCTCTCTCTCACCCCTTAATTTTATATTTTAGATATCATTCATTCATATTCAACCCCCCCATCTAACTACCCTAATACTGAAAAAGAGCTCATGAGTTATAAACATAATTTTTCCAAGTAGGAATGTAAACAGTTCAACTTTAATAAGACCCTTATGTTTTCTCTTTTCTGTTTACCATGTCATGTTTCTCTTGATTCTTTATTTGAAAGTCAAATATTCTATTCAGTTCTGATCTTTTTCGTAAAGAATGCTTGAGAGGCAGAGCCAAGATGGCAGAGTAAAAGCAGAGTCCTCCATGAGCTCTCCCCCAATGCCCTCCAAATATCTGTAAGAAATTACCCTAAAAATTTTTAGAGCTACAGAACCCACAAAATGACAGAGTGAAAGAAATCTGCAGCCCAAGACAATCTGGAAAGTTGAGAGGAAGGGCCTTTCACACTGGGCAGGGAGAGGAGTGCACTCCAGTTTGGGCCACACTAGCACAGACTTGCCTGAGCAGGCCTCGGGGGACTAAATCATTGACAGCCATGGCAATTTCCAGATTTCTCTGTCCACAGACACCAAAAAGGCCAGTGGAAAAGCTCTGTGGGACCTGGATGAAAGAGGAGCATGAGGTCTGGCACCAGCCCCAGGGTGATAGTGGTAGTAGCAGCAGTAGCAATGGGAGAAGTAGTGGCAGAGATTGTTTATGTAACTCTGGGTCCACAGAGTATGGGGGATCGAATGGTTGATGCAAAATCCCTGAAGCCTCTGAGAGTACACCTACCTCCATCCTCATCCTGATCCCCACCTCCACCCCCACCTCCACTGGAAGCAGAATCCTACTTTGACAAAGAGTTATAAAGTCACGTGTTTGACTGGGAAGGTAAGTAAACATAGTAAAAGAACTCAGAATATAGAATCTTTGGTGACAAGGAAGATCAGAGCATACTACCAAAGGAGAACAGCAAAGTCAAAACTCCTACATCAAAAGCCTCCAAAGGATAATGAATTGGTTTCAGGACAAGAAGAAGTTCAAAAAGGATTTTAAAAATCAAGGAAAAGAAATAGAGGAAAAATTGGGAAGAGAAATGGGAGTAATGCAAGAAAATCATGAAAATCGAGTCAAAACCTTGCTTAAATGAGACCCAAAAGAATACGAGGAAAATAACCACTTAAAACTAGACTAACTCAAATGGCAAAAGAAGTCCAAAAAGTCAATGAGGGGAAGAACACCTTAAAAAGAAAAATTGGCCAAATGGAAAGGGAGGTCTAAAAGTTCACAGAAGAAAATAATTCCTTAAAAATTAGAATGGAGTAAATGGAAACTAACGACTTTATGAGAAATCAAATCAAGAAATTATGAAATAAACAGAAGAATGAAAAATAGAAGACAATGTGAAATATCTCATTGGAAAAAACCATTGACCTGGAAAATAAATCTAGGGAAGGTAATTTAATTTAATATTGGACTACCTGAAAGCCATGATAAAAAATTCAAGAAATTATCAAGGAAACTGCCCTGATTTTCCAGAACTCGAGAGTGAAATAGAAATGAAAGAATACACCAACAACCTCCTGAATGAGATCCTAAAAGTAAAACTAGGAATATTGTAGCCAAATTCCAGAGGTCACAGGTCAAGGAGAAAATATTGCAAGCAATCAGAAAGTGACAATTCAAATATTGTGGAAATACAATCAGGATAACACAAGATCTAGCAGCTTCTACATTAAGAAACAGAAGGGTTTGAAATATGATATTTCAGTGGTCAGAGGAGCTAGGATTAAAACCAAGACTCACCCACCCAACAAAACTGAGTATAATCATTCAGTGGAAAAAATGATCATCCAACAAAATAGAGGACTTTCAAACATTCCTGGTGAAAAAACCAGAGAGGAATAGAAAATTTGACTTTCAAATACAAAAATCAAAGAAACATGAAAATGTAAACAGGAAAGAGAAATCATATGATATTTATTAAAGTTGAACTGTTTGAATTCCTACATGGAAAGATGGTTTTTTTAACTCATGAGATCTTCCTCAGTATTAAGGTAATAGTAGTAGTAAGTGATATATAGATAGATGATAGATAGATAGATGGATAGATAGATAGATAGATAGAGAAACAGACAGACAGACAGATAGATAGATAGATAGATAGATAGATAGATAGATAGATAGATAGATAGATAGATGGCACAAGGTGAATTCAATATAAAAGGATGATAACTAAAAATGCAATTAAGAAGTGAAAGAGGAATATATTGGTGGAAGGAGAAAGGAAGAGATAGAATGGGGTAAATCATCTCACATAAAAAGGAAAGAAAAAAGTTTTATAATAGAAGGGAAAAGGGGGAAGGTAAGAAGGAATGAGGGAATCTTATTTTCATCAGATTTGACTTAAGGAGGGAATGACATATACACTAAATTGTATATCTTACCCTACAGGAAAGTAGAGGTGAAGGGATCAAAAGGGGAGAGGGGTTTATCAAAAAAGGGCAGATTGGGGAAGGGGGTAGTCAGAAGCAAATTCTTTTGAATAGGGACAGGGTCAAAAGAGAAAATAGAATAATTGAGCAGGTGAGATAGGATGGAGGGAGATATAGTTAGTCTTTCCCAACATAACTATTATGGTGGTGCTTTGCAGAACTACACATGTATAACTTGTATCAAACTACTTGCCCTCTAAATGCAGATGGGTTGGGGAGGGAAGAAAGAAGAGAATTTAGAATTCAGAGTTGTAATAACACATGTTAAAAATTGTTTTTACATGCAACTAGGAAATAAGATAGCAGGCAATGGGGTATAGAAATCTATCTTGCCCTTCAAGAAAGTTAAGCCATATAAGGGTGGCTGGAGGGAAAAGTTGGGAAGAAAATTTGGAACTGAAAATCTTGTGGAAATGAATGTTGACAAAAATAAACAAATGAACACACAGATAAATAAATGAACAAATGAAAAAATAAATAAACAAAATACAATATAAATAAATAAAAAGAATGTTTGACACTCCTCTATGTCATTGAATGTCCATTCTTTCCCCTTAAGGATCATGCTCAATACTGGTTTAACTCCTAGCTCCTTTGGCCTCTGAAATGTCATATTCCTAGTCTTTATATCTTTTGATAAAGAAGCTGATAAATCTCAAGTGTTATTCTAATTGTATTTCCACAATGCTTGAATTGTTTCTTTCTAGCTCCCTGCAATATTTTCTCCTGAACCTCTGGAATTTTGCTATTATATTCCTAGGAGGTTTCCTTTTGGGATCTCACTCAGGATGTGATTAGTGGATTCTTTCAATTTCTATTTTCCCTCTGTTTCCAGATTGTTAGGACAGTTTTCTTTGATAATTTTTTGAAAGATAATGTGTACATTTTCCTTTTTGTTCAAGACTTTCAGGTAGTCCAATAATTTTTTAATTATCTCTCCTGGATCCATTTTCCAGGTCAGCAGTTTTTCCAATGAAATATTTCACATTGACTTCTATTTTTTATTCTTTGTTTTTGTTTTTCTTTCCATTTGCTCCATTTTAATTTTTTAAGCATTGAGCTTTTGGACTTTCTTTTCCATATGACCAGTTTTGCTTTTCAATGTGTTCTTCTCCTCATTAACTTTTTGGGCATCTTTTGCATTTATGTTAGTCTATGTTTTATTTTCTTCAGCATTTTGGGGGTCTCCTTTAGAAAAATGTTGACTTGTTTCTCATGATTTTCTTGCATCACTTTCATTTCTCTTCTCAGTTTTTTCTACATACCTTACTTGATTTTCACAATCTTTATGACCTTTCCCATGGCCTAAGACCAAATCATATTTTTATTGGAGGTTTTTGGTGTAGAAGGATTTTGAGGAGAGTGTAAGTGAGCCCCTGCCTTTACTCCACCATCTTGACTCTATCCTCAAATTTTAATTGTTAACAAGTTGCTTTCTTCAGTTGGCTTTTGTACCTTTTCCAATTTGGCCAATTCTAGTTTTCAATTAATTTACTTATTTTTAGATTTCAACATTCATTTCCACAAGCTTTTGAGTTCCAAAATTTTCTCCTCATCTGCCCCCCCAAGACATGCTGTATTCTGATTACCCCTTCCTCCATTCTTCCCTCTCTTCTATCGCACCCCTCCTTTCTCTTATCCCTCTGTTCTTTATTTTCTTGTAGGGTGAGATAGATTTCTATACCCCATTACCTGTATTTCTTATTTACCATTTGCATGCAAACAATTCTCAACATTTATTCCTAAAACTTTGACTTCCAACTGCTCTCCCTTCCTCTTTTCCAATCTTGACCTTTGTTCAACAAGTGTTCTCTTCTGGAGTAGAGGTTGCTTTTATTTTTGGAGTTAGCTGACCTCTCTACTAATAGTCATAATGACTTTTAAAAATGCAACGTAGAGGGAACAGCATCAAGATGGCAGAGAAAAAGTAATGACTTGCTACAGCTCTCCCCAAAACCCCTCTGAACACCTTTATATGATGCCATTAAAGCAACAATTCCTGGAGTGGCAGAAGCTCCCCTGCCAACAAAAAAGACAGTGAAATTCCAGGCAAAGAAAACTTAGAAGGTTGAGAGGAAAGGTCTGTCACACTGGAGTAAGAATGGAGCACTGTTCAGTTCAGGCTGTGCCAGCACAGATAGAACCCCAGCAAGCCAGAAGCAGAGTTAGGGAGACACTGAATCAATAGCAGGAACAACTGATCTTGTAGCTTTCAGCCCAAGAAGGAGATTACAGGCATCTCATTGTTAGCACTGAGGACTCTGTTGCATTGCCTGTACTCAGATCCAGGTTGCAGTCTTGTATGGCAGTCCCAAGGTGAGGAGGAACAGAAGCATACCAGACTTTGCAGCCGTGGTGAAACGGGGAAACTTGTCACAATTGTAGGGCAGAAAAAATACTTGTATTTACTCAGAGACCAGAGTACCAGCCAGGAGAGTAGTAAACACAACTCTACTTAGGTCATACAATTTGGAAGAACTAAAAATGTATAGGTCCCTAGAAGTATCTCTGATAAAAAAAACAGCTGCACAAACCTCCTGAAGTTTGGGAGAGTGAGCATTTCACAAAGAATTAGAAGTCCAGAAATAGGCTGGGAAGATGAATAAACAAAAGAAAAAAAATATTCTGACCATAGAAATTTGCTATGGTGACAAGGAAGAGCAGAACACACACTTGGAAGAAGATAACAAAGTCAAAACTCTTAAATCCAAAGCCTCCAAGAAAAAAAAATATATGAACTGATCTCACACCATGAAAGAGCTGAAAAAGGATTCTGAAAATCAAATACAAGAGGTGGAGAAAAAAATGGGAAGATAAATAGGAGTGATACAAGAAAATCAACTTGGTAAAAGAGACAAACAAAAAAATACTGAAGAAAGTAACACATTAAAAACTAGAATAGGCCAAATAATAAAAGAGGTATAAAAAGTCAGTGAGTAGAATTGGTCAAATGGAAAAACAGGTGGGAAAACTCACTGAAGAAAAAAAATCCTTCAAAAGTAGAATTGACCAAATGTAAAAGGAGGTACAAGAGAACACTGAAGAAAATAATTTCTGAGATTGAATTCAGAAGCCAAGATAGCAGAGTAAGTAGTAAATCACTCTAACTCTCCCTTATTGACCCAAAAAACCCACAGAACATATTTCTCCAGGGAAAATCTTGGAATAAAAGAGCCAGCAGAAAGATGAAGTGCAGTGGTCTTTGGGAGATTAATGGAAAAGATCCCTCTCACTCTTGTAGAAGGAATGGAAGTTGTCCTGTCAAGTCAACAGCAAGCGTCACCTCAGCAAATCAGTGGGAGATTCTGAGCCCCAGGGGGTGGAGCAGTCAAGTGCCAAGACCAGGACTACCCTACCTGCCTTGGTACAATCAGGAGAACCATAAGACTTTGCTCGAGAGCCATCATATGTGCCAGAAACTCAGTATCTTCCACTAATCACACTTCCCCACGCTTTAGTGCAACTTCAGGCACCCAGGTGTCCTCCAGGGCTAGACAACCCACCTATTCCTGAAATCTTTAGGGTAACCCTGGAGATATGCAGAAAAAAACCACTTGACCTCAGCACATGCCAGACACCACAATGAGGACCCCAGTTCAGAACCAGGTAAGCTGCCAGACCCCTACAGGCCCCAACAAATAGAGTCAATGATCAGTCCCCTGGCCTCCAGCACAAGAAACTTGAGACAGTGGCTCCTGTTCTCCAGTAGGAGAGCTCAACTTTATAAACCAGGAAATAGCAAATATCATGAACAAAAATAAGAAATAGATAATTACTGTAGATTTTTATTATGGGGAACAAGGAAGATTAAAATACAAATTCAAAAGAGGACAGCCTTGTCAATATACCTACATCAGAAACGTCAAAGAAGGATATGAATTGGTCTCAAGCCCAAAAACCTTCTTGAAAGAGTTCAAGAAAGATTTTACAAGTCAAATAACAGAGATAGAAGAAAAATAGGGAAAAGAAATGAGAGGTATGAATGAGAGTCTCAACATCTTGGAATAGGAAGGGCAAAAATTGACCATACAAAACAATTGCTTAAACAACACAGTTGAGCAAATGAAAAAAGTACACTGAAGAAAACAATTTGTTAAAAAATGGAATTGACCAAATGAAAAAGGAGGCACAAAAACTAACTGAAGAAAACAATACCTTAAAAGTTAGATTAGGACAAATGGAAGCTAACGACTCTATGAAAATTCAAGAATCAGTCAAATGGAATCAAACGAATGAAAAACAATAGAGAAAACAAAATATCTCATTGGAAAAACAAATGATCTGGAAACACAGATCCAGGAGCCATTATTTAAAAATTGTTGTTCTATCGAAAAGCCATGATAAAAATAAAAAGAGACTGAATAGCACATTTCAAGAAATCATAGAAAAAACAAAACAAAACAAAACTGCCTGGATGTTTTAGAACAAGAGGATAAAATAGTCATCTAATGAATCCACTAATCACCTCCTAAAAGAGATCCCTAAATGAAAACACCAAAGAATATTGTAGCCAAATTCCAAAATTATCAGGTGAAGGAGAAAATACTGTAAGCAGACAGAAAGAAACAATTTAAATATCATGAAACCACAGTTAGGATTGCATAGGATCTTGTAGCTTCTACTCAAAGATTGGGGAGCTTAGAATATGATTTTCTGGAAGCCAAAAGATTTTAGATTACAACTAAATATCAATTACTGCAGAGAATTGAGCATAATCGTTCAGGAGAGGGAATGGACATTCGATAACATAGGGTTCTGTCAAGATTCATGATGAAAAGACCACAATTCAACAGAAAATTTGATCTTCAAATACGTGACTCAAGAAAGGAATGAAAAGGTAAACTAGAAAAGGGGAAAAAAACAGCATGTTATTCAGCAAGGGCAAACTTTTTACATTCCTACATGGGAAGATGATACTTGTAACTCTTGAGAACCATACATTTGTTTTGACATTTAGAAGGGGTATATATAAGCAAAAGGTGTGGGTATAAGTCAATTTGATATGATGAAAATAGTACTAGTAAGTGGTGAAAAGGAATTATACTGGGAGAAGCAGAAAGGAGGAGGCAGAAAAGGGTAAATTGCATGACAGGAAGTGGCACAAAAGACCTGTTATAGTAGAGGGAAAGAAGGGAGGGAGATGAGCATAGTTTGAACCTTACTCTCATCATATTTGGGTCAAAGAGGAAACAACATAGTCAGATATTGAAGTAAATAACAACAAAAAGCAGAAGTAGCAATTCTGATCCTATACAAAGCAAAAGCAAGGGGAGATCTAATTAAAAGAGAAAAGGAACTAACTATATCCTGCTTAAAGGTACCATAGAAAACAAAGTTATACAATTTCTTTACATATATAGCATCTAAATTCTTAGAGGAGAACTTAAGGGAGTTACAGGAAGAAATACACCAAAAAAACCATAACATACTAGTGTGGGAACCTCAACCTCCTCCTCTAATAACTAGATAAATTTAACCACAAAATAAACAAGAAAGATATAAAGAAGTCAATGGAATTTTAGAAAAGTGGGGTATGGAAGATATCTGGAGAAAATTGAATGGGGATAGAAAGGAATATATCTTTTTCTCAGTGGTACACGGCACCTCCTCAAAAATTTACCATTTAGGGTGGAGCCAAGATGGCGGAGTAGAAAGACTCACATATGCTAGCTCCGAACCCACAGCCCATATATTTCCTGCAAGAAGAACTCCCCACAAATTCTGGATCACTGCAAGGTGCGCAGAAACACAGTGGAAAAGATTTCCGTCCCAGAGAGCCCTGGAGAGCCATCCCCAGGGTCCGTCATGCCCCGGAAAGCGGAGCCCACCCCTGTGCTGCCCTGGCCATGTTGCAGAGAGGAGCAGATCCGAGCAGGCTTCAGGGACAGAACCTCTGGCGGCGGGGAAGGTCCTTCTGCCCACAGACGCTACAGGTCAGTGAGAGAGATGACTGGGCTGGCCGAGAGGGGAGCGGGGTGTCTTCGTGACTCAGGCCCCCTCGGGAGGCAGCGGCAGAGGCAGCGTGGCCTGAGACTCCCCGAGCAGCCACAGGAGCTCCATTACCAAAGGTCTCTGCATAAAGCCCCTGAGGGAACTGAGCCTGGGAGGCGGCCCTGCCCCCACCTGAGCACCAGAACTTAAGCTCACATTGAATAGCAGCCGCTCCTGCTGCGGATAGCCCTGAGACTGGGAAGCAGCATTTGAATCTCAGACCCCAAGCACTAGCTGGGAAGATCTAGGCAGGGGTGGAGAGGAATCTCAGAAGTCAAATAACTGGCTGGGAAAATGCCCAGAAAAAGGAAGCAAAATAAGACCACAGAGAGCTACTTTATTGGGGAAGAGATGTTCCTTCCTCCTTTCATTTCTGATGATTAAGTACAATGCTTGCCATTAGGGAAAGACGTGAAGGTCGGGGCCTCTCTATCCCAGACATCCGAGGTGGATGTCTGGTGGGCTCAGGCCATGGAAGAGCTCAAAAAGGATTTTGAAAATCAAGTTAGACAGGTGGGGGAAAAACTGGGAAGAGAAATGAGAGAGATGCAAGAAAAGCATGAAAAACGGGTCAATACCTTGCTAAAGGAGACCCAAAAAAATGCTGAAGAAAATAACACCTTGAAAAATAGGCTCACTCAATTGGCAAAAGAGGTTCAAAAAGCCGATGAAGAGAAGAATGCTTTCAAAAGCAAAATTAGCCAAATGGAAAAAGAGGTTCAAAAGCTCACTGAAGAAAATAGTTCTCTCAAGATTAGAATGGAACAGATGGAGTCTAATGACTTTCTGAGAAACCAAGAAATCATAAAACAAAACCAAAAGAATGAAAAAATGGAAGAGAATGTGAAATATCTCATTGGGAAAACAACTGACCTGGAAAATAGATCCAGGAGAGACAATTTAAAAATTATGGGACCACCTGAAAGCCATGATCAAAAAAAGAGCCTAGACATCATCTTTCATGAAATTATCAAAGCAAACTGCCCTGAGATTCTAGAACCAGAGGGCAAAATATGTATTGAAGGAATCCATAGATCACCGCCTGAAAGAGATCCAAAAAGAGAAACTCCTAGGAACATTGTGGCCAAATTCCAGAATTCCCAGGTCAAGGAGAAAATATTGCAAGCAGCTAGAAAGAAACAATTCCAATATTATGGAAATGCCATCAGGATAACTCAAGATCTAGCAGCTTCTACTTTAAGGGATCGAAGGGCATGGAATAGGATATTCCAGAAGTCAAAGGAACTAGGACTCAAACCAAGAATCACCTACCCAGCAAAACTGAGTATAATACTTCAAGGGAAAATATGGTCTTTCAATGAAACAGAGGACTTTCAAGCATTCTTGATGAAAAGACCAGAGCTGAAAAGAAAATTTGACTTTCAAACACAAGAATGAGAAGAAGCATGAAAAAGTAAACAGCAAAGAGAAGCCATAAGGGACTTACCAAAAGTGAACTGTTTACATTCCTACATGGAAAGACAATATTTCTAACTCTTAAAACTTTTCGGTATCTGGGTAGTTGGTGGGACCACACACAGACATACACACATACATGCACACACACGTACATGTGTGCACACACATACATACATGCATGCACACACAGAGACAGAGAGCACAGAGTGAATTGAATAGGATGGGACCATATCTTAAAAGAAATTAAGGTAAATGGTGAGAGAGAAATGTAGTGGGAGGAGAGAGGGTAAAATGGAATGGGGTAAATTATATCTCATTCAAGAGGCAAGCAGGAGACTTTTTAGTGGAGGGAAAAAGAGGAGATCTGAGAAAAAAAAACATGAAATTTACCCTCATCACATTCAACTAAAGGAAGGAGTAAAATACACACGCGTTTTGGTATGAAAACCTATCTTACAGTACAGGAAAGTGGGGGTGAAGGAGATAAGCAGGAAGGGAGGGATAATGAAAGGGATGGCAATGGGAGAAGGGAGCAATTTGAAGTCAACACTCTTGGGGAGGGACAGGATCAAAAGACAGAATAGAAACAATGGGGGCCAGGATAGGATGGAGGGAAATACAGTTAGTTTTATACAACATGACTATTATCGAAGTCATTTGCAAAACTACACAGATATGGCCTACATTGAATTGCCTGCCTTCCCAAAGGGAATGGGTGGGGAGGGAGGGATAGGGAGAATTTGGAACTCAAAGTTTTAGGAACAACTGTTGAGTATTGTTCTTGCTACTAGAAAATAAGAAATACAGTTAATGGGGAATAGAAAGTCATCTGGCCCTACAGGACAAAAGAGAAGATGGGGAGAAGAAAAGGGAGGGATGATAGAAGAGAGAGCAGATTGGTGATAGGGAAAATTAGAATGCTCGGTGTATTGGGGTGGGGGGAGGGGATAAATGGGGAGAAAATTTGGAACCCAAAATTTTGTGAAAATGAATGTAAAAATTTAAATAAATAAATTTATATTTAAAATGTAAAAAAAAATTTACCATTTATTAGGGCATAAAAACCTCACAATCCAATGCAGAAAGGCAGAAATATTAAAGGTATCTTTTTCTGTTCATTATGCAATAAAAATGGAACACATGCAACCATATATGCAACAATAAATATGATAAAATTTATAAAAATAAATGATAAAATTAATAAAAATAAAAATTTTGCATTTACAAACTAAATGTAAAATTTAGCAAAAGTATAAATGATGGACTAAAAATGAGCTGAAAAGTAAGTCTAATCCTATAGAATCAGTAGGTCAAACAAAACATCATGGAAACTATCAACAACTTCATCAAACAAAATGACAACAATGAGGCAACATATCAAAACTTAGAGGATGCAGCAAGAATAATTCTTAGAGGAAATTTTGTATCTCTAAATTCTTACCCAAATACAAGAGAGAAAGAAGAGATCAATGAATTGGGCTTTTAGCTAAAAAGCTAAAAAAAGAACAAATTAAATATTGCCAATAAAACATCAAATTAGAAATTCTGAAAATCAAAGGAAAGGCTAATAAAATGAAGTTAAGAAATCTATTGGATTAATAAATAAAACTAATAGCTGGTTTTATGATGAAATCAATAAATTAGATAAACCTTTGGTTACTTTGGTTAAAAAGAGAAAGAAAACCAAATTACCAATATCAAAAACGAAGAGGGTGAATTCACTACCAAAGAAGAGGAAATTAAAATATTAATTAGGAGCTCTTTTGCCCAACTATATGCAAAAAATATCTGACCATCTTAGTGAAATGGATGAATATTTAGAAAAATATAAATTGCACAGATTTACAGAAAGGGAAATAACATGCTTAAATAACCTCATTTCAGAAAAAGATTAAAAAGGAAGTAGAAAACTAGGAAACAATTTTTATAACCAGTGTCTCTGATAAAGGCCTCATTTCTAAAATATGTGAAGAACTGATTCAAATTTGTAAGAATACAAGTCATTTCCCAATTGACAGTCACAGGATATGAATAGGCAGTTTTCAGATGAAGAATAAAGTTATCTATAGTAATATAAGAAATGCTGTAAGTCACTATTGGCTAGAGAAATACAAATTAAAACATGTCTGAAATACCACATTACACCCTTCAGGTTGGTTAATATGAAAAAACAGGAAAATGTTAGATATTGGAGATGTGGGAAAATTGTAACAATAATGTATTGTCAATGGAGTTGTGAACTGATCCATTCATTCTGGAGACCAATTTGGAACTATGCCCACCTTTGACCCAGAAATACCTCTTCTTGGTCTGTAACCCAAAGAGATCATAAAAATTGGAAAAGGACTCACTGAACAAAAATATTCATAGTAGCTCTTTTTGTGGTGGATAAGAACTGGAATTTGAGGGGATGCCCATGACCTGGGAAATGACTGAACAAGTTGTGGTATGTGAATGAAATGGAATTCTATTGTTTCGTAAGAAATGATGAGCAGGTAGACTTCAGAAAATCCTGGAAACACTTACATGAACTAACTGATGCTGAGTGAAGTGATAAAAATCAAGAGAACATTTTACACAGTAACAGTCACGTTATGTGATGACTAAGTTTCATAGACTTGGTTCTTCTCAGTGATGCAAGGATGTAAGAGAGTTCCAACAGACTCATGATGGGAAATGCTGTCCAAATCCAGACAACGAACTGTGGAGGCTGAATGCTGATTGGTTCATACTATTTTCTCTTTGTTGTTTTTTCTTTCTTGTGGTTCCTCCCATTTGTGCTAATTCCTCCTTTCCACATTACTAATGTTAAAATAAAACAGAAAAAAATTCCAACAAAACATACTAATAGCCACCGATCAAAAAGATGACAGTCTAGAGAAATATTTAAAGCAAATATCACAATCCCAAACTTGACAGCTAAAGTGTATGGTGTTTTTTTTCTTCCTTTCTCACTCTATGCATGCCCCTCACCTTTCACTGGTGGGCAGACCACCCCAATATTGTGCTATGCTTCAAACGACTTCATTTGAGAATATGTGGTTCTCCAGAATGAGCCCCTGCTCTCAGTCACTTCTGATGAAGAAATTCTTACAAGCTGGATTTTCATGCTTATTTCCCTCACTTCAGATACAGCTACCTGAACCTTCCTGTTTCCTTTCTTCTGCTCTGCTCCTTTCCTTTTTTCTTCACATAAGTGGGTAGAACTTCTTGTATGATCAAGGATAGATCTTTACTGTAGATGTGGAAAGTCTCTGTCTGGTGGAGTGGTACAGGGGAAAGAGCATTGTCTTTGGAATAAGGGAACAGAGATTCAAATCTTCTCTTTGACATTTCCTACTTGAGTGACAGTGGGAATAAGACTAGCCATGGGTGAGGAGTTTGTTGCCTTGAGGTCATATGTGGCCTTGTAGGTCTTTGGATGTGGCTTTTTGACTGCGTCCAAGTTGCACAGGACAAATGTGACGTTTGGATTCAGTCAAAGGGCCATACTTGAAAAGAACCTAGACAGATTTCTCACCCTTAGGCCAGATGTTCCCTGAGATCTCTTCTAGCTCCAGAGATATGAACCTGTGTGCTTGTGAATGTGTGGAGAGTAAGACTGGTTTCAAATGGTTTTCTTTTCCCCTGTCCTTCTGACTTGAGCAATCATTCAGCCTACATTATTTCTTCTTGTATTCACATGACTAGGCAGAAATTAGAATCTGGAGCAGGTGGAGAAGGGATATTTTTTAGCAGAATCACTAAGGAACAGTGGTATGTTGGAGCCAAATGAGGAGAGCCAATAGTTAAATTTTCATTGTGAGCATTTACACCTCAGAAATTGGCAAATGATATAAATTTTGACTTGCTTTGTCACACTGTTGATTTAATAAAGTGATTGGAAAATGCTATTAATTCAGATTAAACTTAAAAGTGTGCCATGTATACATTTTTCCCTGGAGAGCTGATTGTTAAACATTTATCAATGTATTATTATTTAGGAGGATATCCTAGGGACAGTGATTAAGCAATCTAAGAATTAATGTTCTCTGATATTAATTCATGCATTTAAAAAACAACCTTGGTGTTCTTGTATTTCCCCTGTAGATTTAAGTATATTTATTCTACATCTGATAAAAACTCCATTCTTGGAAAGTCAAAGGATTTTGGAGTTTTGCAGTTTCTAATTCCCTACCTTGCCAGTCATGCCTTTTTTAGGCGGAGTTTGTTAATTAGGTCATTCAAGAGGGAATAGTTTTAGTAGTATGGCAGAGCAGAAAACAGCTTAGAAGGGCCTAAAAGTGAATGAGAATGAAAAAAGTAAAATGAATAAGTGGAGGCATTACTATACATTGAAAATGTTTTCAGGAAGCATAATACTTAAGGGGAAGAGAATTGAAGGGAGTTGGATGAGTAAAAAGTATCAAGGAATTGTATTTTAAAAAAAGTGATGGGAAGAAGAGAGTTTTATAAGCAGTTGGTGGGAATCAAAACAGGAAGAGATTGAAGATACATGAGAGAGGAATGACTTCTGGACAAAGTTCTGGATAAGGCAAGAGGCAATCATGTTTCCATGTTTATTCAAATTTTATATCTCCTTTCCATCATTACATCATGTGCTGTCCTCTACCGGTTGTATTATATTTTTACCCTTTGTCTTCAGAATAATAAAATAATTTGATAATCAAATACAATTTTATTTTATAAAATCAATAAAATAATTTGGGCATTACAGAAAGAAAGCAGTTCCATGATCAACTATTCATTGTGCATAAAATATTAAATTATTTTTACCTTCTAATTGAAAACATATAATCCATCACACACGTTCAGCTCTGTTGGTTACAGAACGTTTTCCTGTTTGCATTAATGATTAATACTATACTGGTTATTAATTAATCTCTTTGATGAAACAGGATATTTTCTGGTGTTGTATTTGGACAAATGAAGCCTTGAATTCTGCAATATAGGTACATAATGTCTCTCTTTTCCAGATATGCACACCTGCTGCTGTTAAGATTTTTAAGTTCACAGATTATAAATGCTCATTTTTTTAGCCTCAGTTAATGTGTTTTTCTCGTTTTGCCTAAATTGAGTAATTTTTTTTGTCTTTTTATTTTTTTAAATTTTATTAATTTTATTTATTTTCAGAGTTCTACAATCACTACCACATAACTTAGATTTTTTCCCCATCCCTCCCCTATAACTTTCCCTTCCCTTCCCGAGACAGTATGCAATTTTATATGGGTTCTACACATACATTTCTATTAATTACATTTTCACTATAGTCATGCTGTGTAGAATTAAAATGAATGGGAGAAATCATATAACAAACCAAAACGTAATGACTGAATTAATTATGCAATATTATTATTTCACTATAAGAAATGATGAACAAGAAGACTTCAGAGAGACCTGGAAAAACTTATATGATCTGATGCTGAGTGAAAGGAGCAGAACCAGGAGAACCTTGTGCACAGCAATGACCACAGTGTGTGAGAGTTTTTTCTGGTGAACTTGGAACTTCATTTCAATGCAAGGACTTAAAAAAATCCCCAATGGTCTTTTAAGGCAAAGTGCCTTCCACATCCAGAGAAAGAACTACGGAATTCAATAGCAGAATGTAACAGATTGTTTTCTAAATTGAGTAATTTAAGGATCATAGAATCATAGTATGGTTGCTGAAAGTAACTGCACAGATCATCTCATTCAGTGCCCCTTATTTTATAGACCAGAAGACTCAGGACCAGAGAGGCTCTGTAATTTTTTCCAAGTGAAGCCCCTTAGCACGAAATTGAGAATTCTTTCTGCTCTACCATATTTACTTAAAGAAAATATTAAAGATCACTTGAGAATATTACATGTGGTAAATATTATCAGGAAAAGGAACAAACAGTTCAAGTAATTTGAGGTATCTTTATATCTAAGCATACCCAAATCACAAAATTTTCTCACCTACAGGCAGATATTTCCAGGATTACTATTGATTTCATACTCTCCAATTTTAACAGGAGCAATAACAGTAGTTTACATTTCTACAGAGTTTTACAATTTATGAAGTCTTTCACATACATTATCACATTAGATCTTTATAGGTAGAGGCTTAAAGAAGCCTACTCAAATAGCTCTTCTGTAGCTGTAATCAGGACAATAATTTTAAATACCAAGGAGGGATGAAGAAACAATTCAGATAACTGAGACAAAATCTTTTGCTATTCCAAAGGGAAAAATAATTTGGAGAAAATTTTAATAATCAAGATTTTCTTAATCAGTTAATTATTCAAACCAACTAGTAACTTATTTATACATCACAATTCTTTGACTATTCAAGTTTTTTATATTACTCACTTAGGTAATTATTCAACTCTCCTATTTGTCTGTGTAGACACAGACTCAAGAGGTAAATAAAGAAACTATGTATTATAATGCAGCCATTTTCTAGATCTTGAGTTCCTTGTGATCAAGGATTGGGTTTTGGTTTTTGTTTGTTTTGGGAAGGGCAATTTATTTTTTCTCATTTCTGCCTTTCTTTGTATCTCCAGTGCTTAGCACTGTACTTAGTATATAGTAGGTATTTAAAAAACACTTGTTTATCAACTGATGAGAATATTACTAAAAATGTTGAATTGGCTTCTGAACAGCTTGATCCAATAAAAAAAACTAATTAGTTTAGAAAAAAAGACGAATGAAAATAAAGTGGTTAAGGGACTTAAAAAGGCAGATTAAATAAACTGGAATTATAATTTAGATGAACAACTGGGAATTTATTGCTTAGGTGTCATAGACTAGTCCATATGTGCCTTCAATGTATAATCTTCCAGATTGCGTCATTATGAGAGATTTACTTAGAAGGGGAAAAATCATAAATAAAGGTAAGGAGAATTTAGGTCTAATACTGGAAAATTCTTAGGCTAGATTCCCCACACTGAGAACAGAAAAGGAAGACTCATAACTAAAGACATTTAGTGAAGGAAGGAAGAAAACTTAGAATATGAGATACATAGCCCCTGGAAATAGTACTAAAACCCAATAGTTCATTTCATCTCATATTTGTATTACATTCACATAATGGATTCCATTAATTGTTTATAGTATGATGAATTCTTTTTTACTACTCTGAACCAATTTGTTTTATTCCAAAGAAGAAAGGACTGATGTTTGGTTCTTAATTTCATAACTGAAGTGGTGTTTTGGAATTTTCTTTGAAACCTTCCAAATTAGTAATATTTTGAATTGTGAAATCTTTCTTAGTTGATGTAGCACCAACACAAAATTCACAGCACCTATAACAGCCATGAATATGGTGCACAATTCTGAATCATGAAATACAACAGATTCTCCACATGGAAGACAGAATTAAAACATTTTATTCAGACACCAGAAAGTCAAATCCATCCTAGTAACAAAGAATTCTACATACAATAACAATGCAGAGGGCAATACCATCCCCAAGCCTTCCCTCTCTTACGTTTCCCACAAACTTAACTGAAATCCTTAACTAAAATCACAGACAAGCTCTCCCACTCATTCTAGCCAGTTGCTTTTCCTTGCTCTAACTGCTCTCTATCTTCCTCTCTCTGCTCTAGTTCTGCCTCTTTCTATTCCATCTATCCTGCTCCACCCCTCCTGCTCTACCCTTTACTGTTCCATTTACTTGACTCATGTGACTCAAGTTTCCATATGACTTAAAGAGGTCACATGAACCTATCAATGGATGGGAAAGATCTTCCCATTAAGAAGCAAAATCACATTAACAATAAGGAAAAAAAAAGCATTATCAATACAGTTGAGAAATTCATCATTTAGAGAAGAATAGGATATGAGATATTTAATCCCAGAGGAGGAGATTTCCATCTCTCCACCCCCATTTGATACCTTATATTTTCTGCAAGGTACTAATGTACCACATAATTTGAGAGCAGTGGTATTTTTTTTTTTTGCCCGTTTATTTTTAAGCATATATAGCAGTACAGAGTCCTATATTAACCGCTCTCCACAGAATAATAATGGTGTACTACTGTTAATGTTGAATTTTTTTCTTTCTAGTATAACATAGAGGAGATTCCTTTTTCAAAGCTATGACTTTTATTTAAAGTTTTAATATTCTTTTCATCAGCCATAGTGGACTTTGCTAACAGACATTGAATATATCTATCTCTATTAAATTACTTACAATTGTTGGATAAGCATAATTAATTTTCAATTTCTAGTTAATTTAAATAAATGACTTTTATATTGTGTATTTATGGCCTGGAATATATAAAATGAACTCTGGAAAAATTAAGTCTAGACATTTAGTAATTTTTGTCTCATTTGAACATGTCACTAATGGATTCTCCAAAAAGGGATGAATATATAAAACAACATTTTAGAATTGAAGAGCTACAAAGTATCATTTCAATTGACTTTTTAGTTTAATTTGAGGATTTAAGCAATATAATTATGAGGATGAAATCAACTAAAGGAAAATTTGAATACAATATAAAAATTTTCCTGAATAATGAGAAGTGATGACATAATAACTTAGTTTAAGAATATAGGAACTACTGAAAACAATTTCTTATAAAGACATTTTCCCCCCTTTAATTTGAATTTAAGGACATAAGTATTGAACCTTTCAGTATTTTTGTTAAATCTTTAATGAAGGGTTTCTGGGAAGATATAGTGAAGAATCATGTGAAATGAGAAACTATAGACTGGTTAAACAATCTGGGTTGATGGGGGAATTCTCACTTAACTGAGGTGACAGTCCCACAGAAGTGCTAATAAAATTACACATATTGTTTTTATCACCATAAATATCATTAATAGCTAAAATTTATTTCTATAAATATCATCACAATAAAATCCTTATTTAACAAAAAATTTCAACCGTTATCTTCTTGATAGTTTTTTTCATGTAATATTCAACACAAAACAATGGACAATTGCTAAGAATTCCTTAATAAAAGAATTTAACTTGTAACATCATGTTTTCTCAATTTAGAGTCATTCAATAAACTTTTATTAGGTGCCTCCTATGTGCTAGACACTGTGCTTTGTGCTGGAGAGACAAGAAAAGGAATAAGATAGAGTTTGCTCTCGAGGAGCTCACAGTTTAGTGAGGGATGTAATATGCACACACAAGCTATAAACATGATAAATTGAAAATAATCAGCAGAGGGAAGATAGTAGAATTAAGGGGGCTTAGGAACTGTTTCCTATTGAAGTATAAATCATCTTAAAATCTCCAAGGGAAAATGGCGAAATTCCACTATAGTTTCTTTTGAATTTTTAAAGAAAAAATGTATATAGAAAATGATGATTTGATTAAAATGGATTTTATAAGGAATACATATCAAGAATTTTTAATAAAATTTGTGAACTTTTCTTAGAAAATTCTTAGAAATTTTCTTAGAAAATTCATTTTTGAACAAATGAGGCCATTTGGATGTGTTCTCCATATGAGCTTCTATTGAAACAAAATTTCAGTAAAGCCAATAAGGAAGGTAGAAAATATCCCCATTTCAAATCTGTTAATTTAATTCAAAGCCTACTATTATGTAAGGCAATGTACTAGGAATACAAAGATGCAATTGAAAAAAAAATCCTACCTTTTAAAGAGCTTAAGTTCTCCTGGAGAGATGTGACAAGTAAATCAGTCAATAAATAGAAATTATTTACAAAGGAATACCAAGAGGATGCGAGAACTGACAGCTAGGGTGAAAAAGAAAAAATCTCATGTAGGAGGTAACATCTATATTTACTTATATAAATAAGAATGAAACATTTCCCACAAATTAACCCAACATTTTATTTGGAAGTTGCAAGTCTCCAAATGTTGACACTTGGAGAGATGAGTTCCTATATGCAGATGACATGAAATAAGGAACCAACTCTTTACCAAAGACCTTCCATGCCTCTATATTATGATTGTTTTCCTTCGTCATCTTTTCAAATAATACAATACACTACAGAATGTCTTTAAATGGCCTCGTGAAAAAAATAATGTTTTACTACTTTCAAAACTTCAAGACTTAAAAACTGGATTAGTCTGCTTATATCTTCATCTTAAATGTTTCTTTTCCATCATTCATTTCTGTGTTTTTGTGATTCTTTTACTACCATCCATTTGGGAACAATCAATTTTATATTTTCTTTTTGATAAGTGTTTGAATGAAGCTAGTATTGCTCTTATTAAATCTGTATCTTTTTTTTTCAGAGCAAGAATGATTCTTACACTGAATAATGGCCCTAGAGGATATATCTGGAAGATTTTTTGTGAAAAGTCAAATAAACAATACCATTACAAGTGGTGATAAAATTATGTATATACATATGTATGAATATATATGTATGGTGTCTATATAAATATATTTTGAGGTTCAGAATAAAAACCACTTTCCCTTGTTACTCTAAAGTATTTGGAATGCCATATTACACTGTGAAAGCATTGAGTATGGGTTTGGTGATAAATTGTTTGTCTGTCATGTAAGGAACAGTCTCAGCAAATTTGGAAAAGAGGCCCTACTAAGGGAAAGTACTGCCCTCCATCCAGTTACCCAGGTTTACAATTTTGGAGTAATCCTTAATACTTCCTTTTCCATTTACTAAGCAGTTTTCAACCCTTGATAATTAATTCTACATTTACAAAAATGTTCACATCTGTTCCCCTTCTCCTTACTCATATAATAATTTCAACAGTAAGGTCATCTTCCCCTCTTACCTGCACTATTGCCATATTCTCAATTGTTCTCTCAAACTCAAATCTCCTCTTGAATCTTCCCTCAAAAGAGCTACCAAATTGAAGATTTTTAGACTTCATGTTGGATCACATCACTATCCTATTCAAAAAACTCCAATGAATCCCTTTTTGCCTCTAGGATAAGTTACCTTTTTCTTTGGCATTTAAAACCCTTCAAAGTCTGGCTCCAGGGTAACTTTATAGATATAACTCTCCTTTACACACTGTTTCTAGCCAAATTTGCTTGGTTCCTTCCTTCCCACCCCCCACACACATCCCAGTTCCCTTTGTCACATTTCATCCTGAAATCTTTAGCTTTCTTTAAGGTTTAGCTCAAATGTCTCCATTACACAGGCCTCTCTGCTTACTCAACTTTCATCACAAGTGCCCTACCCATTGGAAACAACCTTGCATTTTATTTGTATGCATTTTTGAATTTCCTTCTTTATGTTCAGGTTGCTTTCCTTACCTCTCCAAACCCCATCTGCTGTAAAGTCTTTGAGAGTAGATTAGGTTTCATTTCTGTCTTCATCCTCAGTGCCCAGAACAAAAACTAGCACTTCGTAGGAAATTAAATAAATATCTGTTAAATAAATGAAAAATGGTCACCAGGTGATGTTTGCTTGTTTTTTTTTGTTTGTTTTATTTTGTCTTGTTTTGTTTTTGCCACAGCAATTCAAGAAAATGGTTTACTCAGTCATAGAATACTTGGATTGAGAACTGAGAGAGGTTATAATAAGTAAAGGGTAAATCATGAATCCATTAAATACTGTCAAATAAGAAGTGATTGTAAAAGGCAAAATTTCATTTTATTTTTATGATATTTCTGAAATGAACATGTCCAATGATGAATATAGGGTCTTTTTATCAAATCATGTGATTTGTTACACGTGCATCTTCATTTATTTTATAGGCTTTAGCATCTTCCCAATTTCTTCCCCATGGAGGCCTTGTTGCTAGAATAAGAGAAATGTGGACTATAGAATTTAATGTTTCCCTCTGAAAGCAAGGTTGTAGCTAATTTAAGGTGATGCAGGTAAAGAGAGCTAGTGTTTCTTTTCCTTTAGTCCCAAGATTGCTGCAAACCATTCTTTCTTCTCCTCATCAATTATCTGTGAACCATCTGCGTGAAGATGGGAAGAGGATGTAGCTGTATCTTGACTATCCTGATACTTCTTTTCTGGGACACTCTTTAAACTATGGGGAGCACAGTGTAGTGAAGGCAGCTCCTGGGGTGTGACTGAACAAAATGTAGTTTTGATTTTAATCTGTGTTGCTAACATTTTCTCCATAACTTTCTTAAGTCCAGATTATCAACAAAACAATAAATCAAACCCTGATTTGTAGAGTTTGCTGATTTCTGCAGTGTAAATACTCACATTGAATATTTAACCATCCAGTCACAACACATCCCTGGCAGCCTGTCCTGTGCCACAGATTGGAGGTCAACAGGGTAAATTTTGGAGATCAACCAACAGCTCTTCATTAAACCAGTTATAGATGGCTGAGTTGGAAAGAATTTTTGTTCCTAACAAAGATTTCACAAGGCCAGCAGGCGGGAAGTGAATTCTTTGAGTCTGAATTTATTAACTGGTCTTCTCAAGATAAAAGATCTTTGTAAAGAGACCAAGGAGCACATTAACTACCGGGAACTTACTATCAAATTGAGATTGATAGTGGAGTTAATATGCTAGTGTAGGTCTGGGCATGCCTTCCAACTCAAAACTGGCTAGAAAGACAATCCAGTTCTCATCTAGTGGAGTGGTGGGCAGAAAGGGGCAACAGACTATTTCTGTGATGCTGAGACCACTCGGTTTGTAACCACTCACTGTGTACAAATGGCAACAAAACGTATTTTGAGTGTTCAAGTCAATTCAATAGACATTTATTAACAACCTGTGCTTAATCACCTGTGAGAGATTTCTCATTTGTTCAAACTTACATTCCTGGAGAGTGTTTTGCTAAACCTAAATTTTTGACATTATTATTTACTAGTTTGAACATTCAAATGTAAATTGATCAATTAATTTCTGATATTTAATATTTTAATCAGTCCCCCATCATTCAAGAACCCACTCTTCTGTAAAGATGGTCTTTCATTGCTTCATATTATATCCCTGTGAAGTACTTAAGTCTAACATGCATTTATTTCAATTTAGTCAGTGAAACAAAAATATAGACATATTACAGCAGATTTATCTTAAAATGTAGAGAATTAGAAATAAGTCCAATGAGTCAATGTCTTTCCTCAGGATTACAGAATTTGTTTTTAAATAAATGATAGTTCAATGTGACCCTAAAGAGGAGCTTGTAGACTGAAACTTCAGAATTTGACTATTGTCCTATCTACTCTAAGGAAAAAAAACTTAGAACAGACTTTTTTTTAAACATGAGGCATGTGAAATTTTTATTTTTGATTGTGTTTTATTATTTTGATAAATATTTTAATATAATTGATTTCCTTTGTAATCCTGTGTATTTTATTTTGTGTGTTTAACAACATAACTCTGAGAAAGGGACCACATACTTCATTGAATGACCAGAAGGATTCATGACACAAAAATGTTTAGAATACAGTCCAGATTGTCTAGAGAAGTCTTAGAGAATTGAAACATTTTAAAGGTCCTACTAGTGTTTGAGTGGGGAGAATAGAGGCTAGAGATATCTCTTCTGTCTCTCTTAAAGTCCCATGAGAACACTTCCATGCTACATGATGTGTGTGAGTGTGTGACTGTGCCTGTGTATATATGTACTACCTTGCTGCTACTGAAATGAAAAGATATATGTAAGGCTCACAAAATAGGGTGAGGTCTCTGACAGAAGTTTCCAAGTTTCTATACCATAAAGAAAAGGAGTCTAAAGGGAAAAAAAGAACAAATAAATAAAACCCAGCTTAAGAACCTTAGCTAACTTAGGGAACCCAGCTTTTTGTATTAAATGAAACCTGGGTCTGAGATTGTCATGCTGGGTAGATGAGGAAATCTTAGTCAAGACACTGAATGAATTCATACCTGAGAAATTGGGAGAAGATTTTTTGCTGTTATCAAGCAAGATTTTCTGCCTTTTCTACAAAACCAAAAAAACTAAAACCATAACACCACACACAAGAAGAAGGGCTTTACACTGAATCACAGAATATTTAACAATTAGATAGTCCCTTCTTTTCCTTTGAGAAAAATATATCCAAAGATTTTAGCTGGTCCAGAAACTGTAGGCATCAGAGTCCTATATCTGTGTTAGCAGTATCTGATAGAGACTATAGCAGAGGAACATTCAATGATGTGGACCACATGTCTGGACAAGCAGGGCTAGGCAGAGTCTATAAGAACAACAGGGAATGGGCCTGACGTTGCAGGAGCAACGTCATACCTTCATTAGAAGATGGTAGAGGTCATGTAGTATCAGAGGCAAATGCTACTCTCCATTCATGTGCCTTGGGCATACATGTTCCCATGCCAATGTGCTGCTCCATGTTTGTTTTATGTGGGTGCCCACTCATCCCCACTGATGTTGTAATAGAAGTAGACTTCAGGTTTTTGGGGAAATATTCCACTGGTAAATTCCTTTGCTTTGAAGTAGTTCTGTATTTTAGTGGATCACTAACAGTAAACATAGATATAGACTGCAGTGTCAATGCGATATTCACAGAGCTTATCTACCATGGCCAGGAATATCCTGGGCACAATTCTGAATCATGAAATAAACAGACTCTCCACATGGAAGACAGAATCAAAACATTTATTCAGATACCAGAATGCCAAATCCACCATAGTAACAAAAATCTATATACTATAACACTTCAGAGAAAAACACCATCCTTAAGCCTTCCCCTTGCTAGGTTTCCCACAAACCAACTCCATTAAACAAATCACAAGCAGGCTCTCTTAAACAAAATCAAAAACAAGCTCTTTGACTCATGCTAGCAGCCTGATTCCCTGCATCCTTCCTAGTTCTGTCTGAGATCTGACCAATTTCCTCTCAGTTCTGCTCTAGCGCCACTTCTTCCTGTTCTACCTGTTCTTCCCACCCACAAGCTCATGTGACTCAGACTTTCATGTGACCCAGGGGTGACATGACTGGGAAAGATTTCCCTATTTAAATTGCTATTACATAGACCTGGAAGGGATCTTAAAAATCAACAAATCTAACTCCATTCTACAGACGAAAACTTGAGGCACAAAGAGGTAAAATGACTTGACAACAGTTATAACAATATAGAGAAAAAGTGTATGAGGGAGGATTTGAATCTAGGTCTTCCTGATTTAAAGTCCACTGACAACTCTGCTGTCCCATGTGGCTTCTCAAATATTTGATCAGTGCTTCCTGCAATGGTGTGCTGGAGCCAGTTTATCCTGACTTGAAAGCTAATTGTTAAATATTCTGTGATTCAGTGTAAATGTGTGCGCCTTTAAAATTAACTAGTATTACTAATCAGGATTTGATTTTTTTGTTGTGGATTGTCTAAACTTAAGAAAGTGATGAGGAAAATGTTATTAATGCATATTAAACTTTTAACTGTGTCTTGTGTTTTTGGAGAGTCAGTTGTCAAATATTTATCACCATATTCTTGCTTATGTGCCTTTACCTAGGATTTAAGGAAGATAAACTACCCTGTATTCCATCTAAAGAAGAAATCTTCAGTGATTAGCTTGTATGTCTCGAATAGGTTTATTACCTCTATGCAATAGTGACTCTTCAATCCCCTTTCTCAGCTCATTCAACTGAAATAAGTTTAGTAAACACCCATTAAGTGCCTGCTGTGTATAAGGTACTTTGCTAGGAACTAAATGAAATAACTCTCAAGAAGCTTATGTTCTGCTTGGGACAAAATTGTAAATATTAGAACTACCAGAAATCTTGGAGTTCCTTTAGTCTAATTTCTTTATTGTATAGATGAGGAAACTCAAGATCAGAGACTTGCCCAAAGTCTCAAAGCTAGCTAGCTGTAGATCTGAAACATTAGCCAGTCAAATCGCATTTATTAAGTACCTCCGATGTGTCAGGCATATAGAATCAAGAGACTGAGGTTCTGGTTATCAATCAAGGAAGGTTCCATTATTGCATTCCACTGACTTCCTAGGATTGGATGCTAACATGCAGGTATATAGTTTTATCATGTATTAATCACAAGTAGGTTTTGTATCTCTTTTGTGTTCAAGTAACAACTTTCCCCTTTCTGAACAAGCAAATACAAAGCATAAATGAATAGCACATTTCACCATTAATGGCTTCCATCTTCTTTCTCCAAATGTACTTAGAAGTAATGGAAGCCTGGCTATGATAATAGTCTAACTCACAGGAGGAAATTTTAATTAAAATATAAATATAAACCTCTTTCAAAGGAAGAGTGATCTATAGATTTTAATACATTAATAATTTAATCATAATATCATAGTAATTTCATATTTTCTAACTACATTATTTTGAACATGTAATCAGATCAAGCATGTGCTCCTTTTGCTTTCATATCTTAGGGGGAGTTAAAGTGAATTTTGAGTGAACAAATAGAAGGAAGATGTTGATTCAAATTTGTTTTTCTTTCCTCTCTAACCAGCCAGAGGGAGGTGATGTGGGCTAAGGACAAAGAAACAATTCATGTGCGATATAAAATTTTATTTTAGGTGTCACAAATTCCAATACATGCATTCCCACATGCATAGTAAACTAATGTAGTAACAAGAGCAGTTTCACAGAAAAAAAGGGACATCATCTCCAAATACAAAATATGACCGTGAGATGTGCTTTTAAACTTCTAAAAATCATAATATTCTAATATAATAACTGAATATCCTGGATTGCCTCCAACTAAAATAAAAAGTCAGTTTCCCTAATTGAAATGCTTTCCCCCCAAGTCCTTTGAACTATAATTTTTACTGAAAACTTGTAAAACTCCTGGCTCATTGCTTCTAATAAAATTAATTTAATTTGAATACTTGCGAATTTAATCAGATGATAGCATTTCAACTGTTTTACTAATATTGTCATAAAATAAATAAGTGAGCAGTAAAAAAAAATAAAAAGACCCCACCATACAAACAAATCTTGTCCCTTTCTAGTGACTTATTTATCTTCCCTTGCCATCTCTATGCTGTCAGTGTTCTTTGGTATACACTCTGACTTGCTCCTACAGTGATTTTTCACACATCCTTCACAGCTGTCTTGTTACCTTCCAGTTTAACGTATAGACATATGAAGAATCCCCTGTACCCCATTTATATGCCTTCAGTTTTCAGTCTTTCAGTCACCTGACATTCCTAACTATTCCTTTTAAGCCCTGCTCATTAGATCAGGTGCTAATGCATGAAAATGAATGTTTTTCATATTGATCTTTCTGACCAATTGGTCTTTAAATTCCTTGGACCTTTGCAACATGAAAGTAGTGTTTGGGCACGTTCTCTAATGAAAAGTTATAACAAACTTTGTGGGATGCTAAGTGAAAAGGCTGGGCAACCAGAACTGATCAGTTATATTTGAAAACTAGAAATTTCTTCTAAAATTCTTAGAAACACATTAAATGAGATGAGATAATCAGAATATTTCAGTAGAGTAAAGGATGCTGTTCCTTTTTTACCACAGGAAAAAATTGTAGTTATCTACAAAACCAAATTTAAAAAAAAAAGTACAACTATGGAACATTGCATATAATGTCAGATTTTTTTCCCATGTGTCAGTTAATTTATTACTTTTTCTTCTTTTTATTTCTTTGAAAAATATGCTCTAAGAATAACTATTTTGAAAGGGAAGAGAGATAGGAAGAGAGAGACAGAGACAGGCAGACGGAGACAGAGATAGAGATGGAGACAGACAGGAGAAATTTAGATGACATAAAAGGATAGCAAGAAAATAATTTACGAAATTAAACATATGTATATTTCCTTATATGTCAAGGAGTTTGATTAGGACAATATCTGGATTTACAACCAGCCCTAATAGATCCTGATCCAAAGGTTATTTAAATTAATCTATATATAATGACATTAGGTGTGTTCATCCTTCACTGCTCAAGAAGACCATGCCATCAGAAAAATAATGACATGACTTGCACTTGACTTTGTTTTGAGTGAGGGAGGGCTGGGCAGGTCACCAGTCTCACTTCTCTTCCAGAATCATCTGAATCCAGTGACCAGATATTCATCAGGATGACTGGAGATGACCCAGGATGAGGCAGTTGGGGTTAAGTGACTTGCCCAAGGTCACACAGATAGTGAATGTCAAGTGTCTGAGGTGAGATTTGAACTCAGGTCCTCCTGATTCTTGCACTGGTGCTCTATCCACTGCACCACCTAGCTGCTCTATTAATGACATTATGCATTTATTAAAAGAAAGATGGAATGCAAAGATAATCACAGCATTGCCTGATAGACATTACTATTACTTGAATAAGAAATTTTATTCAATTATCATATTTCATCTCCCTCAATAATGAAATTAATATTCTTGAGAAAAAATAAATACTTTTTTTAGATTTTAAGTGATTTTCTTTCAATTTATTTATACCTCTTGAACATTTGACTCCATATGAGTGGTAGCTTTCATTATTGATCTCTGGTTTCATAAAAAGTGAGACATTCAATTTCATACGTTCTCCCCCAGTAAGACTGAGGATAAATTTCCCCTTAGTTTCTTTATTTATAAAATGAGGGAAATGTATTAAAATAACCTCTAAGTTACTTTCCAGTTGTAAATCTATTATCACATAGTTAGTAGCTTCCTGAATTGACTATCCATCTTGGCATTATATAGTCACAGACAGTGTTAACATTTAGTAGTAATAAATGTCACTTAATTAAAAAATGAAATTCACATAGTATGAAACAATGGATACACCTCATTTGTACAACTTTTCTTAAAATCTTAGGACCTAGACCTGAAAGTCACGTTAGAAACTATTCAGCCCAATCTCAGTTTACAGATAATGAAATGAGCCCAACAGAGCCCAATTTTGCCAAGTTCACTAAGTAGGAAGTAATATATCAGGTATTCTGATTCCAAATCTAGGATTCTTTTTAGTGGAACTTAATGAATCTTCTATCTTATATAACTCTATTCAGTAAACAAAGTTGACTGAGAGAATAGAAATAGATGTTGATGATGGGAGAATAAAACAAAGTGGCCAAGGCAGGACTGAACTCATTACATTAGACTTGCTATCACTGAGCTTTATCCAGTTGAATAACAATACTATCACAAGACAGATTCAGAGTGTCACTATTTGAAGTGGTTCATAAATACCAGTCATTGTGTAATAATATCTGTGGTTGTTCTTTGCTAAGGCAGAGGTACCAGGGGAATCCTCTTAGATATTATTCATCCTTAGCAAGCCTATAGTTTCACCTTTCTTGCTGACTTATTCTTTAAAATCAATGCATTACTACAGTAGCTGATGATCTTAGGTTTTTAAAAACTCTCAAAGCTTTTTCTGAAATTCTATATATGCAGAATATTGATAACTTATACACACTGAGTTTAGTATAGAGATCTTTGGAAGTATTGATTTTTAAAAACAACAGATTTTTAAAGGTATTTTTTCATTTCATTAAACATTTCTCATTTACATTTTATTTATTTTTATTTTTAAAATACAATTTTTTTTTTCAGTTTTCAACACATTTCACTTCCACAAGGTTTTGAATTTCAAATTTTCTCTCCATCTCATTCCTCACCTTATCCCCAGGACAGTGTTCACCCAAATCACACCTTTCCCCAATTTACCCTCTCTTCTATTAACACCTTTTTTTCATCCTCTCCACTCTGTTTTCCTGTGGGGCGGGCTAGATTTCTACACCTCGTTGCCTGTAAAACTTATTTCTCAGTTGCCTGTAAAACTTATTTCTCAGTTGTATGCAAAAACAATTTTTCATATTTATTTTTAAAACTCTGAGTTCCACTTTTTCTCCCTTGCTCACTCCCCATCCACACTCACTGAGAAAACAAGCAATTTGATATAGGTCATATATATGTAGCCATGCAAAACACTTTCATTATAGTCATGTTGTGAAAGACTAACCACATTTCCTTCTATCCTGTCCTGTCCTCCATTATTCTATTCTCTCCCTTGACCTGCCCCCCCAAAAGTGTTTGCTTATGATTACCCCTTCCCTCAACCTACTTTCTCTAAAATAGATTAACCTCCCTTTCTTATCAACTTCCCCCCTGCTTTCCTCTAGGGTAAAACAGATTTCCATACCTATTTAAATGTTTATTATTCCCTCCTTAAACCAAATCTGATGAGAATAAGACTCACTTATTCCCTTCCTCCTCCCTGCTTCCCCTCCATTGTAAAAACTCTCTCTTGCCTCTTCTATGTGAGATGATTTACTACAGTCTACCTCTCTTTCTCTTTCTCCCAATACATTCCTTTTAACACCCAATTTTATTTTTTAGGTATCCTGCCTTCATATTCAGCTCACCCTGTGCCCTATGTCTGTATATATATATATTATATATATATATATATATATATATATATAATATATATGTATGTATGTATACACACAGACACAGATATATATATACATATATGTGTGTGCATATATATACATACACACAAACATATATACATTTATAGACATATATAATATACACCTACATACAAATATATGTTCCCTCTAACTACTCTAATGCTTAGAAAGGTCTCATGAGTTACAGATATCATCTTTCCATGTAGGAATGTAAACAATTCAAGTATAATGAGTCCCTTATGGCTTCTCTTTCTTGTTTACTTTTTAATGTTTCTCTTGATTCTTGTGTTTGAAAGTCAAATTTTCTTTTTTTTTAAATTTGTCTATTTTAGTTTCCAACATTCATTTCCACAAAATTTTGAGTTCCATATTTTCTCCCCATTTCTCCCCTCCCCATGCCCCAAGACACTGTGCATTCTGAATACTCCTTCCCCCAGTCTTCCCTCCCTTCTATCACTCCCCTCCCTTCCTTGATCCCCACCTACTCTCCTATCTTACAGGGCAAGATAGATTTCTATACCCCATTACCTGTATTTCTTATTTCCCAGTTGCATGCAAAAACAATTCTCAACATTCATTCTTAAAACTTTGGGTTCCAAATTGTCTCCCTTCCTCACTCCTCACACATGCCAAATATGAATTCAAGCAATTCAATATAGGTTATGCATGTATAGTTATGCAAAAGACTTCCACAATAGTCAGGTTGTGAAAGACACTTATTTCCCTCCATCCTTTACTCTCCCCCATATATTCTGTTCTCTCTTTTGACCTTGTCCTTCTGCAAAAGTATTCACTTGTAATTACTCCTTTCTCCCATTTGCCTGTCATTCTATCATCCTCCCATACCCCACTTATGTCCTCCTCTACTTTCCTGTAGTGTAATATAGATTTTTATGCCAAATTGAGTGTGCATGTTATTCCCTCCCTTAGCCAAATGTAATGAGGCTTCACTTTTTGCCTCTCACCTTCCCCCTTTTCTCCTCCATTGAAAAAACTTTTTCTTGCCTCTTATGTGAGAGATAATCTGTGCCATTCCATTTCTCCCTTTCTCCTCCCAATATATTCCTCTCTCATCCCTTAATTTTATTTTTTAGATGTCATCCCTTGTTATTCAACTCTTCCTGTGCCCTCTGTCTATATGTATATAATCCCTCCAACTACCCAAATATTAAAAAAAAATCTCCAGAGTTACAAATATCATCTTTCCAGGTAGGAATGCAAACAGTCCAGCTTCAATGAGTCCTTTATGACTTCTCCCTGTTTACCTTTTAATATTTCTCTTGATTCTTGTATTTGAAAATCAAAGTTTTTATTCAACTATGATCTTTTCAACAAGAATGCTTGGAAGTCCTCTATTTCATTGAAATTCCATTTTTTCCCCTGAAATATTTTACTCATTTTCATTGGGTAACTAATTCTTAGTTTTAATCCTAGCTCCTTTGACTTCTGGAATATCATATTCCAAGTCTTTCAGTCCCTTAGTGTAGAAACTACTAAATCCTATGTTATCCTGTTTGTGTTTCCACAGCACTTGAATTATTTCTTTCTGGTTGCTTGTAACATGTTCTCCTTAACCTGGGATCTCTGTAGTTTGGCTACAATATTCCTAGAAGTTTTCCTTTAGAGATCTATTTCAGGAGGTGATCAGTGGATTTTTTCCATTTCTATTTTACCCTATGGTTTTGGAATATCAGGATGCTCTTCCTTGATAATTTCTTGAAAGGTGATGTCTAGGCTATTTTATGATCATGATTTACAGGTAGACAGATGACTTTTAAATCATCTCTTCTTGATCTATTTTCCAGGTAAGCGGGTTTTCCCATGGGATATTTCACTGTCTTGTATTTTTTCATTCTCTAGATTTTTTTTATAGCCTTTTGATTTCTCATAAATTCATTAGCTTCCATTTGTTTCATTCTAATTTCGAAGTAATTATTTTCTTCAGTAAGCTTTTCTAAAAAGCCTTTTTCATTTGGCCCATTCTGCTTCTTAAGGTAATCTTCTCCTCATTGGCTTTTGTGACATCTTTGCCATTTAGGTTAGTCTATTTTTAAAGGCGTTATTTTCTTCAGTCGTTTTTTGGGTCTCCTTTAGCAAGATATTGACTGGTTTTTCATGATTTTCTTGCATCACTCTCATTTCTCTTTCCAGTTTTTCTTCTACTACTTTTACTATATTTTCAAAATACTTTTTGAACTCTTCCATGTAAGCACCTTGACATACACGAGATGGGGTGTGAAGGGGAGCCTGTTATCACAGGTTCTTTGATCTGCTTTTCTAAAAGGAAAAGCAACTTTTGAGTGGTTAACAATCTCCTTTAATCAAGCACATATATAGTGATATATATCACTCATTTAGCTCAGTAAATCAACAGATGGCACTTCCAAACTCTTTGACACAAGAAATGTACACATCACAAACTAACAAACGCGTCCAGTTGTCTGATCACAGGCCAGAGAGGGAAACACCGATATCTGGGCTTTCAAAGCCAGAGGGCTCCTTAGTTACTTCCCATAGTTTCATCTAGCACACAAAACTTCTTCCAAAGACTTAGCCCCAAAGTAAAACCTCATCCTGAGTATTTGTACCTTTTTTAGTGCCAGAGGGCATCCCAAACCTTAAAACAAGTGCCTCATTAACAAAAGGTATGGGCCTTCCTACAAATCCTCCCTAATCCAACTTCCTTTAATGGGTGGGGAAGATCTTTCATCATATTAACAATACATTTACATATACTACTTCTAAGTAAAGAAACTTGTGCTTCTGTACTTTACTCTGAGTAAAGACTCTTCATTCATAAAAGCAAGATTCAATCAGAAGCACTTGACTATACTAAAGCAAAAACAGCAAGAGATTCTACTTTGCTTGCTCTTATAATCACTTTTCCAGGGTGTAGGGTGTGTTCCTAGAGGGCCAGTACCTTTGGTGTGATGACTACTGAGCCTTTTTTGGGGGCTCTTTCTACCTTTGGTGTTCACCTGTTCCACCTCTCACCTGTGGTTCCAAGAAGTTTCAGTGGCCACACCTCAGCAAACTATTTTGGCAGATGGGCCAAACCAGGCTGAGGGTAACCAAGGGTTCTCAAACCCATTGGTAAGTTAAGAGGGTGTCTACCCCAAGCATGTGAAGACTTCCTCTAGTGGAATGGGCAGAGGAGAACTATTTGTTCCCGTGGCCATGAAGGCAGGCAACGTGAAGCACTGAGAGCTTGGTTAGGCACTGAAGATGCCATGGTCATCCACTATATCCTGAGCCATCACCAGCCATCTTGACTCTGTGTTGTCACTGGACTATGATGACTCAGGAGGAGAGAGTGAGGCTGATGACTTCATGCAACTCTGCCTCACTTAAATCAAATTTACACATGAATCAAAAGACATCACCCATACCATTTCACTATTATGCCTCAAAGTCCTGTGGCAACAGGCAAATGATGAAACAGCAGGTGTGGAAACACTGGGAGCTGTAGTCAGAACCCTGCACAGAGGTGACCCAGATCATAGGGTAATTTCTCACTGGAAGCAGCAGGGGGCCTCAGCAGCCCCTTGAGTATCTGAGAAGCCTTTTAAGGATCTCGCTTCTCACTTCCTGGTGTGAGGAAGGGGGCTAGAAAAGATGCCCTAAACATTTTCTGCTTATCTAATCCTGGCCTGATTACCACAGAAGGTGGGGAATCCCAGCATGTGGTCAAAAAACCCTTCCAAGATTCTTGGCCTTACAATCTAAATGGCCGTGGATACTAGAATAAATGGAGACAATATATTTCTTGATTATACTAAAACAAAAACAGCAAAAGATCCTACTTTGCTTCACCATACATTATGGCCTGAGACCATTTTATATTTTTCTTGGAGGCTTTGCTTTGGTTGTAGGAGCCTTGACTTTGTTGTCTTTTTCCAGTTGTAAGCACTTATCTTCCTCATCATAAAAAAATACCTTTTCACCAAGAAAGTAACCTTTATAATTTTATTTTTTCCTCATTTTTGGTCATTTCCCCAGCCAATTATTTTATTCTTGAGCTCTTTGTTAAGTGAAGGATATAATGCACCAATTTTTAAGGGTTTTGTAAAGCTGTTTTCAGAGATATCTCTAGGGACCTGCAAATTCTCAGTTCCTCCAAAGTGATATGATCAAAGAGAAGTATTTACTTCTCTCCTGGCCTACACTCTGGTCTGTGAACAACCATAAGCACTATTTTCAGCCCTGGAACTATGAGAAGGATTCCCTTTCCATAGCTACCACCTGCTCTACCATGTTAGTGCTCCTGCTTGCCCGAGGACTGCTATGCAGAACTGTGACCCAAATTAACTGATTGATTTGAGAGCTCTAGAATCATTTCTTCCATGGACTGAGACCATTTAATATTTTTCTTGGAGGCTTTGGATGTAGGAGCCTTGACCTTGATTTTTTCCTCTGAATGTATGCTTTGATCATCTCCATCATAAGAAAATACCTTTTCTCCAAGATAGTAAACTTCTATAGTTTTATTTTTCCCCCTTTTGCTCCTCTTCTCAACCAATTAGTTGACTTTCAAGCTCTTTGTCAAGTGGAGGATATTTGTTCCTTTCCTGGTCTGTGCTCTCGTCTTTGAACAATCGCAAGTTGTCTTTTTGGTTGCTTGATCTACCCACTGTTTGTAGACCAAGAACTCCAGAAGCAGCTGCCACTGCAGCAGTGGCCATAGTCACCCTGGGACTGGGTCTGAGTATAGACCAAATTCCTCTGTCACCCAGGTGAGAGAGCTTTCCCACTGACCTTTGAAGTTGTCTTTCCATTTGTGCATTGAATAGATTGAAAACCACTACAGCTGACAGTGATTTAGTGTCCTGAGGCTTACTTCAGTCCTAGCTCTACTGGTGTGGCCCACACTGGGCACTCTACTCTGAGCCTGGTGCAATAGACCTTTCCTGTCAGCCTTCCAGATTTTGTTGGGCTGGAAATCTGTTTTCCTCTGTGGTTTTGCGGCTCCTACTGCTCCAGAGTTTGTTTAGAGTCAATTTTACAGGTATTGTGAGGAGTTTGTGGGGATAGCCACAGCAGGTCTCATCTTGTTTTTCTTTTTTGATTTTATTTTATACTCAAATGCCAGAACACAAATACAGAACAAAAAAGCTGACCCGGGTCCGGGTCCTTCAGGTGACACTCTCTCAGTGGGCTTCTGCTTCGGACATCTCCGGATTTCCCTCCCCAGGGGACTCGGTGGAGGGACTCAGTCAGACACTTTCTTCAGGAGGCATATACTTTATTAAGTGCAGAGGAGTCCCTTTAAGATTTATGCATATTTCCAATTTGCCTAGTGCCAAATAATATAACAAATCCTGATCTGTTTTAAACATCCAATTAGGAGTGACACGTTTCACTTAAAATGTGACCAGAATAACTACCTTTTGGTTGCTTCTCATTATACAAAATACTTTTCTTTTAGGTGAGGCATGAGATAATGAAAATGCTGATCAGCCTGCCTCAGATCTCCTCTTGTCTTTCTCTCCACTTTCACAATCTGGCCAGGATTGGAAGGTAAAGAGAGAGAGAGAGAGTTTAACCAAAAACTTTTAAATGATTTCCGAAACTTTTATGCTTTCCTTAAACTTCATATCCATGTTGTTTTCCTAATGGGCTTTGATTAAATCCCCTTTAAAACTGCACATATATTATTCCCTTGCATTTCTTATCTAAAATTGCATTTTGCAATCATATAAACTAAATAATATAAGATTAGTTCCTCTCTTTCTCTCTCCCATACTTCTCCCCGATGCTGCAGCCATCAGAGAGAAGGGGGGAGGAGGAGGAGGAAAAGAGATAACATTCCAAGGTCCAGCTACCATGGAGTTGACTGTAATAACTCACAAACACACGCACACAGGACATGTAAAGACAGAACACATATACAGACAATAAAAGAATCCAAAAAACTGAGAAAAAATTGTCAGAAATCCTCTGTACACATTATAACTCTGGCTTAATTTCTATCACTGTGTCTGGGCTGCTGAATTCGCCACTGTGCCACAAATCCTGGGAAAATTTTTTGCTGTGCCACAAAACCAGGCCCTGGGCCAACTTTTTGCTGCGCCACAAATCCAGGCCCTGGGCCAACTCTGGATGTATTTCCTGGTTGAATTTCTGACCTGGGAGGGGATTTGGGGTCGAGGCAGCTACTACATGCTCCGCTGCACTCCCCTTTTTTTCGCGAGCTGAATTCCCGCTGGAGTAGTTTACTTTCACTTTGGTTATGCCCGAATGGTCTGTTTTCACTTTGATACTGATGTGGGATCCCCTCGTCCTTGAGTGCCAATTTACTAAACTTCTCTATTTCCTCAAGGTCGTCCCACGGGTAACGGACTGTAGGAGCATGGGTGGTCGGGGGCGGCTCTTCAGGGGGAGGAGGCCACCTCTCCTCACCTAACAGAGAGGTGCCCATCTGGGCTCCCTGCGGGACTACACAGGGCGGCGGTCGCGGATCAAGGGAAGCAGCCACCAAGGCGTATAATGTAAAATCTTTGGGGCCTAAACTTTCTGGATTCTCCTGTTGATAAGAGGCCATTTGTGTCCCCACTACTTGCCATGTTTGAGGAGTTAGTTCTGCATGGCAAACCCATGGTGATATAGTTTGTATTTTTACTACCCACTCCCTACATTCCTTTATATGAATTTTTGTGCCCGCTTCTCGGCAGACTTTATAAAGCTGGCACGCCAATACTCCTGAATCCTCTGGCTGTAATTGCTTAGCAATTCTATTGCCCATCTTTCCTTCTTCTAGGTAGCCCCGTCTACCTAGGGTGTCTGACTCTTCCGCCCTTAAGCGAGCGGGATACTCACGTCACCTGGCGGGGTCCCGTCTATCGTCGGTCCCTGTTTGGGCGCCAGCTGACCTGGTCCGGGTCCTTCAGGTGACACTCTCTCAGTGGGCTTCTGCTTCGGACGTCTCTGGATTTCCCTCCCTGGGGGACTCGGTGGAGGGACTCAGTCAGACACTTCTTCAGGAGGCATATACTTTATTAAGTGCAGAGGAGTCCCCCGAACAGCTAAGGGCGTTGGTTTAAGTAGGGTACTAGTTCCAGGTAGCCATCCATTGTTTAAGTAGGTTTCTATTTTTAGGTATCCATCCCGATCCACCCCGAGGGCGAGGCTTTCATCTCATTGGAGCGAGCCTCTCCAGACCAAACCAAAAAAGGGCACGATTCCCTAAACTGGGCCATGTCCCCTTCTGGTTGGTTGGTGGCTGCTTAGTCTCAGACCAGGAAGTCTTTCTAGTGCTGAGCTGGCAGAGCCACGTCAGCAGGTCAGGACTTCCTAGTACTCTCTTCCCCCCAGGAAGGGCGTTGGTCCATTGTGCCCCTGACAAAAAACCAAAAAGAACCAAAAATATATTAAAAACTTAAATATTGGAACTTAAATACACAGTTAAAAAGTAAAAAAAAACAAACATGTGCATAGCATAACATGAGACTATTCAAATTATGTAACAATAAATATTCATTCCAAGAAAGACTTATGATAAATACTTGTGTTGAAAATTGTCCATCTTTTCTTTGCTTCTTTTTGAGTTCATTTGTTCTATGCTGTGCACTTTTCTCCTTTGTTCTTTTTCCACTCCTCCCAAACCCCAGAAGGTTATAATAAAGTTTAGGTATGTTTTGCTATAGTGATATATCTATCTATCTATCTATCTATCTATCTATCTATCTATCTATCTATCTATCTATCTATATCTATATACTTTACCAAATGTATTCTATTCTTGATCTTTGTTTTTTATGTCTCTGCATATAACTTGTTTCCTATTCCTCTAACCTCCTTAACTTCTTCCCAATACCATGCCCTCCTATTACTCGTCTATCCCTTTCCAAGGATTCCTCCCCTATCCTTCCATTCCCATAAATCTAAACACCTTTCTATAATCCCATTTTACCTATTCCATCACCCTCCCCTCTAAAAATCCCTCACTTGTCCTCTCCTCTACCTTATTCCCCTACCATTTTATTTCTCCTGAATTTAGAATTTTATACTATGATATTTTTGGCCAGAGCCCCAGTTCTTTTGCTTTTCAATATAATACTTTCTAAGAATTCTGGTCCTTTAATGTCTGTACTGCTAGGTCTGGTGTGAAGCTAATTGTGGTACCACCATATCTAAATTGTTTTAATTTTGATGCTTTTCATATTTTATTCTTGAACTGGGGGTTTGGGAATTTGACTATGATATTCTTATGAGTTTTCTTCTTTGAAGTAGTTATCAATTGATTTTTTCTATTTCTACTTTCCTCCTTTGTTAGGGCAATTTTCTTTAATTATTTCTTGTATTGCTGTATCAAGATTCTTTTTTATCATAATTTCCAGTTAGTCCAATTATTTTTATATGTTCTTTTCTTGATCTATTCTCCAAATCTGTTGTTTTTTATGAGATGTTTCAGTTTCTCTTCTTTTTTTATTATTCACATTTTGTTTCATTATTTCTTGAGTTCTCATAATTTTACTGGCTTCTCTTGGCCCAAGTCCAATTTTCAAGGTGTCATTTTCTTCCTTAAGATTCTGAATTTCTTTTTCTAGGTTGGCTTTCCTTTCATAATCTTCTTGTTTTTCTTGTATTATTCTTATTTTTTCTTAAGGTTTTTCTCCATCTTTGCCATTTTGTTTTTAAGCTTTTTAAAGATCTTCTAAGAATTCCTTTTTGGGCGAGTGACCATTTGACATTACTCTGTTAGGATTTCTTTACTTCAGTATCATTCTCTGAACATGAATCCCAGTAATCTCTATTCCAGTAACAACTTTCTGTGGTTGGAGTCCTTCTCTTTCCCTGTGCATTTTTCGTGTTAATAGAGTAATTTTTGTGGTCACCTGTAACCCTAGGGTATGGGAAATTGTGCTTCTCACACCATTTCAGTTCTGCCCTCATGCCAGGAGCCAAAGTCAAACCTCCAACCTACTGTAACTTCCCTCAGCCAGAGGTTGACTGCCTAATGCTTCTGCGCTCATAAGGTATGTGCTGGAATTTTCTCACCCCTGCCTCTCTTCCAGAGCATAGCTCAGTCTGGCATTCCTTATCAGAAGAGGTTCCCTCAGTTTTCCCAGGCTTAAATGCCCAGCTCCCTTCAGTGTGTGTGTGTGTGTGTGGGGGTGTATGTGTGTGTGTGTGTGTAAATTCCTGTGAGTGGGAGGGAGGCACCCTCTCAAACTGACTAAACCCAGGATTTGCTCCTTGATGTTTAATTGACTTACATCTTGTTGTTAAAATGGAGCTTAGCCTGCAGGTATTTATTCTTCACAAAGAACATACCTTGTCCTAGGATTTTTCTTCCTGATCTTCCTGAATTGTCCCAGGAAGCCCCAGGTAGTGCCCCCATTCTTATTTGTCTTCACCCACACTTTGTTTGCTCTAAGATGCTATTTTAACTCTTTTGTGGGGGAGAACCTTGAGAATTTGGAATTTTCTGACCTACTCCACCATCTTCTCAGAATCCTTCAAGTCTCTGCTTCAACTCCACTATCTTGGCTCTTCCCCCTTGCATTTTATTACATATTTCCCAATTATATATAAATATTTTAACAATCAAAAATACCTTTTGAGTTCCAAATTCTCTCCCTCCTTTACATCTCTTCATTCTCCTTGAGAAGGTAAGCACTTTGATTTCAGTTATACATGGGAGGCCATGCCAAATATATTTCCATATTAGTTATGCTGCAAAAGAATAGACCAACAAAATAAAACAATAAAATTAAAGAAAGTTTTAAAAAAGTATGTTTCACTCTGAATTCAGAATTCACCAGTTCTCTCTGTAAGTGTATAGCATTTTTTATCCTGGGTCCTTTGGAATTGTTTTAGATCATTGTCTTGATCAAGGCAGTTAAGTCTTTCATAGTTTGTCATCCTTAAAATATTGCTGCTATTGTATACAATGTTTTGCTGCTTCTGCTCACTTCACTTTGCATGAGTTCATACAAATCTTCCTAGGCTTCTCTGAAACTATCCTGCTTGTCATTTATTATAGCATAACAATAACCTAATGGAAGTGTTCCATTACAATCATATATCACAACTTTATCAGTTATCCATCAATTTGTGGGCATTCCCTTGATTTCCAATTCTTTGCCATCAAAAAAGAATGGCTATAAATTTTTTTTTTTGTACAAAGAGGTCCCTTTCCTTTTTTAAAAAAATCTCTTTAGCTCAGATGCAATCCAGCTCAGACTCTGTCTAGCTGGGATTCTATCTGGCCTGCTTGTGAATACAAGCATCACAAATACTTAGGTTCCTTAAGAGGCAACCCAATTAGGTGAATCCTTAATAAACTTAATAAACTTTGTTTTCTTTGACTTTAAGACGGCTTGAGTCGAATTCATTCGAGCACAACCCAGACTGTCCGTATTTTGGGGTTCATCCCATCACCCTTCAACAGTTACCTCATCCTTTTGGTTCCCTGATCCGGAAAGCTGCTAATCTCAAGTTCCTCTGCTCACACTGAGTCGAATTCATTCGAGCACAACCCAGACTGTCAGTATTTTGGGGTCCTGATCACCCAATTACCTCATCTTGAACACTGAAGATAGTCTAAGTAAATGAGCAGGATGTAGCTACAGTCAAGGAGATCCAGGAGGAGCAGACAGAGAATAGGAGATCAGAATGGAGGAGAGAGTTTCTGAGAGGAAGAATTACCCAACAGTGTCAAAAACCACAGAGAGGAAATCTGGAGCCTTGGTCACCTTGGGGTATCACATGGTCTTGAAGCAAAAAGATTTAGAACTCCTACTGAGGAAAATAAGATAATCAACAGAGAAATTGTGAAAGGGATTCAGCTCAATTCAGCATTGAGGGATAAATTGAGATAAATTACCTTGGATTTTTGTTAGCTTTCTTCCACAATGGTTACCTTACCATGCTATTGGACATACTAGGGACAGTGTCCAAGGTAGAAAAGTTGGAATGTTGAGTTCCAAGTACTAGAATGGGCAGGAAGAGCAAAGTTTCAAAGACTGAGGCACAGTATTATTGATGAAGATTACTGTGAAAATAAGGGAAGAACTAGAAGGTGGCAATATGGAATCATAACCATTGAAGGAGGAGGCACTGATTTACCAGGCATAAGAGTAGGGATACATTAGCTGATTGGGGTTCTCATATTCCAGGATTTGTGGATGATGAAGGTGCTACTGATACAACACTGTCAAGTAGGGGCTGGAGGCATTGGGGTTGAGAATCTGGTTCAATAAATTCCTGAAGATCAAAAAAAAATCTCTTTAGTATTTAGCAGTATTTCTAGTAGTATTTCTTAGTCAAAGGGTATACACAGGTTTATAGCCCTTTGGCCATAGTTCCAAACCCCTCTCCCAAAGGGTTGGATTAGCTCATAACTCTACCAACAGTGCATTAGAGTCACTTTCCCTCCAACATTTATCATTTTCCTTTTCATGTTAGCAAATATGATTAGTCTTAATCATATTAGACAATCTGATGGGTATGAGGTGTTTTAATTTGCATTTCTCTAATCAATAGTGATTTATAGCACTTTTTCATACAACTATACATAGTTTTGATTTCTTCATTTGAAAACTGCCTGCTAATATTCTTTGACCATTTATCATTTGACTCAGTTCTCTATGTATCTGAGAAATGAGGCCTTTATCAGAGAAAATTTATGTAAATTTTTTTCTCCAGTTTCCTTCAGTTTCCCTTCTAATCTTGCATTAGTTTTGTTTGTGCAAAACCTTTTAAATTTAATATAATCAAAATTATCCATTTTACATCCCACAATGCTCTCTATCTATTAAGTTTCTGAGGCATGAAACAGTAAGAAGTAGCTGTGTGGTACAATGCAGAGACTGGTGAACCTTGAGTTAGGATAACCTGAATCAAAATCAAGCCTCAGATGCTTCTTGACTGTGTGACTCTGGGCAAATCACTTAACCTCAGTTATGTAGTGACCTACCTCTCTTGGTCACTGTGAGTACCAAATAAATTAATGATTATAAGGTGCTTAGCAGAGTGACTTGCCCATAATAAGCACTATATAAAGGCATATTATTATAATTTGCTACTGTTGTTGATTTTTTGGGGAAAAAATGGAACCACATAGCCAACATTTCTAGTGTGAGTTATTTGAGCAAATAAGATTATGAAGATTTGATATATCAGGAGCTGACTTTCAAATCACTCCCTGATAGGAATATATAAGTTGCTGAGTCTAGAGACCTTTAGAGATCCTTGAAAGAAGGCAGTGCATATCCTCTTAGTACAATGTATACTCCTTGAGGGCAGGGAATGTTTTTGGGAAGGAGGAAGGTGGCATGCCCAATGCTTAAGACATAGACCAACACATAGTATCTAATATATGTTTGACAGAATCGAATTGAAGTCAAAGATATTCCAATTCCTAGACTACTAGAAATCCTGGAGACAAGCCAATTCTTTCTTAGTGCCTACCAAGCTGTGTTCTAGTCAAGATTGTATGCAAATTGACCCAGTAATCCCAGGAACACTTTAAACTGGCCTGACTAGATTCTGGTAACATTCCGATTTTTTTAAATGCAAATTTGTGGGTAGTCTGCTTCTTGTATGAATAACTTACAATGAACTTTGCTCATGAATATGACTAGAATTGTATTTGGAATGCCCAAAACAGATCTACATAGAGTTGGTGAGATTAGATAGTGCAATAAAGATGCCTAAAAAGTGCAATACAAAATTATAACTGTTCCTTTTAGTATATTTGGTTCCATCAGGATCAGATGAAAGAAGAACCACATGTAGGAGATTTAGAATCCTCTCTCCTCTCATAAAAATGGGTATGTACACCAGCGATCAGCTTAGGTACCCACTTTTCTATAAACCTACTTGTTCCAAATTCCACAATCAGCTTATAAAGTAAGAATCTTTAGGTATGCAGTTATTAAGATGTAATTTTTCCCCTAGACCAAACTAATAAGGAAATGCAACTTTTCATTATTAAAAACAATGGCAGATAATTTGATTGGTTGACCGTCTTACAGACCACCATAATTTTTGCAGTTATTAGTATTATGTTCATGCTTCTGGTGCTAGTATTTCTTCCCAAGTTCTGATTCCATTATCTTTTGGTAAATAAAGGGTAATAAACCTCAGGGTTCCATTGACCGTAAACATTGAAGACCATTCAATAGATATAGATACCATCTGGCCTCCTCACTCCTCACTGCCTCCCCATTCTTTGTCTCTGTCTCTCTCTCTCTCTCTCTCTCTCTCTCTCTCTCTCTCTCTCTCTCTTTCTTTCTCTCTCTCTCTCTCTCCCCTTCTGACTCTGTCTCTCTGTCTCTGTCTCTATCTCCCACCCTCTCTTTCTCTCTTTCCCCTTCCTCACTCTCCATGCCTATCTCTCTTCCTCCTCCTTCCCCCATTCAGGCTTTATATTTGTCCATTTCACTGTCAGTAATTTTATTCTGGCTAACAGTCTATGACTTACCAACTTGCTCACTCATTTTCAATCCCTTTAATAGCTGTGCAGTTGCAGAAGGTAGGTTACTATTTTCTTTTAGCTGGTAGTGTTTGTTAAAATAAAGGTATCATTTCCAAAAGATTAAAACTTGTATTTCAGTATATAAAAGCTAAAATATACAAAGACGATTTTCTCTAATTTTAACTTCCCTGACAGAAAATGCTCTGAGGAGAAACAACAAAGTAAATGATGAGAACAAAATAGGAAACTGAAAGCTTTACTGCTGCATTCATATTTACATAAAAGTATTAGAACATATACCCTTGATCCTCAACTGGAGGAAGAAAAAAAAAAACAGGGTTGAGAATCATCTCTAACTGAGAAGGCAGAGAAAGAAGAGAAGGTAAATGTCTTCAACATGTTTGCTATTAAGAAACTTATAGAAACAACAGATAAAGGAAGGCAAAGCAAACTATGGAGTTTTAGAGCTGGAAGTGTCCATCCAGTTTTATCTCATTTTATAGAGGAATAAACACTTAAAGGATGTGGACTGAGGGGTAATTAGGAAAGGAAGAGATATAGGACAGAAATATAGGAAAGAACTCTTTTGGGATGGAGGTGAGAGAAGGGGACATCTGATCTCACTTGTTTATCTCAATGAGCTTACTGTGTGCATATACATATATATATTCATATACATACACATATATCTATGTAGATTCATATATCTATCTATCTACACACACACACACACACATATATATATATATATATATATATAGTGAGAGAGAGAGAGAGAGAGTGTATACATATGAAATTATAAGGAAAGAAAGACAGAAGGAAATTTATAATCTTTTATGACTGGTAATGCATTTTTCACTAACTGGTATTTACCATTTTGGTTTTTACCTGTTTGTTGTCTGTATCATGTCTTGTACTAGATGAAATGTTAGCAGCAGGACTCCAAAATGTTTTACGCTAATGAAGAGGGAAGTGTTGGACTAGTTGCAAAGATTTATGAGTGGCACAACAATATAATAATAAAAAAAGGAAAGAAAACTAGTGTAATATTAATTATATTTAATATGCCAAAAAGTCTGATTGACATTTTAATTAAATGAGAAAATGTAATTATTCTTCTACCCTGTGAGGACCTTAAAAATGATGGACTCTTTAAAAAAACCTGCAACCTTATTAAAAAAAATATACCAAATAGTTACAAAGACTATAAAGACTCACTCAATTTTCAGTTTTCAAACCATGAGTTATTAATTCCATGGATCATAAAGCAAAACTTGTTTTAAAAGTTAACTTGCATTTACCCTTTTGACAACAGTTTGCATTACAGTGATTGAATTTTATTAAGAGAATTGTTTGCCTGAGCTATTTGTCTTCCTTTTGGCAGCTCTGGCATAAATATTTAATTTATGTTCCAAATTAAAAAAAAAAAATTCTCTATAAAAGCTGAGTAGTACCTGCCCACTACACACACACACACACACACACACACACACACACAATGAGACTTGCTTGCATATTGCTGTGTGTTTTTTCTTCTGAAACAGTTCTCTAAGGAAGGAGATTGCCAAGAATTCAAATCTTTAACCCTTGCCAAGGCAGCAATTTGCTTGACTCAGATGAAATATACTCCCAAAAGGGACAATAATTTAACCTAATAAAAGCAGTCTCTCAGACTTAATATGTATATTTAACAATGTATATGCCTGGGCACACCACACACACACACACACACACACACACACGTTTGTATTAGTATCTATACATATACGTGTAGGTTTACGTATATGTGTGTGGTATTTATAAACAGATGCTATTTCAGAAGAGGTTATAAAACCATAGATAAAATTTTGCTTTTAAAATTATGAAAGAAACAGTAACAACAAAAACTGGGATGGGAGTTAAATCTATAACATCATTGGAAAAGGCCTGCAAACTTGCAGGTGAGAAATTCCTCCCATCAAATCCAGATCAGTACCCTGTCTGTAAATTTTAATTTTAGTATTTGCTTAGAGTACTGAGAGTTAAATATCTTTCCCCAGGAGCACATCATCAGTATTCATTCAAGATGTGGCTTATCCCTTTTTATGGTGGCTTCTACTTCACCTTTCTACCTTCTTGCCATTCTTCCTCTCCAGATCCCATAACAAAAGACAAATTGTTTCCACTGAATTATTCAGCATTCCTGTTTATCCTCTCCTAAATAGAGAGTTGATAGGATTCCTAATCCAGGATGACTTCCTAAAGAAAGCTTTCATTTTGCAATTCTCCATCTTCATAAAAGCTTGTGTCATTAAAAGGAAGTAGTTGCCCTTAGATTATTTAGAGAAAAAATACAGGAAAAAAATGGCTTACCACTCAGAGATAGATTGCTCCACAAGGCAATAGAGAATTTATTTAGTAATTAGTTGTAGGAATTGCTTGTACTTTTTAATTTTCAGGGAGCATTGAGCTAAGAACAGCAATGGTCTAGAAAATGCCTAGTAACAGCATCCTAAGAATCTATTTTGTCTGCTTAGTAGATATATTTCAGCCCTGGAGTTGTAATATCATTTATCCTTCCTGCATGCTGAGTAATCTATATTTCTACCTTTTTCTATGCCCCACTATCTACTTTCATGCTTCTCTGCCTGGGGTGAGACAAACTCGATTTAGTGTTTGACAATTTAAACTCATACAGACATTGTATCAGGATTCTCTTGGTCCCCATTTCTCATTTTTGACCTTCTGGCTCTTGGATCCAAGAACAGCAATATACATAGAAACCATTGCTTTGTTTTAGAAAATATCCCATTTTATATTCTGATTTTAAAAAGTTTAATATCAATTCACTTTTATGTAGTTACTTATCTGCCCTGGTGGAGAGTTTGCTCATCTCTCATCTGGAGTTCTCTAAGCAACAACTCCTTCAGTACAGGGTACTCTTGGTGAGGAAATTTCCTGTACCAAGGTAGATCTGCAACCTATGGTCTTAAGGAATTGCCCCTAGCGCTGAGAATCACATATCCAGTATATATTCAAGGTAAGACTGGGACACAGGAGGGAATAGAATAGTTCATTCAAACGTCAAGAGGAGACTAAACTGTAACCCCAAATAACATTTTTTTTTTTTTTTGCAAAGCTAGGCCTTATCATCATCAACAAGAACAAAAGATGGCCACATAACTTAATTTTGGTATTTGAGATCATGGGTGGAGTCAGGGACACTGAAAGATTCCAACAAAGTATTCTACTTGCAAATGGTCCAAAACACACAAATACAAGAAAGGTAAGTACAATAACCAAAGAAATTAAAATAATGAAAGTAATTTCCTATGTTATTACACAACACATGTTTAGAGAATGAGGAGGGAGAGAAAGAGAGAGAGAGAGAGAAAGAGAGAGAGAGAGAGAGAGAGAGAGAGAGAGAGAGAGAGAGAGAGAGAGAGAGAGAGAGAGGGGAGAAAGAGGGAGAGAGAGAGAACAAAAACCAGTTGGGTAAGAAAAAAGGCAAAAAGAGTGGCCACTAAGAGTTTGGTTTTTTTAAACACATAGAAGATCAAGATGTGAGCACAATGTAAAGAAAGAAATGAGAAATGAAGATGAAGGGCCCAAATTGAAACACCACAAAGACAAAACCTAAAACCTTCCACCACTTTTCTTACAAGTGAATCAAACTTTTTTGAGGCACAAAACTGCGGCGTAAGTGAGCACATAGAGAGAAGTGGAAGATAAAGGTGGAGAGGTATCATAATCCAATGTAATTCTTGACTCAAAGGACCATTTGGATAAGATTCTCCTCATTGGTGGAGACTGATGATTACTCAGTGTTCTAGGCCTATGGGAAGATGGGTTTGGCGAGAGGCAGAGAAAAGAAATCCTAATATTTTGACTTGCAGCTTGAAGAGAGAAAAAACACAGTTCTTGTCTCTCTTGAGGTCATCAGGATGCTATGTGGGTGTGGCACAGCTGTATCATCACTCTCCTTTTACAAATGAGGAAACAATCTCATATAGATGAAATGACTCATCATATGACTAATAAAATACCGGGCAAGGACTTTAAACCTGGATTTCTAGTTCCTAAATCTGTAGACCTTTGTCATTGCTCCTTATTGCAGTATAAAAATGAAACAATATTTTCATCATGTCTTTATTCATAAAAGCTATTTTTATTAGTTCCTACTTGGTTATTTCCAATAGTCATTTCAAAACTTTGATATCCTTTATATTTCAGTAAACACAATCTGAGCTAATGCCTGCCTTATTATGCATAGTAATAGATTCAGCAACTTCTTGATGGTGGTGCCTTCAGACAAGGGCTGCTAGGTTCTGTTGAGATGAAAAGACTTTAGTGTAAGCCTCCTTATCAGACTGGAAGCCAACAGGGGCAATGGATAGAACACTGTGCATGGAGTCAGGAAGACTAATTTCCTTATGTTCATATCAGGCCTTAGACACTTACTAGTTGGGTGACCCTAAGCAAGTCACTTAATTCTGGCTCAGTTTCCTCATCTGTAAAATTAGCTGGAAAAGAAAATGATCAACTATTCTAATGTCTTTGCCAAGAAAATTCTACTTGGGGTTCTGAAGAAACTGACATGGTTGAAAACCTGAAAATGCCTAAACAACAATAACCTGAAAAGACTGTGTCTCCTGAATGAAGACCAACCTAACTGGTTTCTGGGAGGCTCATTACCAAAAGGTTAATCATTTGAAAGTCAGTCAACCACTATTTGAATTTTTGGAGGGAGTAGTAATATTAGTCTGGTGATAAATCTATTTGGAAAGGCATTATTGACCATATTTGAATAAGCATTATTAACCTTTGCAGCACATGATTTTCTTTTCTACTTTTAGAGCATTTTAGTCATGTTGTACATTATGGAAAAACATCAGCAATTAATTTTAAAGCAAATGGCACTCTATATCAATCCATCAATAGATATATCAAACTAAGTGAACAGTCACACTAATTTTAAAAAATCTTAACCTTAAAATCATACTTGACCTTTTTATGTATTGAAGAGATCCAACAAAGCTATATCTTTGGGTCTAATTACCCAGAATACTGCGAATATTTACTTGAGGTGATGCCTAATAGAAGTAGGACAAAGTCATGGTTATATGTTCTCTCCCTGTTGATAATGAAAAAATGATTCAATATTTTTGATTGAGTACTAGTGTAGCTTAAATCCAGCAGGCTGTCTGAAAATTCATTTTGGTCATTAGGACAGCTGAAAATACTGCATCATTCTGGTTCACCTTTTCACAGTTGTACCAATGTTGTTGTGAGGATAAAATAAGGTAATATTTGCAAAATATTATGCAAAATAACACTTTAAGCTATAGCTGTTATTGTTAGTATTATGGTTGTTGTTGCTAAAATATGATATTCCCAGAAGTATGGGTATTCCAGAATGGAATGAACCATTAAAAAACCAAGTATGAAAAGAAACCAGAGAGATATTGCTTAGAAAAATTGCAAGCATGTGTCAAAGTTCAGATAAAGGGAATCCTTTTCTTTTTTTCTTTTTAGTGAAATCAATAAACCAGTACTTATCAAAAACCAGGAACTATTTTGGATGCTGGAGATACAAAACAAAAATAAGGATTTCTGATCTCTAAAACCTTACATTCCATCAGCAGAAACATAATATGTATGTATAAACATAGAAAAATTCAAAATCAATACAAAATAGTTAAATACAAACTGTTGGGTAGAGAGGGTAACAGAAACCAAGGATGTCTGAAAAAAAGCTTTCTGTAAAACTTTCTATAAAGTTTTCTATGGAAAGCGATGTATAAACTTAATCTTTTAAAAATAAAGTTTTATTTTAAAAATTAACAAAAGTTCATATTCTCTACCTTACATTTCTCTCTTCTCATTCTTTACCTCTAAAACTGAGGGAAAAAAGACAAAAAAAAAGCCATTACCACAAAACTTTATAGTAGAATTAGACAAATGCCCATATTTGCCAGGTTCTTCCAAAAGTGTCTGTCTCAATCAGTAATCTGAGACTAATATCTCTCTGTCAGGGTTAAATAGCATGTTTAACCATGAGTCCTCTGCAATTGTCATTGTTGACCACTGCTTTGATCAGAGTTCCTATATCTTTCAAAGCTGTTTATATGAATGTTATTGTATAAATTATTATCATTAGTCTTTTAACTTCATTCGTTATCAGGTCATATGAGTCTTCCCCACATTTCTCTGATACTTTCCCCTTCATCATTTCTTAAAGCAGAATAGCATTCTGTCACATCCACATATTCTGTATTCAGCTATTTACCACTTCAATTTCCAATTACATGACAATACAAAAGGAACTGAAACACATATTTCGGTCCATCTAAGTTCTTTTTTTCTTCATCAGATCTTTTTAGGGGTAGGAATTTCCAGTGGTATTTCTTTTTCTGGGTATATACAATTTGTTGATTTATGATCAATATTTATGATCATAGTTCCTAATTGCTTTCCAGAATGGCTTGACCAATTCACAGCTCATCCAATAATTCATCCAATAGTTCATACATTTCTCCAGAGTTCATACGGTATTTGTCATTTTCTACTTTTGTCAGTTTTTCTAATCTGGGTCATAAGGGTTGTTTTAATGTGCATTTCTTAATCATTAGCAACATAGAATTTTATATGACTTTTGATTGAAATAGTTCCTCTGATAAATGTCTATTGAAATCCTTAGAGGCATGGTTCCTTATATATCTTAGAAATGAAGCCTTTATCAGAGAACTTCCTGCAATTTTTCTTCTCATTTGCCTGATCCTTTTCTTATTTTAGCTTTGTGTGTGACTTTAGTTTGTGTGACTTTTTTTTTTTTAAAAACATGTAAATAGAATTATCCTTGTTACCCTTCTGTGGATTCTTCTTTGAATCTCTTTATCCCTTGTTTGGTCTTCCACACTCTTCCCATGTGTATATGTTGTGTACTAGAAAACATCTACAGAATGGAAAAGGAAAAGAAATATCAAGTAAGACTCATCAAGAAACCATATAGTTATCATAATTACAATATCAATTCACTAAATTTACAAGCAATAAGTCAAAACAGTTAACACTCCAAGTTTATTTAATCAGAAAAATATAAGAATGTTTGCCTACAGTAAATCAAGGCAAAGTTGAATTGTAATAGCTCAAAAAGCAAAGATTTATTGTCTCCATAAAATAATATTTCCTGAAAATGTGATTCTAAGTATCCAAGATTATATTTGGATATGAAGAAAAAGGAAAAAATTAATATTAGAGTCATTCCCTCAAAAGAATACAAAAAGGAGCAGACTTCTCCATTTGCTAACTGGTGAAAGAGAAAAAAATTAAACTCTAAACTCACATTGAAAAATCTATTTGGTTTCATGGGACTAGGGTTAGACTTAGCTATTAATTCTAGCACCTCAAAATAACAGAATATTAGATAGTATGTCTTTTTTTTAACCTAAAGAAAACTTGAACATTGCCCAAGAGGCATGTAGATTGCAAAGAAGTCATCATTGAGCTAAAGAATCTAAGGAGCAAAAGGCATAACTGAACAAATTAGAAAAAATAAGTAATCTTTCCAGGATAAAAAATCTTATTCTTATCTCAATAAATCAACATTTTTAATATCAAATAATACTTAGAAATGCCTCTCAGTTTGGTTGAAGAGAGTGTGGGATAAGGAGTTTCAGGACAAAAAAGGACTAATAGGAGATGTGGGCAAGATGCCTTCATTTTTCCCATCTATACTTTCGCAGTGATGAGGGTAGGACAAAACACTGGGTGGTAGGCCACAGATGGAAGAATGAAAAATGAATTTTATTGGCAAGAGAAAGAATAGGCTTTGATAACATCAGAAAGTGACAGGATAGAGGAGGGAAAGAGGGGGACATATTTGTAGTTGCGTTTTTATATGTGCACAATATTTATATGACATATACTTAATACAATAAAATAGTCCTGATGCATGTGTATATATGCATATATACACACATATATTTGAAGTTATAATTTTATACATTTATATGTTATAGAAATAGTTATCATTCATGGAAGAAAGGAGTCGATAGTTATAAATGAAAATGAGTTAAATTCCCTGAGAAAAATAGAGAGAATGGAAAAATAGATTAAAAAAAAATTGTATACAAGTAATATATTTGAAATTGAGACAAAAGTGGAGGAAAAATGAATAGAAAAATTTATAGTGCTTCACATGCCTCTAAAAAGAAGTAATTGTAATGATTTCAGGTAAGGCAACAAAAAAAATTACACTTATTTTAATAACAGTTAAATTGTCATTGCAATTTTAAGCCACATATTTCTTACAGGTGAAATAATATGTATCACATGCTCACTCTACCACAATTGTAGATGTTTTGCTTGATTTTATAATTACTTTTGTTGTACTAGGAATGAACTTGAACCTAAGGTATACCTGTGGTTTCTCACACATTGCTTGAAAGTTATTCCTTGATCTGAGCCTCTCTCTTCATTGTGCTGCCATTTTGTTTTGTCTTAGCTCTCACTTCTCCCTCTCAGGACATCTAATCCTAGACCAGAGTAGCTGTACTTTCTGACTAGGAGCGTAGTAATTTCCTTTGTCCTCCAGGCATCCCTTGGCCCATTCTTTGGCTTTTCTCAATTTCCTTTATTTAAACTTTTATTTTCTGTCCTACCTCTCCCTTTTGCCATTGAGAAAGAAAACTATATGTCAAAAAATCTGAAAAATATTCATTGTTAAACAAAAAGAAATTTCCACATTTAGCTTTGGTCTATGAGTTGGGAAGAAGGATCAGCTGGACAATAGCCTTCTCTTAGTTTCTCCCTCATCTAAGCTGTGTAGAGTCACTTGTGTGTCCTACTTAAGCAGATGCCTTGCCTCTCCTACCCAGTCTCCCTTGGGAGGAGACAAGAATACAATTTTTCCAAATCATTTAGGGAGAAAGGAAAATAGGAAGTTGAAGTATTTTAACATTGTATCCTTGTCCTAGGAGTAATACAAGCTGATTTCACATTGTATTAAAGCTGTGGTTAGCAGTACTGTCCTTATCCACTACCTTAATCCCTGTGCCCAACATTAAGGAAATGCTGAGCTAGAGAACCATTCCCACCTTTCCTACTTCTTTTAATAAGCTGTTGTATTTTGAGGGCAGATACCAGACCATTTGGTGAGGGAGGAGGGTAAAACAAAAAGAAATCTGGTCCTTAAGAAGTTCATTCTAGGTCTCAATGAGGCATGCCTCTTAAGGGTGATAGGTAAATTGAAGATACTGCGGGAAGTTATGAGATTTGGCCCACTCCTGAACAATGCTATAAGTGAAGTAGGTCCTTTGACCAAGGGAAACGGAAAGGAGCAGTTAGTATAACTATGGTAATGGTAGCTGTGGCTTGCAAAGTAGTCATAGCAATACTATACCCTGAAAAAGGGTAATGTTACTGAGGGGAAAATGGAAACCTGTTATTTGGTAAAATGACAATATAATATACTCACTAGTAATGGTCCACACAAACAGGGGTTTGACCATATTGGGGTATAGAGAGTTAAAAAAAAATTGACAGTCAAGACAACTGAGGTCAGTAGTCAACTCTTCATCATAGAATAAAGGCATGCAATGATACTATGACTGCCAAAGCATTGTATCCCTGCTCCTATGACCTTAGTAAAAATGCACCCAGTGAGGGACAGCAATGGCACAGATGAGGCTATCAATGCCATCATTTCATTCATATGAAGGAGCTTGGAGGCAGTGGTGACCACTGACATAACCCATTTGAACAGAGAGACACAGTTGTCTGAATCAGTCAATTCTGCCACTGGTGTTTTTCCCATAGAGGGTTCACCTTGACAGAACTGTCATTGAGGAATTCTAATCATTTAGCAAACTCCAAAGCACTAACCCAAGAGTCTACGTAAATTGCGACTGATTACTTACTTCTTCTTTCTTTCTTCATAGTCCACCCAAGAAGCCTGAAACTTATTTCATTGGGACAACTTCCTGAGTTAAGTGAAGTGTAGGACAAGTGTCAAAAAACCATGTTCACAATGGATGAACTATTTATAACCCATTCCTCAATGTTGTCTAAAGTATCCAGATCTTCATAAAGAAGTTCCCAAGCACCTGATACTGGTGGTAACAAAAGCAAGAGCTCAGTTGTTACTCTACCTTCAGTAGAAATTTCAGCAACATCCATCGGATAGAGGTTTGTTATTAATAGTATAAAACAGTTCAAGCAAATCAAGGTCTTACCAATGAACTGCCTAGAGTAACTAAATGATAGGATCCCTACAAATCCTCATTTCCCCAAAAGCCAACAAAAACAACATATTTATTCCTCTGTTCCTATTAAAAAGGCATATACTACTTCCTGGTCAGCCTTCAATCTCTGAGTCATGAGTCTTTATTCTCCATGTGGTGGCCCCCACTTCCATAGGGCTCCATATGTATCAGGATATAGAGGAGCTGATAAATGGAAGTGGGATAGGTGCCTGAATTGTAGTCGAAGTCCCCTTCATTTCTTCCTTCTTTTCTTCCTGGGATTTCCTAAAGGTTGAAAGATAGACCTTAATTTTCCATATTTTAACCAGATTTATAACTTGTTTTTAGAGAAAGCCTCCTGTTTCCCTGTATTTTGAGGATGAGAAGGCAGTTGTATTTGAGTTTGCTTTACAACAGGGAAACCCACCTTACGCTCAAATTTCAGGACCATATTTATGCCACCCTTGACAGGTTATATATGTCCTTTGTTTTTGAAGAGGGCCATGATAACAGGAAAACGATGAAATGATTTACAGTTAATTTTAATTTGAGGGAGGGAGGGTTATGCAAGATCACCAGCCTCACTTTCTCTTCCAGAATTATCTGGATCCAGGGACTTGATATTCATCAAGAGGATTGGAGATAACCTAGTATACAATGGGAGACTGACCCTTTTAGGCTAAGGTCTTCTCAGGTTCTCAGGAAGGCTCATAGCAAGTGAGTGCTTCTAAGTGGGAGGGGTGCAATCTACAGCTTAGTTTGCCTAAGGTGGGATAAGTTCATTAATTAGTATTATACTGCCAATCAAGGATCTCTTTAGATAAGGAAAGCCCTCCCAAACTTGATTCCAAATAAAATGAGTCAAGAGTTCATCCTTAAAAGGATCAAGCTTTGATTCCCTCATGAATCCACCAGAATAAAGTTATAGATTATACTGACTACAAAGGAAATAAAAACAACCTCAGAGTAGGAAGTTAATTACATAAATTTAAGACAGTGGATTTCTGGAAACAAATCTGAATTTTCCTCCCATTGACCAAAAGCAAATAAACCAAAACTCTAAGCATTTTCTTCTTTCAGATGATATTTAAGTTGTAGGTCACTTATTTTCTTCTCTAATCTCTCTCATCTTTACCATCCTGAATGTTTTCATTTATTCTCTCAAGCCTAGTCTTTGTCAAAATGAAGGATGGGGCAAGATGAGTGGAATGAGTTAGTGAAGGAAGAATCAGAATCACTACAGTTTCTAATCCGCCTACCTCACTTCTAATAGCTTGTACTTCCTGGAAAATGAAGAGTAAATTAGAGTCAGAATATAGCGTTTCATCAGTAGCAATATTCCTTCTCACAGCTTCAATTGTGGGGCCTCACAGTCTATCAATTGACTCTTCACCTTCGGGGCATGACCAACAGATACAATTTCATTTTAATTCATTCAGCAACTAGCTTTTTAATAATAAATAATAGCTGTCAGGGAAAGGTGAAGTGGGGGAAGTTCTTGCCCTTTTGTTCATTCTGGGAAGGCCAACCTCTGCTAAGCCTTCTGGAAGGTTCCATAATTATTTCATTGCTGAGACCTCTCTCATTTACCCCATAGTCCTTGTGTTACTACAAAATAAGGGACAACTTCTACCTCACAATTGCCAACTTTCTTTTTAGCAATTTTAGCATAAAATTATTATTATTAAATACTACTGAACATACTAAAGTCTCTAGCTGCTGGCCTGAAATGCAAAGTCAGGATTTGGTGAAACTGAGTCATTAAGAAAGTTAACAAATGTATAATGTCAATACTTAAAGATATTTATTGAATCCTTTACTTACATCCCCTTCTCATATTCTTTGAGGTAGGCCTTGGTTACCAGCCACAGTAAATCGCTGGGGAATAAGAAAATTGTCAGATCCAAAGAGCTATGCTCCTATTGTGTCAGTGACTTATGATGGGATTCATCACACTATGAAAGCAGACTTTAGTGAATTTAGCCAATCAGCTAAAAGAAATATACTTTATTTTGTTGCTACCAATGTCTTTCTTCAGGGTCTCCATGACTAAAAGCTTAAATTGCGCAACTTGAATTATGCCATGGAGTCTTATCAATCATGTAGGGTTCAAGGAGTGGGCAGAATATGGTACCCACAACAGAAGTGAAACCTCAAAGTTGGTCTGTGAATATTTCTCTTATTAGATATTTGGAGCAATATTTCGTATGCCTTTAAATAGTCTGCAATTTGTTTTAGCAAGTATTCAATGTGAGCAGAGGGGTAGTTAGCAGTATATTGTCATATTATATTTGTATTGATTGCATAGTGTTGATGTCTATTAACATATGTAATTCATTAGCATGGATATCTCCTCCTCAAATGTAGATTGCTACCTCTCAGTCCCTTATTAGATTAAATGCTAAATAATCATAATCTGCCAGAGTTGGAAGGGATCTTGTAGATGATCTGATACAACATCTCAACAGGTGGTCCCTGAGTTGTTGCTTGAAACCTTCTATTGGTAGAAAAATCACTATCTTCTCAGGCAACCCCTCCCAGAGATAGCACTAATTATTTATTAGTGATTTTCAGAGATAAAGAGCTAAGATCTGCCCTGGGCAATTTTTACTTAATGTTCCCATTTCTGCCCTCTGGGGACAAGCAAAACAAGTCTAATACCTCTTCCTTATGAAGTTTTTGTCCTGTTGCTTGACTCCAGTGATCCTGAGAGACTAAGGCTAACAACTTCATGCACCTGTCTCACTTAAATCCAATTCATATGCAACTTGAGACTTCATGCTTTGGTGTCGTTGGTCCTCTTATAAAACAAATGACAAAAAACCAAACAAAACAAAAAGCCAGCAATCATGTTCCCCCATGCTCATGTCAATTGTTCTCTTTTCAAGATAGAAATTCTTGATTCTTTTGACTGATCTTTACATGGCGTAATTTCCAGATTCCTTGCTATTCTGGGCACATTACTCTGTTTGCCCTGCAATTTGTCAGTTTCCTGCCTAATATTCTGGCTCACAGGATTGAACACAGTACTACAGATGTGATCTGAACACAGAAACACAGGTTTCTGAATACAGGTAAGCAGGATGCTTACCTTTCTGGTCCAGAATACTATTCCTTTCTTAAGGAAAACTAACAAACACTACGATATTTAAAAATTATAAATAACATGCTATTGACTCGTAATGAGTTTCAGTCTCCTAAAATTGGTTGCTATGATCCAAAATATCATTGGTGACAAGCCTTTGGTGACAAGTCTTTCTAAACTTATTGAGGCTTGTCTTTAGATAAAGTGTTTTGTCAGGCTTCACTACTCAGCTTAAAAGAATTTCCTAAAGATTGAAATCTGCTGGAATAGCCTGTAGGAAACAGGGTCACCTCCAGAATATGGCACTAGAGTGGATTTTTAATCATCTATTTGGAAGGAGAGTAGTCAGGGATGGTTCTATGACATTTTTGTACATATGCATGTATGTGAATATGCATGTATATGCATATGTATTATATGTGTAATACATATATGTATACTATATATATACACACATACATATAATACGTATGCACATGAAGGAAAGAAACATTTATTCAACACCTGTGGTTGGGCAGCAAGCCAAGATGGCAGAGACAAGCCAGGAACTTGCTTGAGCCCAAGTTTTCCTTGAATATAATGTTAAATCAAGCCTATAAAAGAATACTAGAGTGACAAAATCCAATAAAATACAGAATAAATATTTCTTTTTCCAACCAAAGATAGTTTAGAAGGACTTCAGGAAAGTTCTCTCTCACTTAGAAAAAGCATAGGTGGTGTCCAAGCAAGTCAGTGGGAGACTCTTAGTCACAGTACAGATCAACAACAAAGGTTCCATTGTTCTGAAACAACAGGCTAGCTGTGTGGCCTGCAGCCCCAGCACTTCAGACAAATTTGCAGTCCCAGAATCCAGGACACAAGAGACCCTAGACTGGGCCATCCAAGTACACTGAGGAAGCCACCAGCCCAGAGGCCCCTGTGCAGAAATACAGTGACCAGACCTGGATTCCCAGATCAAGAGACCTCAAGCAGTTCCTGTAGTTCAGGAACAGAGTTCAACTTTAAAATGAACAAAACACAAAACAAAACAAAGGAAGAGTCATGACAGTAGAAAGTTACTGTGGTGAGAGGGAAGATCAGAACAAAAACTCATAAGAGGACAGCAATGTCAAAATGTCTACATGCAAACTCTCAAAGGGGAATATGAACTGGTCTCAAACCCACAATAGTCCTCTTAAAAGAACTCAAATTGGATTTTAAAAATCAAGTAAGAGAGGTAGAAGAAAAAGTGGAAAAAGAAATGAGCTATGCAAGAGAATTATGAAAAAAGCTTGGAAAAAGAAACACAAAAATTGACTGAAGAAAACAACTCTTCTGCCCCCCCCATAGTATTTTATTTTTTCCAATTACATGTAAAGATAGTTTTCAACAATCACTTTTCTAAGATTTTGAGCTCCATATTTTTTCTCCCTTCCTTCCTTCACTCTTCCCCAAAACAGCATGCAATTTGATATAGGCTATTCATGTACAATCATATTTCAACATTAATCAAAATGTGAAAAGAATCAGAACAAAAGGGAAAAACCATAAGAAAGAAAAAAGAGAAAATGGTATGCTTCTACCTGTATTCAGACTCCTTAGATCTTTCTCTCAATGTTGATAGCATTTTCCATCATGAGTCTTTTAGAATTGTCTAAGATTATTATATTGCCTAGAAGAGCTATATCTACCAAAGCTGTTCATCACACAATGTTGCTGTTACTGTGTAGAATGATCTCTTGGTTCTGTTCACTTCACTCAACCTCATTTCATGTAAGTCTTTATGGGGTCTTCTGAAATCTGCCTGTTCATCTTTTTTCATAGAACAATAGTATTCTGTTACATTCATATACCATAGCTAATTCAGCCATTCTCCAACTGATGGGTGTTCTATAAATTTCTACTTCTTTGTCACCCCAAAAAGAGATGCTATAAATATTTTTTGACATGGGGTCCTTTTTTCCTTTTTTCATGATCTCTTTGGGATATAGACTTCCTAGCAATATTGCTGGAGCAATTGTTATACACAGTTTTATAAATCTTAGGGAATAGAAAACAGCTACTTTAATAATTGAATTGACCAAATGGAAAAGGTGGTACAAAAGCTGACTGAAGAAAATAATTCCTTAAAAATTAGAATTGGCCAAGTAGAAATGAACAACTCCATGAGATATTAAGAATCATTCAAACAAAATTAGAAAAATGAAAAAAAAAGTAAAAGTAAATGCAAACTATCTCACTGGAAAAAACAATAGATCTAGAAAACAGATTCAAGTTAAATAATTTAAGAAGTATTGAACTACTTGAAAGGCATGATCACAAAAAAGGCCTAGAAAGTATCTATCAAGACATTATCAAGGAAAACTTCCCTGATATCCTAGAACCAGAGGGTAAAATAGTCATTGAAAAAATTTGCCCATCAGCTCCTGAAAGAGATCCCCAAATTCCAGAAATATCATGCCAAATAGAAAATACTACAAGCATACAGAAATAAATGATCCAAATAACAAGGAGCAACAGTCAGGAACAGACAGGACTTAGCTGCTTTTACGGTGGAGGATCAGAGGGCTTGAAATATGATATTCCATTAGGGAAATGAGCTTGTATTACAATCAAGAATCAATCATCTAGCAGAATTGAACATGATCCTTCTGGGAAGAAGATTACATTCAATGAAACAAGGGACATTCAAACTTTCCTGATGAAAAAACTATAGCTGAACAGAAAATTTGATATTCAGACAATATTTAGGAGAAGTATGCAAAGGTAAATGGGTAAGAGAAAACAACAACATGGTACTCAATAAGGTGAAATTATTTTCATCTGTATATGGGAAGATACTTGTAACTTATTAGAACTGTATCTATATTAGGACTGTTAGAAGGAGTATACTTAGACAAACAGTGTGGGGATAAATTCATTTTGTTGAGAAGATAAAAAATAATTAAGGGGTGAAAAAAAGATTGTATAGGGCAAAGAGATAGGAGGGAGGCAGGGTGGGGTAAATAATATCTCATAAAAAGTATGAAAGATCTATTACTGTGAGGGAAAGAAGGGAAGAGATAACTATAGTTTGAATCTCACTCTCACTGGATTTGACTTAAAGAGGAAATAACATTCACACACAGTTGGTTAGAAAAAAATATCTTACTCTATAGGGAAGTACTAGGGGAAAAAGAATAAAGGAGGAGGTTGATTGAAGGGACATCAGAACTAAGGGGGAAAGAGTAAAGAAAAGGGAGAGGGGTTGATAGAAGGGAAATGGGGGAAACATTTGTCAGAAGTAAAATACTGTTAAGGAGGGAAAGAGCACATGCAGAGATAAGAGTATACATGAGGGAAATTAGGATAGAGGGAAATACACAGTAATCATAACTGGGAATGTGAATGGGATAATCTATCCCATAAAATGAAAGTGGACAACAGAGTAGATTAAAATCCAAAATCCAAAATGTTAATGAGACACACACCTGAAATACCTGAGATACACACAGAGTAAAGATAAAAGGCTGGAGCAAAATCCATTAGGCTTCAGCTGAAGTTAAAAAAAAAAAAAGGAAGGGTAGTAAGACTGATTTTGGTCAAAGTAAAAGCAAAAATAATTCTAATTAAAAGTAATAAGGAGGGAAACTACATGCTACTAAAAGTTACCATCGACAATGAAGTAATATTACTACTAAACATAGGTACACCAAGTGCTAGGGCATCCGGAAGAGTTAAGTCAATTACAGAAAGTAATAGTCAGCAAAACTATACAAGTGGAGGACCTCAACCTTCCCTGCTCAGAACTACATAAATCTAACCACAAAATAAACAAGAAATAAGTTAACGATGTGAATACAACCTTAGAAAAAGTAGATATGATAGATGTCTGGAGAAAACTGAATGGGGATAGAAAGGAATATAGCTTTTTTTTTTTCTCATTGGTACATGGCACTAACAAAAAAATTGACCATGTATTAGGGCATAAAAACCTCATATTACAACGGAGAAAGACAGAAGTAGTAAACGCGTCCTATTCAGACTGTGATGCAATAAGATTACATGTAATAAAGAACTATGGAAAGACAGACTAAAGATCAATGGAAAGTTAATAACCTAATACAAAGGAATGAGAAGATCAAACAACAAATCGTAGAAGCAATGAAGAATTGCATCAAAGATGCAAAGAGAATGACAGTGTTGTGATGCAGCAAAGGCAGTTAGGGGAAATTTTATATCTCTAAAAGCTTACATGAATAAAATAAAGAACAGATCAATGAATTGGGCATGCAGCTAAATAAATCTGGGAAAAGACCAAATTAAAAATCACCAATTAAATACCAAATTAGAAATTCCAAACTTAAAGAAGAGATTTATTAGATTGAAAATAAGAAAACTATTGAACTAATAAATAAAACTAAGAGCTGGTTTTGTGGAAAAAAGTAATAACCAGTTAATTTGATTAAGAAGGAAAAAGAAAAGCAAATAAACAGTATTAAAAATTAAAAGGGTGAATTCAAGACCAATGAAGAGGGAATCAAAGCAATAATTAAAACTGACTGTGCTTGTCCTTAAATGTATTTTATTTTTTCCAATTACATGTAAAGATAGTTTTCAATTTTTTTGTAAAATTTTGAATTTCAAATTTTTCTCCCTCCTTTCCACTCTCTCCAAGAAAGCAAGCAATCTGAGATGGGCTATAATACAAGTATAATCATGTCAAACAGGTTTCCACATAAGTAATGCTGTGAAAGAAGAATCAGAACATAAAGGAAAAACCACAAGAAAGAAAACAACCACAGCAACAAAGTGCAAATAGTATGCTGTGAAAAGCATATAGACTCCATAGTTCTTTCTCTACATGTGGTGTGTATTGTCCTTTAAGAGTCATTTGGGATTTTCTTAGATCATTATATTCGTGAGAAGAGCTAAGTCTCTTAAAGTTAAAGATTGGAGAATGTATCCATTTCTGTACATAATTTCCTCTTGCTCTGTTCAATCTGCCTGCTCAACATTTCTTATGGGATAATAGCATTCTATTACATTCCTATACCACAACATGTTCAACCATTCTACAATTGATGGGCATCTTTTCAATTTCCAATTACTTTCCACCATCAAAAAAAAAAAACCAAAAACCAAAAAACAAACCCAAAAATCTGCTCTAAATATTTTTGTATACGTGGGTACATTCCCTATTTTTATTATCTTTTTGGCATACAGACTTAGAAGTAGTATTTTGGGATCAAAAACTATGCATTGGTTTACAGCCTTTTGGACAAAGTTCCAAATTGTTCTCCAGAATGGTTGGATCAGTTCACAACTCCACCAACAATACATTAGTATTCCAATTTTCCTACATCTTCTTCAACGTTTCATTATTTTATTGTTTTATCATGTTAGCCAATCTGATAGGTGTGATGTGGTACCTCAGAGTTGTTTGTTTTGTTTATTTTTTGATTTAAATTTTTCTAATCAATAGTGATTTACAGTTTTTTTAATGTGAAAATAGATAACTTTAACTTCTTCATCTGAAACTGCTTGTTCATATCCTTTGATCAATTATCAATTGGTGGATGGCATATTTTTATAAAATTGATTCAGTTCTCTCTATGTTTTTATTTCTTTGGAAATGAGACCTTTACCAAAGAAACTCATTGTAAAACTGTTTTCCAGCTTTCTGCTTCCCTTCTAATCTTGGTTGCACTGGCTTTGTTGGTGCAAAACTTTTTCAATTTAATGTAATAAAACTTATCCATCTTACATTTCATAATGTTCTCTATCTCTTGTTTGGTCGTAAATTCTTCTGTTTTTCATAAATCAGACAAGCAAACTCTTAATTGGTCTCCTAATTTACCTGTAGTCTCACCCTTTATGTCTAAATCATGTACTCATTTTGACCTTATTTTGGTATATGGTATAAGATTTTTGTCTATGCCTAGTATCTGCCATACTATTTTCCAGTTTTCCCAGCAGTTTTTGTTAAATAGTGAGTTTTTATCTTGGAAGTTGGAGACTCTGAGTTTATCAAACAGTAGATTACTATAATTCATTTAATACTGTGTCTTGTGAACCTATTCTATTCCACTAATCCACCACTCTGTTTATTAGCCAGTACCAAGTAGTTTTGATGATTTGTAATTTTGATGCTTTATAATACAATTTAAGATCTGGTATGCCTTGAAAACCTTTCCTTCTATTTCTTTTCATTAATTCCCTTGATATTCTGGATATTTTGTTTCTCCAGATGAATTTCATCATTATTTTTGATAGCTCTATAAATAATTTGAGTGGTATGGCACTGAGTCATTAAATTAATTTAGGTAGTATTATCAATGTTTTCATACATGCTTAGACTACCCATGAGTAACTGATATGATCTAATTATTTAGATCTGCTTGCTGATGATTTTAGATAGAAGCTACATATTATTTTAAGGAATTCTCCATTGATTTCTATATTCTCTAGTGTTTTTTAAAATAAGAATAGGTGTTGTATTGTGTCAAAAGCTTTCTCTGCATCTATTGAGATAATTATATGATTTCTATTAGTTTTCTTCTTGATGTTATGTTGATGGTTTTCCTAACATTGAACCAGCCCTCCAACCAGCAAGATAGTCATTAAAAGAATCCACTGATCACCTCCTGAAAGAGATCCCAAATTGAAAATGCCAAGTAATATTGTTGCCAAATTCAAGAACTGTCAGGTCAATTACAAAATGCTGCAACCAGCCAGAAAAAAACAATTCAGCCATCAAGGAAACTACAGTCAGGATAACACAGGACCTTGAAGCTTCTTCATTGAAAGATCAGAGGGATTGGACTATAATATCCCATAAGGCAAAGGACCTTGGACTACAAACAAAGATCAATTACACAACAAAACACCATAATCTTTCAGGCAAGAAGATACAATTTCAATTATATAAGGGATTTCCAGACTTTCCTGATGAAAAGAGCTGAACTAGATAGAAAATCTGATCTTCAAATACAAGATTCAAGAGAAGCATAAAAAGGTAAACAGGGAGAAAAAAATTGTTATTCAATATGAGCAAAAGGTTTACATTCCTCTGTGGAGGATGATATTTGTTAATCTTGGGAATTGTATACATATTACAGCATTTAAAAAGGATATACACAGACATAGTTTGAAGGTTTAAATTAACTGATGTGATCATAAAATACATAATTAAAGGGGACAGAGGGATTGTAACAGCAGAAGAGAAAGGGAAGGATCAGAAAATGGTAAATTGCGCTGTAGTAAAAAATACAAAATCATATTATAGTAGAGTGAAAGAAGGGAAAGAAATGAGCACTGTTTGAGGTTTACTCTCATCGGGCATTGGGTTTGGTTCAAGGAGGGAACAACATACTCAGTTAATGGTCATTCAATGAAATAGAGGACTTTCAAGCATTCTTGATGAAAAGACCAGAGCTGAACAGAAAATTAGACTTTCATACACAAGAATAAAGAGAAACATGAAAATGCAAATAGTAAAGAGAAATCATAAGAGACTTGTCAAATTGAACTGTTTACATTCCTACATGGATATTTTTAACTCTTGAGACTTTTTTTAGTATTTGGGTAATAGGAGGGATAATATATACATATAGACAGAAGGTACAGGGTGAGTTCAATAAGAAGCAATGATATTCAAATAAATAAAATTAAGGGGTGAAAGAGGAATATATTGGGAGGAGAAAGGGAGAAATGGAATGTAACAAATTATCTCTCTTAAAAGAAACAAGCAAAAGCATTTTTAATGGGGGGAAAAAAGAGGAAGTGAGAGGGAAAAAGTGAAGTTTACTCTCATCACATTTGACTTAAGGGGAGAATAACATGCACACTTAATTTGGTAGGAAAATCTATCTAACACCACAGGAAAGTAGGGGAGAAGGGGATAAGTAGGGTATGGGGGATGATAGAAGGGAAGGCAAATGGGAGGAGGGCATAATTAGAAATAAATACTTTTGGGGAGGGAGAAGATTAAAAGAGAGAATAAGAGAAATGGGGAGCAGGATAGGATGCAGGGAAATATAGTTAGTCTATCACAACATGATTATTAGGAAAGTCTTTTGTATAACTACACATGTATAGCCTATATTAAATGGCTTCTTTCTCAGTGGGGATGGGTGGAGAGGGAAGAAGGGAGAGAAATCAATACTCAAAGTTTTAGGAACAAATGTTGAGAATTGTTTTTGCATACAACTGAGAAATAAGAAATACAGGTAATGAGGTATAGAAATCTATCTTGCCCAACAAGAAAAGAAGAATAGATGGGGATAAGGGAAGGGAGGGGTGTGATAGAAGGGAGTGTAGAGTGGAGGAAGGGGTAATTAGAATGAACGGAGTTTGGGGTTGGGGAGGGGAGAAATGGGGAGAAAATCTGGAACTCGAAATCTTGTGGAAATGAATGCTGAACACAAATAAGTAAATAAATGGATAGATAAATAAATAAACAAATGAATTATTTTTTAAAAATGAATTGGTCCTAGGTCATGGAAGAGCTCAGAAAGAATTTTGAATGTCAAGTAAGAGAAGTGCAGCAAAAACTTGGAAAGAAAAATGAGTCATGCAAGAGAATCATGAAAACCAAGGGAACTGTTTGCTAAAGGGGACCCAAAAATGGCAAAAAATAAACAAACAAACAAACAAACAAATAAATGAATAAATGGATGAATAAATAAATAAATAAAAGGATGCCTTTAAAATAGACAAACCAAAATGGCAAAAGAGATCCAAAAAGTCAATGAGGAGAATACCTTAAAAAGAAGACTTGGGCAGATGGAAAAGGAGGTTGAAAATATCACGGAAGAATAAAATTCCTTAAAGTTTAGAATGGAGCAGATGGATGCTAATGACTTCATGAAAAATCAAGAAATTATAAGACAAAACTAAAGAGACAATATAATAGCAGACAATTTGAAATATCTCATTGGAAAAACAACTGACCTGGAAAATAGATCCAGTAGAGACAATATAAAAATTATTGAAGTGTCTGAAAACCATGATCAAAAAAGAGTCTCGATATCATCTTTCAAGAAATTATCAAGGAAAACTTCCCTGATATTCTAGAGTCAGAGAGTAAAATAGATATTCAAAGAAACTACTGATTGCCTCCTGGAAGAGTTCCCAAAAGGAAAACTCCTTGAAATATTGTAGCCAAATTTCCGAGATCCCAGATCAAACAAAAAACATTGCAAACAGTTAAAAAGAAAAAAAAAGTATTGTGAAAACACAATCAGGATAGCACAAGATCTAGCAGTTTCTCAAATACGAGATTGGAGGGCTTGGAATATGATATTCCAATGGTCAAAGGAGCTTGGATAGAAACTAAGCGTCATCTACCCAGAAAAACTAAGTATAATATTTCACAGGGAAAAAAAGGTCATTTAATGAAGTAGATGACTTTCAAACATTCTTGATGAAAAGACAAGAGCTAAATAGAAAACTTGACTTTCTAGCGCAAGAATCAAGAGAAGCATGAAAGTTAAACTGGAAAGAGAAATCAGAAGGGATTCACTAAAGTTGAACTGTTTATATTCCTTCATTGAAAGATAATATTTGTAATTCTGGAGGGCTTTCTCAGTAATAGGGTAGTTGGAGGGATTATATACATATAGAAAGTGGACACAGGTTGAGTTGAATATGAAGGGATAATAATCTAAAAACAATTAAGGAGTGAGAGAAGAATATATTGGGAGAAGGAGAAAGGGAGAAATAGAATGGGGTAAATTACTTCTCACTTTAAAGAAGCAAGAAAAAGTTTTTTATCAGTGAAGTGGGGGGAGGTGAACGGGAAAGAATAAATCTTTCATCAGATTTGGCTTAAGGAACATAAAATATGCACACTTAATTTGGTATGAAACTCTATCTCACACTACAGAAAGTGGGGGGGAGGTCATAATTGAAGGGTGAGAGGGATGTTACAAAGGATGACAAAGGAGGGGAGGGGGTAATTAGAAGTAAATACTTCTGAGGAAGGACAAGGTCAAAAGAGAGAGTAGAACAGATAGGGAGCAGGACAGAATGGAGGGAAACATAGCTAGTCTTTCACAATATGACTGTTATGAAAGTGTTTTGCATAACTACATTTATATAACCTGTATGGAATTGCTTGCCTTCTCAGTGGGGATAGGAGGGGAGGGATGAAGGGAGAGATGCTGGAACTTAAAGTTTTGAAAATCAATGTCAAAAATTGTTTTCACATGCACCTGAAAGAATACAGACAATGGGGTATAGAAATCTGTCTTGCTCTACAGGAAATTTGACGGGAAGAGTATGAGAGAAGTGATAGGAGTGAAAGAAGGGAGGGCAGAGTAGGGGAAGGGTTAATTAGAATGCATGATAACTTGAGGTGGATGGAGGGGAGAGACAGGTGGAAAATTTGGAAGTCAAAATCTTGTAGATGTGAATGTTCAAAACTAAAACTAAATAAATTGATTTCAAAAAATAAACAAACAAAAATAAATGATGAACAAGTGAACTTCAGAAAAAACCTGGAAAGACTTATTTGAAGTGATGCTGAGTGAAATAAAGCAGAACCAGGAGAACATTAAGGCCAGTAAAAACCACACTGTTCAAAGACTGTTTCTAATAGACTGAGGCCTTCACAGCAATGCAAGGACCTAACACCTTTCTAAAGGACTCAATGCAAAATGCCATCCACATTCAGAGAAAAAAATCTATAGATGGAATGAAGAATGAAGCAGACTATTTTCTCTTTTATTATGTTTTGTTTTGTTTTCTCATGGTTTCTTCCACTCATTTTAAATCTTCCATGAAACATAAATAATGTGAAAAAATGTTTAATAAGAATGTATGTGTAGAAACCATATAACATTGTATGCCACCCTTATTTGGGAGACAGGCAGGGGGAGAAAATTTAGAACTTATGGAAGTGATTGTTGAAGACTGGAAACAAATTAATTAAACAAATCGAATCTATGGTCGTTGTCTAATTTTCCTCTTTGCTCTTGATGATTGCCTAATTCCTGGCTTTTCAAGTTGAGCTCTCCTGTTGGAAGACAGGGGGTACTCTTCCAAGGTTCTTGTCCTGTGAGCCAGGGCCTTAGTCTCTGGCTTTGTGTGCTGGGGCCTCAGGTGTTGGCAGGTCGAGGCTGTAGAATTCTAGCAACTTACTTGGTGCTGAACTGGGGTCCTACTGGTGGTATCTGGCATGTGTTGAGAACACGTTTGGTTTTTCTCTATTTCCCCAGTTCCCCAGTGCTACACTTAAGCTCTTGGGCATGGGGGGTGGGTCTGGACTCCCAAGAATGCTTCCTTACATAGGTCTGTGTTGAAGTACATAGAGGTCTGGCTGCTAGAGGACACCATTTTGTCCTAGGCTATGCTGAAGTACATGAGTTTTGCTTCTGGGAAATGCTTTTCCATCTGGATCTGCACTGAAGCATGTGGAGGTCAGCTATTGGTGAATGCTTTCCTGCCAAGAACTGTGCTTAACATGGGAAAGTTCAGTTGCTGGAGGAGTCTTGCCCACTAACACGTCATTTTTCTTGGATCTTGAATCTGTTCATTTCTCTGGCTGTAATAAGACACATGGGGGTCCTGGTGTTAGGATTTACTTGCTCCACCAATGAGGGGCCCAGGATCTCCCCCTGGTTTGTTGCGGTGGGGCTTGTCACTGACATGCCAGGATGCCTCTGGTCCTGGGTTGTGCTCTCCTTCCACCAGAGTGAGAGGGACCTTTCCTGCTGATCCCTCAAGCCTATGGGGCTAATAGAATGCTCTTCCCTATTTTTCTCCTCTCTGATCTTCTAGGATTTTTCCTGGCATGATATTTTCCAGGTTTTTGGAGGATAGTATGGAGAGTGAGAGTGATTTACTGCTTATTCCACCATCTTGGTTCCCAGAAGACTCCCCTCAAAGATTATACTCAGTTTTTCTGAGTGGTTGATTCTTGGTTGTAATCCAAGTTCTTTTGCCTTATGGAATAATATATTCCAAGACTTTCGATCTTCTAATATAGAAGCAGCTAAATCCATTCTAATCCTGATTGCTGCTCCTTAATATTTGAATTGTTTCTTTCTGGATACTTTCAGTATTTTCTCCATGACTATGTAGTTCTGGAATTTCTCTACAATATTCCTCATAGTTTTCATTTTTGGAATTTCTTACAGGAAGTAATTGGTGGTTTCATTCAATAACCATTTTTACTCTCTGCTTGTAGAGTATCAGGCAGTTTTCCTTGATAATTTCTTGAAATATGCTTTCCAAGTTCTTTTTTTGATCATTGTTTTCAGGTAACTCAATACTTCTTAAATCCTCTCTCCTGAATATTTTCCAGGTTCATTGTTTTTTCCAATAAGGTATTTTACACGTTCTTTCATTTTTTCAGTCTTTTGGTTTTCTTTGACTGGTTCTTGATGTCTCATAGAGTGGTTCACTTCCACTTGCTCAATTCTAATTTTTCAGGAATTATTTTCTTTAGTTTATTTTGTTTCTCCTTTCCCATTTGACCAATTGAACTTTTAAAAGATTTGTTTTATTCAATGGATTTTTTGCATTTGGCCAATTGCATTTTTTTAAAGTAACTCTTTCTCTAGTCAATTTTTGTACCTCCTTTTCCAAATTTTGGACTTTTTAAAAAATAATTTTCTTGCATAACTCTCATTTCTTTTCCCAATTTTTCTTCTACCTCTCTTACTTGATTTTTAAGATCCTTTTCAACTTTTCCCAAAGGACTTTTGGGGATAGATGCCAATTCGTATTCCCTTTGGAGGCTTCACATGTTGACTCTTTGACACTGTTGTCCTCTTCTGAGTTTTTGTATTCATCTTCACTGTTACTATAGTAGTTTTCTACATTGATCATTTTTTTCCTCTTTCCTACTCATTTTCATTCTATTTTGTGACTTTTAAAGTTGAGCTCTGCTCCTGGGGCACAGGGGCACTATTTCAAGTTTCTTGGGCTAGAGGGCCTGGTTTTCCACATAGATGCCTTTGGTGTGTATGACTTGCTCACTGCACCAGGACTGTCCTAGCCTAGTTGTGACTGTTTGCCAAGGTTCCAGGGCTCACAATTTGCTTTCCACACTGGAGCAGGAAGCCTCACTGATGGCCTGCTCAGCCAGGACTCAGGGATCTATTGTGTTGATTTGTGCTGTGGGCTAAGAGCATACTGCTGGCCTGCCTGGACACCATCTGCACTGAGTTGCACTCATCTTTTATCCAAGTGAAGCAGATGTTTCCTAAAGTCCTTCTAAGTTGTATTAAGCTGTAAAACTGGTTCATTCCATCTTTTTGTGGGTTCTGTTACTCCCAAATCTATTTAGAGACTTGATTTAACTTTTTTTTTTCCCTGAGAAAAACTGGGTAGAACTCAGGTAATTTTCTGTTTTCTCTCCACCATCTTGCCCTGCCTTCCTGTGTAAATCTGACAATGTAAGTGAATGGATGAATATTTACAAAAATATAAATAGCCCAGATTAACAGAAGTGGAAATAAAATAAATAACCTAATTTTAGAAAAACAAACAAACAAACCATGGAACAAGTCATCAATGAACTCCCTAAGAAAAAATAATCTCCAGGGCCAGATGGATTTAAAAGTGAATCCTATCAAAAATTTAAATAACCATTAATTCCACTACTATACACACAATTTGGAAAAATAAGCAAAGAAGGAGATCTACCAAATTCCTTTTATGATACAAAAAATGGTGCTGATACCTAAACTAGGAAGAATCTAAAGAAAAGCTGAAAATTATACATCAATTTATGTAAAGACTATCAATGCAAAAATTTTAAATACAACATTAGCAAAGAGATTATAGCAACTTATCATGGGCACAAAACCAGGTGGGTTTTATATCAGAAATGCAGGTATGGTTTAATATTAAGAAAACTACCAGCATAATTGACCACATCAGTAACAAAATTAACAGACATCTCAACAGATGGGAAAAAAAGCTTTTTGACAAAACATAGCAATTATTCCTAATAAAAACACTAGAGAGTGAAGTAGGTCAGAAAATTCTGAGCTCTTCAGATTTCCTCCACAAACAAGAAAAAGTAGCTCCTCAAGGTGAATATAGAGATATAAAAATAAAACATGATTTGGGGCAGAACATTGATCCTTTTGGGACAATCAGAAAAAAATCAGACAAAAGATCTTATAATTGATTTTCAGCTCCAGTGAAGTGCAAACAACTCCAGGTAACTTGTAAGCCCTGGGGGGCAGCTGGGTTAGTAGGTAGCCTCTCTCAGCCATTGAAAATTTTATCTCCTGGACAATGTGAGAAGTCAGTTGTCTGAGTGGGGGAAGACTGAGGGAACCTCTGCTGATAAGGGAGCCAAATCCTGCTGGGCTTCCAAGATGCTGTCCAGGATGAGAGGTAACCAGCAAACACCCACTGAGTGCAGCGGGGTGGATGTGAGCACTTATAGGAGAGCTGAGATCTTGCTCAGTTCCAAGTAGAGGGGAGAACTGAAGGTCATAGCCACTGGAGGGTTGTCAGGAAGCAAGAGCATTTTCATCATAGTGTCAGGGGGCTTGAGCTGTATCTGGGAGTGTGGTAAAGTAATGCAGAGGCTGGGCCCAGGAAAAAAAACTCCAAAATAACAGCAAGAAAGACCTGAGGCCAGAAGCACCCTCCTCACCCCAGGATTAGAAGTGATTATAATAACAAACTACTAAAATAATTAGCAGGCAAATGAGAAAAAAATCCAAACATAGATAGTTACGATAGGAATAGAGAAGACTGGTGTTTATTCTCAGTGGAAGATACTGAAGCAAACAAAAAACAAAAAAAAAAACCAAAAAATGCTAAAGCCTAGTCTATACCAAAGAGTAATGTCAAATCATTACCTGCCCTAAAATGAAGAGAAAGACTAAAATATACTTCAAAAATCAAATAATAGAGATTGAGGAAAATAATTTTTAAAAGAACTATCCAAGAAAAACAAAAGATTATGAAAAAGTCATCCAACTTGGAAAGGAGACCCAGAGTCTTAATGACTCCTTGAAAATTAGAATTGGGTTAGAGGAAGCCAGCAAAGTTAGAAGAGACCAAGAAATAATAAAACAAAATATAAAGAATGAAAAAAAGAAGATAATACGAGGTATTTTATAATAAAAATAACTCATCTGGAGAATAGATCAAGAACAGAAAACATAAGAATAATCAGACTACCTGAGAACTATTATCAAAAAGAAGAATGCAAGAATAATTAAAGAAAATTGTTCTAAAGCATTACAACAAGAGGAGAAAAGAGTAGAAAAGAAAATCCACAAATCATCAGCTGAAAGAGATCCTTAGAGAAAAACCTACAGTAATATCATAGCCAAATTCTGAAACCCCCAGGTTAAGGAAAAAATACTGTGAACAACAAGAAAAAAAGCAATATGGTGGAGTCGCAATTAGAATCACACAAAACCGCCAGTGGCTACACTAAAAGACCACAAGTCAAGGAACACTATATATTGAAGACTGAAAGAACTGGGCTAATGGTTAAAAATACCACATTCAGCAACATTAAGTATAATTCTGAATGAAACAAAAGGACATTTAATTAACTGAAAGCATTATTTTTGCACTAAGGCCAGAATTTAATAGAAAATTTCACATACAAGATCCAAAAAATATATAAAGTAGACATCACAGAATAATTGCAAGGTACTTAATAAAGGACAAATTGTTTATGTTTTATATGTGGAGATGTAAACCATATGTCTATGATTTTCATTAATAATTAGGCAGCTTGAAAGAAAGAGTGGGGTATAGCTGAGCATGATGTGTTTCTTTTGAAAGAACTATTTTCTTCAGTGAGCTTTTGAACCTCCTTTTCCATTTGGCTAATTCTGCTTTTGAAAGCATTCTTCCCCTCATTGGCTTTTTGAACCTCTTTTGCCAATTGAGTTAGCCTGTTTTTCAAGGTTATTATTTTCTTCAGCATTTTTTGGGTCTCCTTTAGGAAGGTGTTGACCTGCTTTTCACATTTTTCTTTCATCTCTCTCATTTCTCTTCCCAGTTTTTCCGCCACCTGTCTAACTTGATTTTCAAAATCCTTTTTGAGCTCTTCCATGGCCTGAGCCCATTGAATATTTATTTTGGATGTTTGGGATACAGAAACCTTGACTTCTATGTCTTTCCCTGATGGTAAGCATTATTCTTCCTCATCTGAAAGGATGGGAGGAGATATCTGTTCACCAAGAAAGTAACCTTCTATGGTCTTATTTTTTTCCCTTTTCTGGGCATTTTCCCAGCCAGTTACTTGACTTCTGAGATTCCTCTCCACCCCCACCTTGCCTCCAGATCTGCCCAGCTAGTGCTTGGGATCTGAGATTCAAATGCTGCTTTCCAGCCTCAGGGCTTTCGGCAGGAGTGGGGGCTGCTATTCAGGGTGAGATTAAATTCAGGTGCTCAGGTAGGGGTAGGGCCACCACATAGGGCTCAGTTCCCTCAGGGGGTTTATGTGGAGACCTTCAACAATGGACGGGAGCTCCTGTCTGCTTTGGGAGTTCCTGTCCTCTGCTGCCTCTTCTGCTGCTTCCCAAGGGGGTCTGAGTTATGGAGACACCCCCGCTCCCCTCTTAGTCAGCCAAACAGGCTCTCTCACTGACCTTTGTGCTGGAGATTCCATCCCTGAAGCCTGCTCGGATCTGCTCCTCTGGGTGCCGCGCGGCCAAGGCAGGGCTGGGCTCTACTCTGGGTCGGGTATGCGAAGGACCTTTGGTGTCGGTTTTTCAGGACTCTTAAACAGAAATCTCCTCCACTTCATTGTTGTGTGGCTTCTGCTGCTCCAGAATTTGTTGGGAGGTCTTCTTTACAGGTATTTTATGGGCTGTGGGTTTGGAGTTAGCATATGTGAACCTTTCTGCTCCACCACCTTTCTGCTCAACCTTGGCTCCTCCCCTGCATGATGTGATTCTTAAAAGCAAAATTTGAGTGAAATATAAAAAGAGTAGTTAATTCAGACAAAAGAGAAGGAGGACCGATACAGAAAATTTAGAAGGATGAGGAAGGTACACAATTCTGGAACCCTACTCTCATTAGGAATGCATTAAGAGGAAACAATGCATATATATATATATATATATATATATATATATATATATATATATATATATATATATATATATATAATATATCCAGATATATATCCAGAAGGGCATGGAGTCTCCCAAATTCAGAAAGAAATAAGAGGGCAGGAGGTAAGGAGGGGGATGAGTATAAGGGAGAAAGAGGGAATAGGATAAGGGGTTATAGAAGGGTTTGTAGATTAATGGATCTGGAGTAAAGAGGGACCAACATATATATTCTACATAAACTATTATAAATTCAGAAAGAAATAAAAGGTAAGAGGATAGAGAGGATAGGGTGGAAGGAGAATAGAGGAGAGAGGAGGGATAGGAATAGGTTGATATGGATAGTGAGGAAAATTTAGAATGTGAATGCAATTAATTTACCTATAAAAGGGAAATTGAGAGGAGATTACAACTTTGAATTCACCAATATGTTGCTTTCAGGAGTGCTATAAAAATGAGATATATGAACAAATATAAAGTAAAGATCAGGAGTAGAATTTATTACATAAAAAATACAAGAACAGCAATCATGATAGACAAATTTAAAGTTAAAATCAGACAATCAAAAGAGAAAATATAAACTATTATAAATTCAGAAAGAAATAAAAGGTAAGAGGATAGAGAGGATAGGGTGGAAGGAGAATAGAGCAGAGAGGAGGGATAGGAATAGGTTGATATGGATAGTGAGGAAAATATAGCTATCCACTTTTAGAGAAACAGAGGACAAGTGGAAATAAGCATAGTACGATCGTACATGTATATTTTTGAATGTATATTTGTATAATTTTATGACTGTATAGGTATATGTATGTAAATATGTTTGCATATATTGATTTATGTGTGTATGTGCGTATATGTGTGTACATACATACATATATTGTGTGTGTATCCACATTTAGTTATAGACTTCTTGGTGAAGGGGAGGAGAAGAATAAAGTAAATATTGCACAGCAGAGAACAACAGAAAGCATACAAGGAAACAAAGAAAAGATGGCCAGCTTTGAAAATAATGTGTAGCATTCATTATAAAGGTTTTCTTGAAATGGAAATTCGTTGCTTTATATTGAATCCTCTCATGTTCTGCTGGGCAATGGCAATTGTTTTTTTTTTTTCTTTCCCATTTTGTATTTAAATTTAAAAGAAATGTAAAAACTACACACAAACATATTGGAATGTATGGGACTATCCTTAAAATCCTAGGTAATCTCTATTTAAAACCACTCATCTGAAATGGGGATAAACTAGAAGACTTCCAATAATGTCAGGGTGAAATAAAGATGTCCGTTATTGCCACTGTTATTCATTATTGTACTAAAACGTTAGCTTTAGCATTGAGAAGACAAAGAGAATGAGGGAATTAAACCAGGCAACGAGGAAACAAGCTATGACTCTTTACATATATGTTAGTATACTTAGAGTGTCATAGAGAATCAACTAAAGAAACTACTTGAAATAGCTAACAATTTTAGCAAAGTTGCAGGATGTAATGTTAAAAGACATAAATCATCAGACCTATTGTCAACAATGTTCAGGAAGAAAATATATTTTTAATTCCATTTAAAACAACTGTAGATAATATAAAATATTTTGGAGTTTGCCTGCCAAGAGAAAGCCATGAACTATATGAACACAATCGCAAAGCACTTTTCATATAAGTGAAGTCAGATCTAAATAATTAGAAAAATATCAATTGCCCATGGTAGACTGACCCAATATAATAAAACTGATAATCCTACCTAAATTACTTTATTCAGTGCCATAAAATCTAAGGACCAAAAATATTTTATTGAATTAGAAAAAAATAATAAAATTCATCTGGAAGGAACAAATGTCAAGATTATCAGGGAATTAATGAAAAAATACAAAGGAAGATTGTTTATCCATAAAGGATCTAAAGCTATACCATAAAGCATCAATCATCAAAACTATTTGGTACCGGCTAAGAATCAGAGTAATGGATGAGTGGCATAGATAAGGTGCAGAAGACCCAGTAATCAATGATTACAGTAATCCACTATTTGATAAATCCAAAGACTCCAGCTTCTGGGATAAGAACTCACTATTTAGCAAAACCTTCTGGGAAAAATGGAAAGTAGTATGGTAAAAAGTTGGCATAGCCCCACATCTCAAATCATATACCAAGATTATGTCAAAATGGGCACATGATTTATCCCTAAAGAGTGATACCATAGGTAAATTGAGAAAGAAACAAATTGCTAGTTTGTTAGATGTGTAGAGAAGGGAAGAATTTACAACCAAACAGGAGATAGAGAACATGATAAAATGTGAAATATATAGTTGTGATTATATTACATTAAAAAGATTTTGCACAAACAAAACCAAAATACAAGATTAGAAGGAAAGCAGAAAGATGGGAAACAATTTTTACAGCAAGTGTTTTTGATAAAAGGTCTCATTTCTCAAATTTGTAGAGAAATGAGTCAAATTTATAAGAATATAATACATTCCCCAACTGATAAAGTGTCAAAGGAGATGAGCAGGTAGATTTCAGAGGAGGAAATTAAACCTCTCTATAATCAAATGAAAACAATGTTCTAAATCACTTTTACTTAGAGAACTTCAATGAAAACAACTGAGATACCACCTCACAGCTATCAGATTGGCTAAAATGACAGAAAAAGGAAATGATAAATGTTGGAGAAGATGTGGGAAAATTTGGAACTATGCTGAATGTCTATTAAACTGTGTATACACTTTGATACAGCACCTAAAGAGATGACTAAAAAAAGAGAAAAGGACCTACATGTACAAAAGTATTTCTATCAGCCCTTTTTTGTGGTGGCAAGGAAGAGGAAATTAAAGGAATGCCTATCAATTGGGGAATGACTGAAAAAGGTGTGATAAATGATATTGTTCCATGAGAAATGGGGAACAGGTGGATTTCAGAAAAACCTGGAAAGACTTACATGAATTGATGCTGAGTAAAGTGAGCAGAACCAGGTGAACATTGTAAATAGTGACAGCAGTGTTGTATGATGATCAACTATGACAGACAACCTTTCTCGTTAATAAAATGATCCAAGTCTATTCTAGAAGATTCACAATAGAAAATGCTACTACACACCTCCAGAGAAAGAACTATGGAATCTGAATGAAGATGAAAGCATACTGCTTTTACTTTTTTTGATGACTTTTCTGTTTTGTTTGTTTCTTCTTTTACAATATGATGATTTGACACTATGTCTACATTATTGCAAATACATAATCTATATCAAGATGCTAGCTGTCATGAGGAGCAGGAATGATAAGAAGGGAGGGAGAAAAAAATTGAAACTCTTGCAAATATGAATGTTGAAAAGTATCTTTACATGTAATTGGAAAAAATGAAATACTATTTACCAAAAAATAAATAAACGCTTGCCAGCTGTTGTTCTAATTTCTTCACAAATATTATCTTAGATTCTCACAACATCCTTATGAAGTAAGTGATATCATCTCCATTTTACACTCGAGGAAATAGTCACAAACAGTTTCAGCGACTATCCCAGAGTCATACACCTAAAAAGTGTCTGAGGCTAAATTTGAATTTAGATATCCATGACTCCAGAGCCATTACTCTATGTGCCCACTGTACTACTTAACTTCCTCGGGCATATATCTACACATAGATATGTACATATAATTTGTATGGACTTATGCACACATAACATGTATTTTGAACTGGGTTGTCAAGTTACCCAGCACAGCAATTTATGACTTTTTTACTTATGTTAAGAGCTGATGGATATTTAAGCACCTTTCTGCTTTCAAAGTGTTTTATGATAAGAAGCCAGGATAGGTTGTGGTTTCTACTTTGGCATGAATTTCAGCTGTTATAAATCTGAACTTTTCATCCAGCAACCCAATGCACAAAGATGCTGACTGAACTCTGGTGTAATGACCTATCACATTTGTTCTTCATGATCCATTTGTTTCACAGTTGTTCTGAAACCAAATCTAAAGAATACAAGAATGATTTGAGAGTGTATTCAGCACAGGCAGAATGGAAATTCTAGTCAGTGTGTTTTGGGTGCATTTGGGGAAGGGATGATATAGAAAACAGTAGAAGTGATACACAAAAGAAAATAAGATATTTTTATATAAAATCATCCTTCTCAAAATTCTTTCCAGAATCTGCAAATGGAAAGAAAAAAAATTCAATTGAAGACACAGTGTCTACAAGTTCAGTCATGCTCTAGTTAGTGTCCAGGAGTTTGTATGTAAAAGATGGAAATGTTGAAATGAATTAAATGAGAGAAATAAATTAAAATCTTCAAACCAATTCTCCATTATGTTCTTTATCAATTGAGAAAATGGTCAAAATTTTACTGTCATTAGCAACAAAAAGCTCAATTGGGATTAACTTCAGGGATGAGAAAGAAGGAATCCATATATTCAGTAGGGCAGAAATAAGTATTAGAACAATTCTGCCCTTCCTTCAATACTGATGTGCTGAGGTGAGTCCAGACCAAACAATTTCCCACCAATCATTATTTGTAGATAAGTTGTAGTGTATGAGGGAATGGGGAGCTGGATTGCAGAAAAGTTCTGAGGTACTTTTAACAGCTTGATTTGGGGTTTCACTGCTTTGTTTTCCCTGCTGTTTTTGTTTGTAATCTTGACTTTTATATTTCTAATGAAGATAACTTATTAGGAAACGGAATTCACTTACAAGAACTATAGACAGAAATTACTTACATAAACTTAAAGGATGAGTGGTACTGTGACTGTCCCTCCCATAGCTGTGGGTCCCCTGCTATCATAGTTCAGTACGGTGCTTGCACCTAATTTTCAGGTACACAGTGAGGAGACTGGCTGTCCTTAGACAAATGTGTTGACTTTTAAGATTCAATACCATGAACTGTTCAGGTATGGCTTAGTTTTCTGATCTCTGTATATAACTAGGGAGAGGGCATCCCTCTTTGAAGAGTACAACTAATACAGGAAAAAAATGTTCTTGTTTAGGAAACTATTTGTAGTCCCAAAGTGAAATCCTGGAATTCTCTAGAAACATGGAGAAGACCTGTGATTCTGCAATACCAACACCAAAGATTCCTTATTGTTGGACAATTTTGTGACACAGACATTTAGTAATTTAGGATTTTAGTAGTCATCAATCGATTAATCAGGTCATTAATTAATGGGAATGAAGAAAAGAGATAAGCTTGTTGATTCTACCCTCACCCTGGCCCCCTCCCCAAATAGCTGTCCCATTAAATTCTTAGTTACCCAGTCAGCTATTCGTAACCCTGTGGGAAGCATTCTTAGCTGAAGGCCCCCAGATCATCCATTGGTATGCTGGAATGAGTCCTGGATTTAGAATCAGAGGACCCAAGGGCAAATTTTTATTCTACTATTACTGCATATATCAACAACTCCAGACTTTATTTTTTGTTCTCAGCACAAAATTATGACATTGGACAAGGTGATCTTGTCCCCAAATCTACTGTAGGATCTTATAATCTTTTCATGATATACCTTCTCCAATGCATCTCTTAGTGTTTATCAACTGCAGAATTCTGTAGAACATGCTGTAGACAGGTTTTGCATATTTTTATTCCTATTGTACTCTTGGTAACTAAAAACTTCTATTCTTTGAGTTTTGTTTTAGAGTGGAATACTTACTTGAGAATCCATACGTGGTAGTGGGCATTATTTTGTTATCAAGATTTATGAGTTATACATCTGCCCTTCTTGACAAAACCTCATTTTCCCTTCAGATTTTTTAAATTATTTTTATTCCTCATCATTCTCCAGCTGAGCTACTACAAACTTTTTGGCATTTTAAGCATTCTTATAATTGAACTACTCAGTCCACATGGCATTGTCATGAATTGGGTCAGAAAATAGAGGCTTACACAATAGGCAAGAGCAAGAGGTCTAGTTTTGAAGAGATTATTGCATGAAGTAGGATCAAATCAAGTCGTTGGAGGAATTTTCTCCTTATAAGCTTTCTCAGAAAAATACCTAGTTAGGGCATGTATTTTTCTGATAAAGTTTAAATCTACATTGCTCACCAATATTGGAGAACCTCCAAGATCATTTTAAGAGCTGTTGTATTTTTCACAAATCCCTTTTTACTTTTTTTTTTAAAACTTATTTTGCTAATTTTCTTTTGGAATCTCTCTGTATCCTTAGATTGTTAATCTTCCACTAACTTTGAGGCTCATTGCTTTATCTTTGCTAACTTTGTATTCTGTATCAATAAGCACCCTAACATACACAGGAGAGCTTGCTATCACAGATTCTTAGATCTGCATTCGTAAAAGGAAAGGCAACTTTTGAGAGGTGAATAATCACTTTAATACATCACTATAACAACATATATCAAGTTAACTCAAGGGGAAAAGTCAACACCCTGAACTTCAGAGAAAATACAGAGAAATCAAAGATCAACAGTCATGGCTTCCTCTGTCTGACCATAATCAATACATACATTACCATTCAACTGAGAGGTCCAACTGTCCAACCATAGTTACCAGAGAAGGATGCACCAACATCTGGGTTTTCCAAGTCAAGGAACTGCTTAGTTTCTTCCCAGAGTCTCTCATCTGGCACACAAACCTTTCAAAAACAAAGCCCCCAAATAAAACTGCAAATCAGAGTATACACTTTATAGAGCCAGAGGGCATCACATTCCTTGAGAACCAGTGCCTCATTAACAAAAGATGTGGACCTTCCTACAAATCTTTCCAGCCCCAACAATGGGTGAGAAAGATCCTCCTTAATCACATTATTCAGAGGTACTATACTTCTCGGTATAAACAAGAACAGCAAAAGACCCTACTTTGCTTGCCCTCACACCTTCATACTCCTCCCACTGCTTTCCGTTTTCCCATAGTTACCTAACATTGCATTTTTCTTCTTGTAAATAGTAGAGCTAAAAAAATTCTCTAGTACCCCAAATGACAAAGGTTTTGGATTAAGGTCAGGCTATAACAATTAAGTAGTTGAAATGCTCCACACAATCCCAAAATGCTATTACATAAAACACCAGAGCTACATGATGGCCAATATTACTCTTTTCTCACTTTCCTCCTTTTCCTTGCTTCTTTGCTCCTTTTATTTTTCTATTCATCATTACTTTCTCCTGATATTTCTGCCCTCTTTGCTGTGGGTGACTTAGATTGTTTTTTCACCAACTTCAAAAAACAAAAGACAGCTAGATATTTTCAGTGTTTCAAAGGCAGACTTCAAAAACTTTAAGAGAAAAAAAAGTGAACTGACTTCTGGGAACACAAAGTAGTGACTTTAGCTCCAAATTTTTCAATCAGAAAAATGGACTGTATTTCATAGCACAATGTTTTAGGGTCCCAAAAGGAAAGTAACCAATTCTGTTAATCCACTCCAACTTCTAAATATAAAAGTCCAAACATGTGGAAAATATTATGTACCAAAGTGAATACCCTAGGCAGCCTCTTTGGAAAAAAAATAATATCTTATATTTTTCCTAATTACATGTTGAGACAATCTTCAAATTAATTAATTAAATAATTTTTAGTTTTCAACATTCAATTCCATAAGATTTTGAGTTTTAAATTCCTCCATTTTCCCCCAATTAGTGTGCCATCTGATATAAGCTCTATACGTACACTTATTTTCATATCAGTCATGTTTTAAGGAAGAATTAGAAGCAGTGGGAGGACCCACAAGAAAAAAGAAACAAACAAAAAAGGAGAGCAAATAGTATACCTCGATTGACTTTCACACTCCATGCTTCTTACTCTGAATGTGGATAACATTTTCTGTAATGAGCCTTTTGGAGCTGTCTTAGATCACTGCATTGCTGAGAATAGATAAGAGTATCAAAATTAGTCATCATACAATGTTGCTGTTACTGTATACAATGTTCTCATGGTTCTGGTCCCTTTATTCAGCACCACTTCATGTAAATCTTCCCATGTTTTTCTGTTCCATAAGAAATGGTGAGCAAGTAGAGTTTAGAAGACAATTTTTAGTATTCGGTTTTGCAAAATTTTGAGTTCCATTTTCCCCCTGCCTCCCTACCCACCCCTCTGCCAAATGCTATCATGTAAAACTTATTTCTGTATCACTCATCATTGTGAAAGAAAAGCATAGATCAAAAGGGAAGCAAAAACCTGAAAAAGAATAAAATGAAAAAAATATTCTTTGAACTGCATTCAGTGTTCCTCAGTTCTTCATCTGGCTGTGGATAAAATTTTCCTCTGTGAGTCTTTAATACTTGCCTTGGATCATTGTGTTGCTGAGAAGAGCTGAATCATTCATAGTTGATTATCACACCATATTGCTGATATTGTGTACAGTATTTTCCTGGTTCTGCTCACTTCATTTTGAATCAATTCTTACAAATCTCTTCAGGTTTTTCTGAAATCTGCCTGTTTATCATTTCTTATTGCATGATAGTATTCTGTTACATTCATATATCACAGCTTCTTCAACTATTCCCCAAGTGATGAGGTCTGCTAAATTTCAAATATTTTTCCAACACAAAAAGGGCTTATATAAATATATTTGCACATGTAGTTCCTTTTTCCCTTTTTTATAATGTCTTTGGGATCCAGACTTAGTAGTGGTATTGCTGGATCAAAGTATAGTTCCAAATTGCTTTCCAGAATGGTTAAATCAGTTCACAACTCCATCAACACTAATTTAGTGTATCAGTTTTCTCACAACCATTCTAAACTTTATCATTTTCCTTTTTTTGTTATATTAGTTAATCTGATACGTGTGAGAAGCTACCTTAAAATTGCTTTAGTTTTCATTTTTCCTAATCAAAAGTGATTTAGAGCACTTCTTCCTATGGCTATAGATATCTTTGATTTCTTCATCTGAAAACTGACTGTTTATCTCCTTTGAGAATTTCTCAATTGGGAAATGCCTTGTATTTCAAAATTTGGATTAGTTCTATACATATTTGAGAAATGATGCTTTTATCAGAGATGCTTGCCATAAAGATTGTTTTCTAGTTTTCTGCTTTCCTTCTAACCTTGTTTACTTTGGTTTTGCTTATGCAAGTTCACTTTATTTTAATGCAGTCAAAATTGTCTGTTTTACCTTCTATAATGCTGTCTCTTGTTTTTCATGAATTCTTCCTTTCCCTATAGATCTGACAGGTAAACTATTACTTGCTCTACTAATTTGCTTATGGTGTCACATCTAAACCATACATGCATTTTGACCCTTATATTGGTATATGGCATGAGATATTGGTTTATGCCCAGTTTTTTTTTTTCAAGGTGTTATTTTCTTCAGCATTTTTTTGGGTCTCCTTTAGCAAAGTATTGACCCATTTTTCATGCTTTTCTTGCATCTCTCTCATTTCTCTTCCCAGTTTTTCCTCCACCTGTCTAACTTGATTTTCAAAATCCTTTTTGAGCTCTTCCATGGCCTGAGCCCACCAGACATCCACCTCGGATGTCTGGGATACAGAGACCCCGACCTCCACGTCTTTCCCTGATGGTAAGAATTGTTCCTCATCATCAGAAATGAAAGGCGGGAACATCTGTCCACCAAGAAAGTCTCTTTCTATGGTCTTATTTTTCTTCCCTTTTCTGGGCATTTTCCCAGCCAGTTACTTGACTTCTGAGATTCCTGTCCACCCCCACCTAGATCTGCCCAGCTAGTGCTTGGGGTCTGAGATTCAAATGCTGCTCCCCAGCCTCAGGGCTTTCAGTGGTGAGCATGGCTGCTATTCAATATGAGTTTAAATTCTGGTGCTCAGGATGGGGCAGGGCTGCCTCCCAGGCTCAGTTCCCTCAGGGGCTTTATGTGGAGGCCTTCGGTAATGGCCCTGAGCTCCTGGCTGCTGCTGCCTCTGCCTCCCGAGGGGGCCCAAGTCACAGAGACACCCCGCTCCCCTCTTGGCCAGCCCAGAAGTCTCTCTCCCTGACCTGTAGTGCCTGTGGGTGGAGGGACCTTCCTGGCCACTGGAGGTTCCATCCCTGAAACCTGCTCGGATCTGCTCCTCTGGGGCCAGGCCAGGGCAGTGCAGGAGTGGGCTCCACTGTCCAGAGTGCGACGGACCCCTGGGGATGGCTTTCCAGGGCTCTCTGGAATGGAAATCTCCTCCACTGCTATTTCTGCACGGCTTGCTCTGCTCCAGAATTTGTGGGGAGTTCTTTTTACGGAAAATTTATAGGCTGTGGGTTCAGAGCTAGCATACATGAGCCTTTCTACTCTGCCATCTTGGCTTCTCCCCTGGTTTATGCCCAGTTTTGCTCCCTATTATTTTCTAGTTTTCTCAGAAGTTTTTGTCAAATAGTGGGTTCTTATCCCAAAATTTGGGATCTTTGGGTTTATCAAACACTAGATTACTATTGTTATTGACTACTATGTCTTATATACCTAATCAAAGACACTGATCCACAACTGTATTTCTTCATATCAGATATTTTTGATGATTACTGCTTTATATATTTATAGTTTGAGATCTAGTATTGTTAGGCCACCTTCCTTCATTTTTTTTTCATTAATTCTCTTAAATTTATTGACTTTTGGTTTTTCTAGGTGAATTTTATTATTTTATCAAGCTCTAGCAAATAAATTTTTTGTAGTTTGAGTGGCATGGCACTAAATAAGTCAATTAGTTTAAAGAGAATGGTCATATTTTATTATTTTCTCAGTTAATAGCTGAGCAATTGATATTTTTCAATTGTTTAGATCTGACTTCATTTTTATGAAAAGTATCTTTTAAGTTTATTCATATAGTTCCTGGGTTGTCTTGGCAACTAGACTCCCAAATAGTTTACATGGTTTACTTTTATTTTAAAAAGAATTTCTTTTTCTATCTTTTGCTGCTGATCTTTGTTGGACATATAAAGAAATGTTGATGATTTATGTGATTTATCTTAAATTTTGCAACTTTGTAAAGTTGTTCATTATTTCAAGTAGTTTCTTTTTAGTTGATTCTCCAGGTTTCTCTAAGTATACTGTCATATCATCAGCAAAGAGTGATAGTTTTGTTTCTTCCTTGCCTATCCTCTTTCTTTTTATTTCTTTTTCTTCTCTTATTGCTAATACTAACATTTCCAGAAAAATATTGAATAATAGTGGCGATAGTGGACATTCTTTTATCACCCCGTTCTAATTGGCAAGGCTTCTAGCTTGTGCCCCATTACATATAATACATACAAATTGAAATTTGATTTTAGATAGATACTTTTTATCATTTTAAGGAAAACTACATTTGTTCCTATGCTCTGTAATGTTTTTTAAAGGGTGCTGTATTTTTTTCAAAAGCTTTTTTCTTCATCTAATGAAATAATCAAATGAGCTTTATTGGTTTTCTTATTGATATGGTCAATTATGTTGATAGTTTTCTCAATATTAAACCAACCCTGAATTTCTATGAAAAACACAACTGGTCATTATGTATTATCCTTGTGATATGTTGCTGCAATCACTTTGCTTGTATTTTGTTCAAAATTTTTGCATAGATATTGATTAGAGAAATTGGTCTATACTTCTTTTTCTCTATTTTTACTCTTCCTGACTTAGATATCTGTACCATATTTGTGTCATAAAAGGTGTTTGGTAAGATTCTACATATTTTTGTAAATACTTTATATAATATTGGAACAAATTATTCTTTTAATATTTTGTAGAATTCACTTTCTGAACCCATCTGTCCCTTGAGATTTCTTTTCCTAGGGAGTTCATTAATGACTTGGTCAATTTCTTTTTATATACTGATGTTATTTAGGCATGCTATTTCCTGAGGTCTTAATCTGGGCAATTTATATTTTCCTAAATATTCATCAATTTCACTCAGATTGTCAGATTTAGTGGCATATACTTGGGTAAAATATATCATAATGAATAATTTGATTTCTTCTTCATTGATGGTGACTTCACCCTTTTCAGTTTTGTTACTGGTAATTTGGTTTTCCTCTTTATTTCACTGTAACAAATTTGTTATTTATTTTATTGGGTTTTTTTTCTTAACACCACCTCCTAGATTTATTTATTAGCTAAATATGTTTTTAATAAAATTTTCAATCTTATTAATCTCAGTTTCAATTTTCAGGATTTCGAATTTGGTGCTCAGCTGAGGATTTTTAATTTGCTCTTTTTTTTAGTTGCATTCCAATTCATTTATCTTCTCTTTTCCCATTCATGTAACAATTTGATGAAAGAACTGTAGATGTAAAAATTTAGAGAAATGAAATTTCCCTTAAGTACTTGCGTTGACTGCATTCCATAAATTTTGGTATATTGTCTTATAGTTGTCATTCTCTTTAATGAAATTATTGATAATTTCTATGATTTGTTCTTTGACTCAGTCTTTAAGATTAGATTATTTAGTTTTCAATTAATTTTAAATCTATCTTTCCACTACTCTTTGTTGAGTGTCATTTTTGTTGCATTACAATATGAACAGAACACAATACTTCTGCCTTAATATATTTGATTTTGAAGTTTTTATGCCTTTTAAAAAATATGATAAAACGGTGAATTTTTGTAGTTACCATGTGCTACTGAGAAAAAAAAAATGTATATTCCATTTCGTTCTCATTCAGTTTTCTTCAAAAGTTTGTAATATCTAAATTTTCTAAAATTCTATTTGCCTCCTTAATTTCATTCTTGTATAGTTTTTGGTTGGATTTATTGAGTGCTGAGAGGAGACAGTTGAGATGTTCCTCTAGTACACTTTTGCTGTGTATTTCTTCCTGAAACTCACTTAATTTCTCCTTTAGGGATTTGGAAGCTATACCACTTGATACATATTTTTAGTATTGAATTGCTTCATTGTCTATGGTACATTTTAGCAAAATATAGTTTCCTTTCTTATTTCTTTAATTAGCTCTATTTTTATTAATTAATTTAATATTTAATTTTTCCCAGTTACATGTAAAAATACATTTGTTTTTAAAACTTTGAGTTCCAAATTCTCTCCATTCTCTCCCCACCCCTCTTTACTCCGTATAAATTATGTATGTGTAGACATGAAAAACCTATCCATAACAATTATTTTGTGAAATAAAACTGAAAAAACTGTCAGGAAAAATGAAGAAAGTTAAAACAGTATGTCTCAATCTATATTTAGAGACCATCAATTCTTTCTCTGTGGATGGATAGTATTTTTCATCCTACGTCAACTAAGTCATTCACAGCTTATCCACTTATCATATTGTTATTATTTTGTACCCATTACATCTCACTTTGTGTCAACCCATGAAAGTCTTTCTAGGTTTTTTGAGATTATTTTGATATTGTCTCCCTTGGATCTGTCTTTGAGGTCAATTGTTTTTCCCATTAGGCATTTTATATTCTTCCATGTTTTTCATTTTTAAAAACTTGTTTGTTTAATTCTTTAACACTTGCCCAATCCTAACTTTAAAGGAGTTATTTTCCTCAGTTGGCTTTTTGTACTTTTTTCCCCCATTTAGCCAATTGTGCTCTTTAAGAAGTTCCTCTCTTCAGTGGATTTTTATATCTCATTTTCCACTGGACTAAATCTACTTTGAAGGAATTGTTTTCTTTTTCCAAACCGTTGACTCATTTTTCATAATTCTCTCGCATCACTTCCATTTCTTTCGCCAATTTTTCTTCTACCTCTCTGAGCTTTTTCATGTTTTTTTTTTCTTCTTCTGGGCTTCTAATCACTTTCCATTTTTCTTTGGGATTTTGCCCATTGGTATTTTGACATTGTTGATTTCTTTTGAGTTTTTGTATTGATCTTCCCTGTCACCATAATAACTTTATATATTGAGATCTTGTTGTTGTTGTCATTGTTGTTTCCATCTTTTGTGGCCATTTTCCTTTCTTTTAAGTTTGAAATCTGCTCTGTGACTGGAAGGGATACTGCCTCAGGCTTCTTTTGGCAGGGGCTACAGGCACTAGCTCTTTACCTGATGCTGTTGTGATGCTACCCTGGGGCCAGTGGGGAACACTTTTGTCTGATGCTATGCTGAGTGGGTGAACTGCGGAGTGGCTGGCACTGCTGAAGTCATAGGAGTCTGACAGCTTTCTTGTTGCTGTGCCAAGGAGCTAGTGGTGGTATTTGGTATGTATTGAGGCTGGTGAGGTGTTGCTGCATTTCCCTGGAGCTACACTGAAGCACATGGTTGTTGATGGGCTCCCTGTTTGACCAGTGCTATGCTGAAACATAAGATAGACTTTCCTAGTGATCTTCTAAGTTTCTTGGGCTCAAAGATTGTTTCACCCCATCTTTTGGTGGTTCTACTTTTTGAGGATTTATTTTCAGGTTTTTTTAATGTTTATTTGAAGGTGAATATGGGAGAGTTATAGCAATTTACTGCTTCCTCAACCATCTTATCTCCCAGAAGAGAAATCCTTAGGTAGTCTTGAAAACAAAACAAAACTGTATTGTATTTGTTCAAACTGCAAAAATCCACCTTCTCTCTCTCCCTCCCACTTCAACCTTTGCCCCACCCCCAAAAATAAAACATTTGTTATAAACACATATAGACAAGCAAAACAAATTTCTATATTAATCATATCCAGGAAAAATATATCTTAATCTGAATTCTGAGTCCTCCATATCTATATTAAGATATGAATAGTATGTTTCATCATTACTTTTTTTGAAATCATGGTTGATCATTATGCTCATGAAGATGCCCTAATTATTTTTTAATATTAATAAATTCTTTTAATTTTAGAATTCAACATTCAATTCCTCAAGATCTTGAATTCTAAACACTCTCCCCTTCCCTGGCCTCCCCCAACACCCCAAGACAGCACACTATCTAATATAATCTCTACATATAATCTATACTAAACATACTTTCACATTAGTCATGTTGTAAAAATAAGAATCCGAACCAATGGGAGGAAACATGGGAAAGAAGAAAAGAAAAAATAAAAGAGAGATAGACATAGAGAGAGAGAAATATACACACACACACAGAGACAGAGAGAGAGAGAGAGAGAGAGAGAGAGAGAGAGAGAGAGAGAGAGACTGGGAGAGAGATCAAATAATATGCTTCAATTTGTGTTCAGATTCCATGGCACTGTTTCTGCATGTGGACAGCATTTTCTCTTATGTGTCTCATAAAGTTGTCTTAGAACCTTGTACTGCCAAGAAGATGTAAGTCTGATCATCACACAATTTTGATGTTACTATGTACAGTGTTTTCCTGGTTCTCTTCACTTAACTCAACATCAGTTCATAGAAGTCTTTCCAGGTTTTTTGAAGACTCCCTGCTCATCATTTAAGGGAAAATAGTGTTCCATCACATCCACATACTACACCTTGTTCAGCCATTCCTCAATTGATGGGCATCCCATCAATTTCCACTTCCTGGTCATCACAAAAGGAGTTGCTATAAATATTTTTATACATGTGGGTCCTTTTCCCATGTTTATCATCTCTTTGGGATACAGACATACAAGTGGTATTATTGGGTCAAATAGTATGCACAGTTTTATAGTCATTTGGGCATACTTTCAAATTGTTCTACAGAATAGTTGGACCAGTTCACAGCTCCACCAATAATGCATTAGTGTTCCAGCATTCCCACATCTTCTCCAACATTTATTGGTTTCCTGTTTTGTCATGTTAGCAAATCTCATAGGTGTAATGTGGTACCTCAGTGATGTTTATTTTTTAATATGCATTTCCCTAATCAATAGTGATTTAGAACATCTTTTCAAATGATTGTAGATGGTTTTAATTTCTTCCTCTGAAAACTACCTATTCATATCCTTTGACTATCAATAGAAGAATGACTTGTATTCTTATAAATTTGACATATTTTTCTCTGTGTTGTAGAAATGAGACACTGGCTGTAAAAAAATGTTTCCCAGCTTTGTACTTCCCCTCTAATCTTGGTTGCACTGGTTTTGTTGGGCAAAAAATTTTCAACTTAATGGATTCAATTATCTGTTTTCTATTTCATAATATTCTTGGTCTCCAGTTTTTCTTTTCTCCATAAATCTTATAGGTAAACTGTTCCTTGTTCTCCTTGTCTGCTTAAATTTCAGTCTTTATATCTCAATCATGTACCTATTTTGATTTTATCTTGGTATAGGGGATAAGATGTTAATCTATGCATAGTATGTACCATACCATTTTCCAGTTTTCCCAGCAATTTTTGTTTAATAATAAATTGTTATCACAGAAACTGGAGTCTTTGGGTTTGTCACACAGTAGATTACTATGATCATTGAGTCCTGCATTTTGTGTTACCTAACATATTCCACTGATCCACTGCTCTACTTCTTGGGCATTACCAAGTAGTTTGGATGATTGCTTCTTTATAAAACAATTTTATTGTTGTGTTCATCCTTCATTTCTGAAGAAGACCACACCATCAGAGAAATGATGACATGACTTGCACTTGGCTTTATTTTGAGGGAGGGAGGGCTGCACAAGGTCACCAGCCTCACTTTGTCCTCCTGGGCAATCTGGATTCAGTGACCAGATAGTCATCAAGATGACTGGAGGTGGCCCAGGATGCAGTGGAAAACCTTGGCCCCTTTAGGCCAAGGTCGTTTCAGGTACTCACTTAGGGTGAGGGAAAGGAAGGGAAGGGAAGGGAAGGGAAGAAGAAATCTAGCCAGTAAACCCCAAGTAAACTGGGCATCCTCTGACCATCCATGTTTACCTTCCTTTCATCTTCTCATTTAAATACAAGCACTTTTCTTTGTTTAGTCCTTTATTGTTTTTCATTTGTGTTTATTGTTTAATGTTTCTATTGACTCTGTGTTTGAACACTAAAGCAATGTGGGATTTTTGTTCTTTTCTTTTTGGAGTTCAGTTGCCCAGGTTCAGGCAAAATTGTGAATATCTGAAGGATTGATCTCCTCTGAATCTCGATAATTCACAGCTGTGCTGAGTCAGTACGTTTCATGCCTCCTGGCTCTGCACCAATCAGAGGCCCAGTCTTTGGTAAACATTCTTGGAGGCTGGCATTTTACTAGGCAGACTCACTCATGAGAAGGACAACTTGATACCCTGGATGGGACTCTGAGGAGCTGTTTTTTTAAGAGTCCCCCAAGTACTCAAATGTTGGTGTTCTCCTCATCTGGTGGTGTATGAAGGTGGTTGTATGACTTTGTTCATTGAGACAGTTGGATCCTTGTCTGTTGAATCTCTATGCCAATTTCTCTGCTTGTATTTTTATACTCACTTCTTTCTACTTATCTACAGTTAAAGTAAAATTGTTGATGCCTTTGGATCTGTCTTTCCTTTACAAAAACAGATTAAAAAACCTGTGTTCGCAGGCCATCTGAGTGCCAGGGTGCTTGCCACTACAGAAACAGAATTCGATAAACTGCTTCCTGAAACTCTGCCATTTTTTCTCCACAGATATTTCTTAATTGGTCCCAGGACAGCAATAGCATAGAACATACCTTTCTTAGCACTTTTTATTGAGAGCAGATATTAAATAACTTTTCATATTTTTTAAACAAGCTAATATATGGAAATTTTTTTCATTTGATTTAAAAATGTGCCAAATTTGTTAACATCTAGCCAAAATTTAACTTACACCATTAATTTCACAGGGTGGTGGCACAATGGATAGAGTGTCAGGTACTCTTCCTGACTTAAAATCTGTTCTCATACAATTAGTAGCTTTGTGACCCTGGGCAAGTTATTTAAACCTGTTTGCCTCGGTTTCTTTATCTGTAAAATGAACTGGTGAAGTAAATGTAAATCACTCTAGTATCTTTGCCAAGAAAACCCAAGTGGGATTATAGAAGACTAAATGACAACAACACTGATTAAACATCACTCGCCATTCCCTCCTTTCATGTGCTTTACATTTCATAAGTAGTTTAATCTCCTTCTCCACTTCATAGCCACTCAAATGACACCTTTTTGCCTTTGTACAATTGTGCTCCTACCCCAACTGCCATTCTTGGAATGCTTTCCCACCTTACCTCAGACTCTCAAAATCCTTATCTCTTTTCAAGGCTCTCTTCAAATCTAACTGCCAAATATTGGGTTTTTCCTGCCACCAATTTTTGATGGGTTCTTTGAAATTAATTACTTTGCTTTTATTGTATATGTGCTTGATTAACTTATTTATGAACATGTTCATATACTTAGATCTAATTAAAGTTTTCCCTAGTAGGATGTAACTCCTTGAGTGCAGGAGTGAGCTGATTAGTATTTTGCCTGTGTCTTGGAAACCTAACAGAGTATCCTGCCTGAATTAGATATTCAATAAGTGCTTATTGTACTAAAGTGTGAATACTATCATTTCACTATTTTAGAAGTGATACTTTGTGTAAGTCTTATTCTGCTACTATTTCTCTTAAATTGACGTTACTGTTATAAGTTCATGAAGCCTTTTCAGTAGGCAGAGTCATAATTTTGAGAAATTCTATCACAGACTCTCCTATGATATACTCTTGCTTAAGATGCATTTATTCCTGAAAAATTTAATCCTGTCTTTACTATATTTTAACTTATATCCATCTAGTCATGCTAGTTCTTTTTTATTTTTATAACTCTTTGGCTCATTCCTCAAGGTCTTTTGATTGTGAAATAGGAATTTAGTGATCTTACTATTTATTAAAAATTTTAATATTTTATTAGTATTCAGTAAAATGAATATAATCATTTGTGTGTGAATTCTTTCCCCCTTTCTGCATGTATAAAGAAAATGCTTTGTTAAGGGGGGGAAACTACACTTGGAATCACAAGGAATTAGATTCAGATCTTACTTTTGATACTATGTGACCCTGAAAAAGTCACTTAACTTCTGTGACCCTCAGTTATCTTTTCTGTAAAATGGAGATCATAATAACTCCTACTTCCCAGAGTGATTATGGATATAAAAAGAAATAATCTATCTAAAATGCTCTGCAAATCTTAAAGTGATGTGGAAATGTTTCGTATTGTTATGAGCATCACCTCTTTTATATATTCACATTTCCTTCCTAAAATGTGAGAACACAGAAATAAAGTCAGAGAGTTCATTAAACACTTAAAGACAGCCAGGTGGCACAGAGGAAAGAGCATCAGTCTGGGAATCAGGAAGATTCATCTTTGTGAGTTCAAATTTGGTCTCAGAAACCTATGAGCTATGTGACCCAGGACAAGTAACTCAATCTTGTTTGCCTCAAGTGATTCATCTGCAAAATAAAGTGGAGGAGGAAGCATCAAACCATTCAAAAACAGGGATCTTTGCTAACAAAATCCCACATGGGGTCTCAAAGAGTAGGCCAGGACAGAAACAACTCAGTAACAATGTGTCAGTCACTATGGAGAGCAGAGGACACAGATACAAACAAGACAGTCCTACCTTGAAGAATTTTGTATTCTAATATGAAAAGACTCTCAGGATAGGAGAACTAAAAAGAATGACGCAGGGGAAAATGGAGATTTCTTACTTGAGTTTAAGTAGAGCTGAATGACAACCTTCCTTAAATGGTGACTTGCTGGGAAGGGAGTCACCAGTCAGGAGTATGGAGACTCCAAGCAGAAGTTTCTACTTTAGTAATGAGACATGCAGTGAGAAGGAAGAAACATCTGCGAAGAAAGTCCAGACATGAATGAAACGAAGTATGTCTGGGAGCTTTCTTAGAGTGGCGAGCCCAGTGAGAGAATCTGACACTGATTAACTAACTGAAAGGAAATCATATACATGTATACTTATGCACATGTATATATGTATATGCATATGTACACATACACACCTGTATGTATATATGTATAAATTTATATATACACACATATATGTATATATGTATGCATGTATATTTATGTATATAATTTCATATATATATATGTATAATGAGAGAAAGAGAGAAATAGGCAAGTGACATCACATAGGAAATACTAAGTGACTGACTGAGGGGGTCAGCCATACCTTTTGAGACAAGTTAAAACAACAAACGGTTTAGTCAGCTCTGAAGATTCAAATTTGGCAGTTGAAAAAAGGCCCAGTAGCAGGAATAAAACTCAGTCAAACCTGGCACTTTTCCTTCTGAGTCGTTTATGGATGAAAGAAAATGGTGTGGAAGGGGGACTGTTCTCTCCTCTGCAGCAGCAATGGTATCTTGCATTGTCAGGGAAAAATGAAGAGTAATTTTTTTTCTTTCTCCATAGGTGGCTGTCTTCTCAACTCCCAAAAATCACTCTTCAAAACTTTCTCACTTACTGTTGTTTCCACAGATCTGTGAAGGGAATTAAGGTTAATTTATATGATATGTGTAATGAATATACTGATCATTGAGATTTCTCAAAGTTATCTTTTCTGCTTGTAAATCAGGTGCTCATGGTACAGCTTGAAATGATCAATCTTCACAAGTTCTCACAATCACTATGTTCCTTTGTCTATACAACTTAAGTGAAACTAATTGAAGAATGTAGAACATGTTCTTGTCACAGAATTCTGGTCCTGTGCTTCAACAAATAATGATGCCTAAGACCTGAAATAATCAACAGAGAACTCTTCCCACAGGACTTCAGAATGCCTGCATTGTTTTGTATTTGTGGGCTTGTCATGGGAATCACTCAGGCCTTCGAAATGATTGTGTTGTAATCTACATCCTGCCCCCCAACCCCCACCCCATAACCTTGCCTTTTCCTGCTCTGAAATATGTATATAAACTGTGCCTTTACTCCAGCATGTGGGGATCTCCTCAGGAGAACTTCAAAAGTTCTGCAGACCACATTCCTGAAACTGCTACTTGTTTCCTGGAACTCCTGTCTCTGGTCTGGGTGCCAGAACTGAGTGAAGTTGTGATTATTCACAAGTTGGAGACCAATGCTTTCCAGACTACATTTTAAAATTCTGTTAAAAGACCCAAGAGTTGTATAATCGTCTAAGTCAACCACTAGATATTTCCTGTGTTGCCATTTTGCTTCATTCAATGGCCAAGGCCATTCAGCAATACTCTGAACTTAATAAGGAACTTCTTCATAGCTCCTAATAGAGGTAAGAAGTATGAACATTTTTTTATGATGCATTTATGCTCGCTAATTAAAGTCGGAAAGGAATACACCATTTATCAGATGAAAAGAGGTCACTTTAGACTTCACATCTGATTATTTGCCCCTTGCATCCTCTAAATGCAACTATTCAATATATGAAAGGAGTGAAATTTTATCTCAATCTCTCTGTTACCTGTCACACATGTCCTATACTTTCATCAAGTGGATGAAGGGACTCAATTATAAAGGATTCCATGATTGCCATCATATAAATTGCCAACAATGATGATGAGATGGTGATGATGATAATATATGGAACCCAATATTTCACCCCTAAAACTTCTTTTCTTTTTAAAAAAGTAGTTTGCTAGGCATTTAATGCAAAACAAAACAAAAAAAGAGCAAAACATCTGTTTATATAAATAAACCAAGACAAATCTGGTCTGTTGTTATGATGAAATGTATTTTCCATTAAAAGACAAATCCCTCTATTTCAAAACACCGAGGAGTTAACTCAAGAAAATCCAGCTGTTCAAATATAGGACACTGAAAAAAAGTCCAATCCAAAAATATTCTCTGGCTCCCAGCCCATAACATTTCATTTGATTGCTAATTGGATATATTTTCAATCACTCTTTGCTCTTGCCTCTCAGTATTATGTTCTGAGATAGTCAGTCTTACAAGTGTCAGTGGGCATGTTGTCCTCAATAACACTGAGTTCTTCACTTCAGTAGCTTATTTTAGTATTCTTATCAGTGAAAGATGGAATCTTGTGCTTGTTGACATTTTCAGTGACTTATAGTACAAGAATATTGTTTTCTTAAGTGTCTCAACTTGATCTCCTTTCAACCTCCCTCACAAACCCTCCTTCTCTCCTTTGAAGGTAATGTCAGCTTGATTGACAAGTGAAAGATGTGCTTTTCTCAACCTAATGGCTAATTAAACCAGAGGAAGAAAAAACAAATCTCAAATGCATAATGATTAGCTGCATACATTTTAACTAAAGCAGAACCAATGTACTTCAATAACATTCAGAGCACCTGAGTTCAAAATTTGCCTCTGATATTGCTACCTGTATGACTATGAACAAGTCATTTGTCCCTTTTATCCCTTCTTCCCCCACCAAGTATCAGTTTATTTATCTATAAAATGAATAGATTGGACCAGGTAGTGTCTCAGGTCCCTTCCATCTCTATAATCCTATGATATTTTCAGTAATTTCTTTTCTGCTTTTTTTTAAAGAGGTGTGGAGATGAGCATCACATTTTTTTGAAATATTTCATTATCTTTACAAAATTCAATTGGTGAGAAATGTCTTTCCACAAAGGATATTTCCATTTAGCATTACTTCACTGAGTGTGACTCCACTGAATTAGTCTCCTATTTGTGTAATATAAACTCAGTTCCACAACTTTTTTTCCTAGACCATGTTCATGAGATTGCTCCTCCTTATGTCTGGCTGCCCCCGTCTTATCAAATATATTCTATCAACTTTAATTTGTGTCTGGTGCAAAATTTTTACTCTTTATTCTAGTGAGGTAATTCTTAAAGGGAACAGAATAGAGATTTTGACAGGTGTGAGCACCACCAATTTGGGTCAACTGAATAGAATATTAAGGCTGAAAGGAATCTAACCAGTCATCTAAACTAACCTCCGCATTTTACATGTGAGGAAGATGAGACAAAGAAATTAGATGATCTTCTCAACTTTCTTCCCTTGTGGCAGACCTGGAAATAGAATCTAGATTTCCTGACTCAGTTCACTATATCCATTCACTATATCACAAGGACTTCCTTACACCCATCTGGGTGGAACTGGCTAACTTTTGAGACAGCAGAGTGGTGAAGTTACTTTGGTGTATCAAAGGATATCTGGCCATTTCATCCCAAGATGGCTTCTCTCAGTTTTTATTATGGTGGTCTATTCCAATCTGGGCAAGTAGGTGGTGCAGTGTGAATAGAGTATTGGGCCCAGGTCAGGAAGATATCTCTTCCTGAGTTCAAATCTGACCTCAGACACTTACTACTTGTGTGACCCTGGCAAGTCACTTAACCCTATGTGCCTCAGTTTCCCTCAGCTGTAAAATGAGCTAGAGAAGGAAAGGTCAAACCACTCCAGTGTCTTTGCAAAGAAAATCCCAAATAGAGTCAAAAAGAGTTTGATGCAACTGGATAAAATATCCAACTTAACCATTAAACCACTCCCTTGAGCATCAGTGATTACTTGCTTTTTTTTTCATTTTCACTATTTTCTGTTTCTTTTGGTGGTGCATAGGATGCTCAGTTGATGCCATAGCTACCTGCTTAAAATATCTTGTTATGAATAACACTATGACAAATGGAGATAATTGATTCTTCCCCTTGAAATACATGGAGTAAAGTTTCTGCAGTGAGAGATGGCACATTGCAGTGCAGATTTCATGGATTTGCTGTGGAGGATTGTAAGGTAACAGGACACTTTTCAATGATTTCTGCTCTGCATAAGACTTTTTGATGGCATCTATTACACTGTATAGTACCTGCAGAATTCATGAATATTTTAAACTTGGAGAGAAAGAAAAAAAGCAAAATGCCTTTTATTTTTTAAGATTTGACATTTTTCTAGGCACTTAAAAACTGCATTAAATAGCTGTCTTGAAAGTTTTTCCTTTCCTTTAAGTGTCTTTATATTTACAGACTGTGTTACTATGATCTAATAAAATTAAGCTATCAGGAAGAAATCATCTTATCAGAAAAGGCTTGGAAATCATTGTAAAGCACCAGACATATAGCTAGAAGAGTCTCATGGGGGTTTGCTCTGGGAAAGAAGTAGTGGGTGGAATTGCTGAGTTTCTTGGTCTGTTAAGCTGCTGCTTGCCTTCTCACACTTGTCTTCTTTACATAAGCATTTTCCTTTTTAAGACTGCCTACAGCAGAGTTGGGAGAGGCAGACAGGCACACTAGTCAAATCTAAATATTCTTGGGAGAAGATAAAAATAAAATTGCACCTGAGTAAATGACCTTCAGAGTATTAAAACCTTGAGCTGCTTCCAGTAGGCTTCCTCTCCTTCCTCCTACATTCATCTCTCTCTCTCTCTCTCTCTCTCTCTCTCTCTCTCTCTCTCTCTCTCTCTCTCTCTCTCTCTCCTTCTATCTCTTTCTCTTTCTCTCTCTCTCTCTTTCATGCATATTGTAACTTTCATGGATCAGAAATGATTTCCAATTTTTGCGGAATAGGATACTGAAGAAATTCTACCATTATTGTTGATGTAAGTTGTTTACTCCCATCATTAAAACAGAGAATGTTTCAGCTTTAAGAGTAATCCATGGGGAATTCATTTCTGCAAAGACAAGTTTATTCAATTCCTATATAGTTCAATTTTTTGAATATTGGTGACTGAGATCCTATTCTTCTGAAACTACACAGCCAAGTCAAAAAGCATTCTGCATGTGTTAAAAGCTGTATAACTGAGATTAATTAACTAGAATATCAGAGGAAAAAGTCCAGGAAAAGTTCTAGGCTAGATTTACTTCTTGACTTCAGGAGTTCAAATACGACTAAGCAGTCTGGTCAATCTGGATAAATTGAACTGAAGTTCTAAGGGTTTTTGTTGTTTTTATTACTACTTTTATTTTCCTTCCTCCCCTTTATTCTATTATTTGGGACATATTCCATTTTGGGGTGCAAAAATGGGTGACAGAAATATTAAGTAGTCTGTATATCTATTTCAATACTTTATTCTCAACGAACAGTTACCAATGGAATGTAAGTTGTTGGACAGCAGGAATTATTTCATTTTTGTATCTCTGCCACCTAGTAGAGGATCACTAATTAGATTTGGCAAAGATCTAGGGTCCATGAAATCCCTTACTTTGCAAATGAGAGACTAAGTCTTCAAGAAGTTGAGCATCGTACCCAAGGTCACACAGATAGCAAATGTTGGACGCAGGATTTGAATGAATGTCTTCTGAACTTGTGCCTTCTCCAGTGGACCATCGAGCACTGAGAACGGCATATACTTACTTAGCCTGTTAATTGATTGAGGAGGCTGATGAACCAAGGTTATTTTTGGTTCAGAAAGGGAAATTTCAAAAAAGAGAAGAGTTGGATTTGGGGGTAAAAACAGATCTTTCCTGTCATCCTACCATGATGTGAGTGCACCACATCATTCCCATAGTACATTAAGAAGGATTTTTCTGAATGTGCTTTATATTTTTGAGATTAGTACCATTTGATATGGGTATGAATTAATCTATTCTTTCCTTCTTTCTTGGGACTTTTGTGGAGGTATGCGCTACTAACAGTTTGCATCACAAGACAGAGAAATCCCATATTGGCTGAGATGACAAAAACCTTAGTTCTCAGAAGAAATGTTAAGTACAAGAAAAATACTTGGACATTTCTGTTTTCTTTGATGAAACATTAAGAAACCACTTTTTTTGTTTACCCCCTTTTTCCTTCAATAAATGTTTTGCTTGTCTCCTACTACCCTAAAAACGTATCCCTTAGCACAATATTCATATTTGTTGCTGTTGAGTCGTTGGACTTGTGTATGACTTTTCATGACCCCGTTTGTGGTTTTCTTGGTACAGACGCTGCAGTGTATTTCCATTTCCTTCTCCACCATGAGGAAAGAGAGAAACAGGGTTAAGTGATTTGCCCAGGGACTCCCAAAAGTAAACACTCTCTTTTCTCCTTTTGGTTATTTATTACTTACCTCTCAGTTCTAGTTTAGCTATTGGAAAATTCATAATATAATGGAAGGAAGGGCTAAATTCTTTAGCTAGGATGCACACTTTCTTTTTTTATATATTTTAAAGTTTTATACATACCTGAATTATATCATCATTATGCAGATTTTGAGGCTAAAACAGACAAGGAGTTTTAGTCAAGATTGTATGATGGCATAATATATTTAAATGCATGTATATACTCAGTACATATATTTGCGTGTATATATATATACATAGACATATATACATGTGTATATATGTATATAGCAGCACATTTGTATATTTAAATAAATATAACCTATTTTACATATAGTCTGGAAAGAAATTGACTACAGATTTGTTGCTTAGACAGTTTAATAAATTTAGAGTTAGTTCCTTTGAGTAACCCCATCATTTACATGCTGTCCAGTGCTGTCAATGAGCTGAGCTTCTTATAATTGATTACCAAACCATGATTCAAACCCAAGTGTTTTAAGCTTATCAGTCTTACTGTATCGGTCTTCCTAGTTACTGGGGAGTTTAAAGCTCAGAGATCTCTTGGTTCAGAGAGTTCTGACTTGAAGTGTACTATTCCAATCTGTTATCTACACTAAGTATGACCTCAATATAATGAGCCCCTGCGAACAAGGGGCCCTCAAATTGCTTATTAGAAGGGAAAACCAGTCCAGATTGGAAATAGAACAGGTCAAAGCTCCCATTCCAATTAGAGTGGGATCAGGTCTGTGCTACCAGTCAGCCTAGACAAAATGGGAATTCTTAGTCTAAAAATTTTTTAAAAGATGAAGAGAACAGTTCAGAATCAGAGTTAAAGTAGAGATATTGCTCAAAGATCATTTCAGATAGAAAGTTATGGAGACAGAAAATTTTCTTCATGAAACTGCAAAGAGCCTCAACCACAAGAGGAAGTATAGCACAAGAAAGGAAGTAAATCATTTAGTTGGAGGTGTTCTTTAGTTGGGGGATGTTCACTACCCTGAGAATGGCATTATGACCTTGGGTCAGAGTCAAGTGATTTTGAATCTAGCCCAGAAGTGAGGGAGGTTTTCTGAGGCCTTGCTAAATCTAGGTACTAAAGGTATATTTGGCCTAAGGACACTTCATAAAACTTCCTGTACCATCTGATACTGTAGTACATTATTCAAATGGCCTCCATTGCCTTCTGTTGAGCCATCCTGACTGACAGAGAGAATAGCCTATTGAATCTTAACAAAGGAAATATTTAGACCAGAGTCCTGTAGCCCATCTAAGACAAAACTTTCTCAAAGGTAGACACTTTGTATAGCTATTGGATCTGAATATAGTTGATACTACTGTATCATTTATGATAGACTTGATTGGGGTTTGGTGGTCACAAATTTTATAGATTATAGAATCATTCAATAAACCTTTCAAGCACCCACTATGCACTGTGCTAAGTGCTGGGGATAGAAAGAAAGATGGAAAAAGACAGCTCATTTTCTCAAAAAGCTCATAGTAAAATGGGTAAGACAATACGCAAAATAACCGAAACTTCTTTACAAGCAAAACATAGCCAAGTTAATCGAATGAAAGTTTAGAAGAAAGGCAATATTATTAAGGGAGAATTAGGAAAGATTTCTTTCAGAAAAAAGAATTTTATCAGGGTTCTGAAGAAAATCAGGACAATAAGGAGATGGAGATGAGAAAGGAGAGAATTCAAGGCATGGGAGAGGAATGCAGGGGACAATTTTTGCCCTCAAAAAGGTTACATGGTATTGAAGAATCCCCTTCACGAGATTAATCCTTTGTTCATAGCTGGAGATCACTATAAAGTATTTGAGCACTGAAAATAATCAGTGGTTAGGAACATAGATGATGGTAAAGTATAATCTAATGAAAAATAATTTTCAGTACATTAGAAAAAGGTAAACACCTTTGGGACACAAGGTGGGAGGAAAAAAGAGAGGTTATAAGCTTAATTATTGAGCATTTACAGATATAAAGGGTCCTCAATGCAAAATACTCTGAATAAAGAAAAGACAAGAAGAAGATCCTATGACTCATTTGCTTTTCTTGTTTATAGGGGTAGCTCAATGATGTAGCATGTCATAATGAACAGATAGCTGCTCTTGGAGTCAGGAAAAATTGGGGTCAAACAATGCATCTGGCACATACAGGCTGAGTGACCCTGGACAATACATTCCTCAGTGCTCCAAGGATCTCTCTATGACTAAAAGTCTTGTGAAATATTATCTATCATTTATTAATATTGTTTGAACTACATTTATATGTCTAGAAAGTGTTTGATCCAAGGATGTTACCCTGACTTCAGTAGCTCTCTAGCAACACTAAAGATGGCTGCAAGGAATTTTGGGTACCCCCAGGTAATGAATTCATCCAACATATTCTTATTTGACTTCTGGGTCCACACAAGTTTGTGTTTTGGGTACAACCAAATTGTATAGAATGTTTACATTCACTCATATTCATCTCAATCGACCTTGGCTTTCAAGTATCACTCCCACAAAATTGCTTAATTGTGTACATGTGGTTCATGGATGAGTTCTTTTGTTTAAACCTTGCATAATATAAACTTTCTAGAGCTTGGAAGAGAGGGATCCACACCTCCATTTTGGCTTAGTCTATCAAATGGCCTAACAAATTCCTTTTTAAAACTTTCAGATTTTGGAGTTTGCTCTTCCAAACACCAGTTTCAAAGAAGGTACCAATTTACATTAGTAGAAGAGTTTTCTCACTGGGAGTTTTCTATATCAAAAAAGCCACAGGTCTAGTCCCAATATAATTTAATCTTAATTACAGCTACCATGTTAATTTAAGGCCCTGATCACTTTTCACTTAGACCATTGTAATGGCCTCCTCAAATATTTTCCCACTTCAATTCATTCACCACACAGTTATCAAAGTGATTTTCCTTAGGGGTAGATCTGACATGTCACTCAATTACTCAATAAACTCAATAGTTCTTAATTGCCAGTAGGATAAAATATAAACTCCTTTCTTTAGCTTTGAAAGCCATTCATAACCTGTTCCAAATCACATTTTCAAAGCTCATTATATCCCTCTCACATTTTGTCATCCAGCCAAACTAGTATTATTTCTTACTTAGGATATTCCTAGTTCTCATCTTATCTCATCTCTCATCATTAACAGTCCCCCACTCCTGTGATGCACTAACTCCTCACTTCTACCCCACAGATTTCTTCTCTTCCTTCAAAATTCAGCTGAACCACTATTTTTTACATGTAATATTTCCTGTTACTCTCTCAAAATCATTTGTATTTAATTATAGTGTATTTATATATATTTATTCTTTTTATATTTATTTACTATAAAATTATCTTTAGTCTCTAAGTGATAAAGCAAAAAGATTAATGGACTTGGAGATAGGAATACCTGAGTTCAAGTTCTAACTCAGATACTTCAGTAATCCTTTGGCAAGTCACTTAATCTCTCTTTTCCTCAATTGACTCATCTACAAAAAGGGAATAATAATGACATCTGTCTCACAGGATTCTTTTCAGGATCAGATGAGATAAAATATATATAACACTTTGCAAACCTTAAAGTAGCGTAAAATACTAGCTAGTATTATCATTGCATATAAATATATATTTTTAACATATATAAATATCATGCACATATTTATCTTCATGTATAGAATATAAGATCCTTGAAAGCAAGATTTTTTCATTCTTTTCATTTATACCTCCAGTGGTTACCATAATAATTGTCAGATAATAGGTACTTATGATTAAGAAATGTTTAATGATTTATTATCAATAAGGAGCATTCATTGATTAGAGAAAAGTACACTGGTCTATAGAAGTTTGACCTCATAAAGAACTTGGATGAAGTCTGGGCTAACTGGGACAAAAGAGATTGCTAGTGGTAGATTGAAATAACACCTGTGTGTATTTGAGGGATAGTGTGCAATGAGAAATCTTGACAAGGATGAACAGAATTGATTTGAGTTTGTGTCATTTACTCATGCTTTCCCATGGTGAGTTACATACTGACTGAAAAGGAAAGCTGCTTCAAATCCTCCTATCATTCAATGTCCATATAATCCTACATTCCTGGGGGATCACAAACTCAGGATTAGAGACAGGGAAAGGTGCTAGAGAGTTGTCCTACTAATGATATTTGCAGTCATGCATCTTTGCATCTGATATTCCATTGGAAAGTGAGTTTCTTGAGAACAGCGTCTGTCTTAGGTTTCTATCTGTATCTCCAGCATTTAACACAATGCTTTGGTATGTAATACCAAACACTTAAGAGTTTTTTTCATTCACTTCAAAGTACTAGGGTATCAGAAAAATTTGATACCTCAAGGAAAGATAGCATACTTTATTCTTACATTATAAGAATTAGGATATAACTTAGGGGAGCAAGGAATATTATATTTCTTATATTTATGGAGAATGGATAGATTTATAACCAAATAAGAGATAGAGAACATTACAAAGTACAAAATAGATAATTTTGATTGTATTAAATTGAAAAGTTTTCGCACAAAGCCAATGCAACCAAAATTAGGAGAGAAGCAGGAAATTGGGAAAGAATTTTTGCAAATAGTTTCTGTGATAAGGGCCTCATTTCTAAAATGTATAGAGAATTGAGTCAAATGTACAAGAATACAAGTCATTTCCCAACAGATAAGTGGTCAAAGGCTATGAACAGGTAATTTTCAGAGGAAGAAATCCAAGCTAACTACAGTCATATGAAAAAACATTTTAAACTATTACTGATTAGAGAGATGGAAATAAAAAATAACTCTAATGTATCACACCATACCTATCAGTTTGTTTAACATGAAAGAACAGGAAGAAGATAAATGTTGGAGAAAATGTGGGGCAATTGGAACAAATTAATTGTTGGTGGAACTCTGAGCTAATCCAACTATTCTGGAGAGCAATTTGGCATGATACCCAAAAGGCTACAAAAATATCCATATTCTTTGACCCAGTAATATTGCTTCTAGGATTGTATTCCAAAGAAATCATAAAAATGAGGAAGAGTCCCATGTGTACCAAAATATTTTTAGCAGCTCTCTTTGTGGTGGCCAAGAACTGGAAATCAAGGGAATGTCCATTAATTGGGAAATGACTGAACAAGTTGTGGTATAGGAATGTAATGGAATATTATTGTGCTATAAGAAATGATGAACAGGAAGACTTCAGAGAGGCCTGGAAGGACTTACAGGAACTGATATTGAGTGAAAGAAGCAGAACCAGGAGATCATTGCACACAGTAACAACCACAGTGTGCAAGGAATTTTTCTGGTAGACCTAGCTCTTCACAGCAAAACAAGGACCTAAAACATTCCCAAAGAGCTCTTGAGGCAAAATACCATCCACATCCAGAGAAAGAACTATGGAATTGGAATGCAGACCAAAACAAAATATTTTCCCTTGTGTTATGTTTTGTTTTGTTTGGGTTTTTTTCATAGTTTCTCCCATTCATTTTATTTCTTCTATGCAATATCACTAATGTGAAAATGTGTTTAATAAGAATGTATGTGTAGAACCCATATAATCTTGCATGCTGTCTCAGGGAGGGAGGGAGAGAAAATCTAAGACTTATGAAAGTGATTGTAGAAAAATGAAAACAAATGAATTAATAATAATAAAAAACAAAGATACAAAATAGAAGAACAGAAACAACAATGTCAGAATTAGTATTTTTTTTTTGACAGGTGGGAGATTTCTGGGAATAACCTTAAAGGTCTCATGAGGCATTCAAGAGGAAACAGTCAAAACAGCAGATTTTGAGGTGTTAGCTTTTGTTCAGGCATTTTTCAGCTGTGACCCCTTTGAGTTTTCTTGGCAAAGATATGGTTTGACCTTTCCTTCTCCAGTTCATTTTATGGATGAGGAAACTGAGGTAAACAGGTTAAGTGACTTGCCCAAGGCCACACAGCTAATAAGTGTCTGAAGCCATATTTGAATTCAGGAAGATAAGTCTTCCTGATTCCTAACCCAGTGCTCTTTCTTCTGTGCTACCTAGCTTCCCTGAGATACTGGTTTACCATGGATATAAAATTTCTTATGCAAAAAATAGCTCCTGAATATTGACCTAACCCAAACTGACTAACTTTCTGATGTATTAGTATTGAAAAATTAGTACTTGCAAATTCCAAGTAGTCAATTTTATCAAGATATTATTTCTCCCTACCTGTTACCTTTCCCTCCTTCATTTAGTGGATGATGATGGCATTGCCAGTTTAATAGGCAAAGCAAAACTGGCTCCCTGACTTTCTTTTCTTTTTTTAAACCAAATAAAACTAAGGTTCTAGCTAGAAGAGACAGAGAGCAGCATAAACTTTATCTACAAATCATTTCCTAAGAAACTCCCCAGGGTTACATTCCCTGTTTGAGCTAACTGGTTAGGATTGGAATAACAGATTTAAGGCACAAATGAACAACCTAAACAAAGAAAATTTCTTTAAATTGACCAACCAAAAACATCCTAATTGTCCTAGTATTTAGGAAGGGTCTGTTTTTGGATTCATCTGGTGACTTATGGCTGGGTACCACATATAGTTTAGCCAGATCCAACATACTAGGAACAGAAAATTACTTTTCCTGAGTCCTACACTATGCTATGGAAACCAAAACTTCTTTCTTGTTATGAAGAGCAGAGAGAAAAATTACATTTAAGTTACATTCTTATCAACATTTCCCAATTTGGACATAGTTTTCTTGGTTATTGACATGCATTAAAGTAGAATTTCTTGGTGCTTGGTCTCTCTAGGTCAGAATTGAATTCACCTTGCTGTTTTCAGTAGAGCAAGAGTTCTTACCCTGGTATCCAAGAACTTAAAAGAAATCATAGCTAGAGTCCAGTATGACTGTCTTCTTGTGAAATCCTACATATTATATTTTATGCATTCAAAGTGCTATTCTGAGAAGTGGTTTATAGGTTTCACTAGACCACCAGAGGGGTATATGAGACACACAAAAAAATGTCACAACCATGTTAGCAAGTAGATAGGGTTGGTGGGGAGGATTTAGATTCAGATTTTGTTAATTTCAATGGTTTATCATTATATGAAGTGGGAGATTAGTTGCTAAAGAAGGGATTTAGAGCTGGACAGAAGATACTGGTATCTGAGAGACAACCATTTATTGCCCTCTGACAATCTTATTCTCTAAAGCTTTGGTCTTTTTATTATAACTGCTTTTATTACTTACTTGGGATTGTTCTAACCACCCATCATGATCACAGAAGTCCAGTAAGCCTTATTTTTATGACTTAGCCACCTCCATCAAGTTTGTTTACCATGACATAGGTATATTCAAGTTTTGATCATGATAAATACCATGTAAAGCAACATATACATATTTTACCTCATATAAAGGTTATCTACTTTTACATATAAAACATATGCCATATATGAATGGATTAATGTGCATATGTTATAGTCACTTATAGATAAATAATGAAGTTAGCTTTACCTCAGTTCAGATAATTTTTCAGTGTCAATGCACTTTGAAAAAGACTATGAATTATGTGCCTGTTAAGCCTTCTCTCATTTAAGTTCAATAGAACAAAAAACCAAAATAATTCATTACAAGTATTCCTGGAATACACATATCTTAATTAATTCAGATGATTTTGAAAGACAAACACAGGTAGCTGAAGCAAGGTTCTCATTCTGAATCATAGAATTTAATACTTGAAGGGATCTGTTCCAATACTTCTTTTTTAAACATAGTAAACCATGCCACATCAAGGTAAAAATTAATCTTCAAGGTCATTCAAATTTCAAGGTCAGCTAGTGCCAGGACTTGACCCTAGGTCTCCTGGCTTTAATTTAGGATTAATTTCATAATGCTTCATTATGGATGGGCAGAATTCTTTTGTTTTTAGTCTGCTTAGTTTAGGTTAGTGCTAATGGTTTTCATGGTTTTAAATGACCTTAAATAGGATTCTCAAGGTTAGTCTGAAATCATCTCACTATAAACAACAAGGGAAGCCTAATTGCAAATAATCATGATTTTCCATATGGACTATAGTAGCTACAGTCTTCCCAGCCTTCTGAATTTGCAGATTTGAGTCAAAAATGATGCCACCAAACCTATAAAAGAAAAAAAACCAAAACCTTCCACAGTTCTAACCTGGAAACAACAAGTAAAGACGTGCCAAATTATGACAAAGGCATGCATTGATCTGAGAGTGGAAATGAAACAGTCCAGGACTTCAGAATCTCAGTTTAGCCTTGTTTTTTCAGTTAAATAAAAATTCAGGTTGTTTTGAGGTATCTTTGAAATGAACTGCTTTTCAAAAATGAAGTTCTGTCAAAGGATCACTGATACAATCCTCCTTTTGATAAGACAGGAAGCGAAATCTATCAGTAGGGCAGAAATTCCTCTATGATTGATGCTTCCTTTTAGCCTAAAAGAGCAAATATTTCAGATTTTAAAATTCTGACACATCACTTTTTGACAAAACTACATAAAAGAGTCATAATATTAATCCATTAATTTAACTCTGCAAAATGACAAAATTAAGCCTTTGATTTTAGCAACCTTCAAATAGTTCTTTTATTTTTCCCTTCCTTCCCTCTTTCACTTACTTTTTAAAGACACAGGTCTGTCTCATTCAGTGGGTAGAATTTTTATTTTACTCTGCCCTTGGTCATGACAGAATAAATAGATGATGTGAGATTACAGTTTAGGTAGCAGCCTGTGTTGTGCTGAATTGTACATCACTGGGGAATGCTTTTCAGATAAAAGACAGGGGAAAAAATCCAACTACTCCTTGGTATACCAATAGGTAATATTTTCATTCAGATGATATTTCTATTTTCAAAGGCCTCTTGCCATCTATTTATTTCTCTTCATAGTAATTGTATAATTTTTGAAACAAGTAATGTTAATCCTACTTGAAAGGTTGGGAAACTAAAGTCAAGTGACAGTGAATATATTTTTTAAGACAAGTCAGCAGAAAAATCAGGCTTAGTGGTTTCTGATTTTTAGATAAGGGCCTTTTCAACTTTAATGTCCTAGTGATTATTTGCAGGTCATTAGGAAACAGTCGATGCTTGCGGGGGGAGGAAAGAGAAATTCATTTTCAAAGGAGGACCAGTGGAACGGAACTTATAATTAGATCACTAATGTACACTCTGTTGTTTGGTCATGTCTGACTCTTCATGACCCCATGGAATGTACTGTCCATAGCATTCTGTTGGTAAAGATACCAGAGTGGTTTGCCGTTTTCTTCTCCAGTGTATAAAGGCAAACATAGGTTAAAGGACTTGCCCAGGGTTCCACAAGTAGTAAGTGGCTGAAGTCAACTTTGAACTTAGCTCTTTCTGACTCCAGACCAGAGCTCTATCCATTGTGCCACTTAGCTGCCTTCTACTGCACATTTTGAATGGTCAGTGGTCATATCTTTTCTCTTCTAAAGTCATCCTCTGAAGTTTTATTATGACAGAGCAATGACCCTGAGTTGTTTAAGGATAAGCTAGTGGAATACAGGCTGTGACAGATATTGCCAGGCTAAAATAACTTCAAGTACCAGTGGGATAATTATATTTTTATTTCATCTTTTAAACATCCTTTCTTAATTCAGTCTCGTATCCAAGTTTTTTTTCAAGACAATGGTTTTATATACCACAACAACCTCACAAGACTTTCTACCAAGTCTAATATGTAGCAGAATGTCTTGTACCTAGAAGATTCTTTAATGAATATGAGTTGTGTTAAATTAAATTGAATATAAAGGCTAAGGTATAGGTGGGAGAAGTATCATACTAATGGAATTGTATTCGTGTGTATGAATGGCAGTGTGGTATAATGGATGGAGGGCTGGGTTCTAAATAAAGAACACTAAGGATTGAGTCAGTCCTCTGACATATATTAGTTGTTGACCCTGGTCAAGTCACTTAATCTCAGGGCTCCAGTCAACCCTCTAAGGTCTTTAATTACAGAAACATATTTGTAGTAGTAAAGAACTAGTTTTGGAGTCAGAAGACTTTGGTTCAAGTCCATGACTCTTCGTTTCTACTTCTGAACTATCATTATTTCATCTCTCTTAGCCTCAATATTTTTGTTTGTAAAATGAGATGACCTCTAAGTTCTCTTGGAAATTTTGATTTTGTTACTAAGAAGGATTTATTGAATACATGAATTTTTAAGTGATTTTTGCAAGAAACCTGGGATTTGCATTGGTAAAGAGGATGACATACCATGGTCTATCACTGACTAGGGAGAACCTTTGTGGAGAAGAGACCTACTTTTTTTGCCACTATTAACACCAGCTCTAGGGGGCAGGTGAAATTTTTGCCAAAGCTATAAGTATCTCTTGACAGGAATCATAAGTGCAAGGTTGTTCAAACCACCTCCTTTCAAATTCTGGAGGAAAGAGTTTAGGAGTCTGAGCCCAAGATTCCCAGAAATATTAGTGCCCAACCTGAACTTCTTCTACCTCAGGGCCTGCTACCATCAAAATCACCACCATTAACTATCAATCAACTACCCCTAGCAGGCAGATAAACCCAAAAGCTTTGAGAACAGCAGCACCCTTCCTCTCCTTCCAGACTATGAGCCCCAATTCCAATCTGGTCCTATAATTATGACTTTGAAAATCAACCTTTATGAAGTTGTGATCTGGCCACTTCCTCTGCATCTGAGGCAGCCATTGCCTCTTCAGCAGTCATAGTTACTGAATACTTGGAAAAGAAAGTCCTTGCCACTAAATTCTTTGGCACTATTAAATAGTTCAGTGTCAGAAATGGGTAGGGTTTTATTAATGAAAATGATATCAAATGATGTGCATCAACACCTCTTTTGCTTCTTTATACCAATTACCATGTGTGCTTTCTTTGTAATTTGCAACTAAAACTTCTATATGTATTCTTTCTGTTAAGTAAGCTCCTTGAGAATAGAGATTGTCATCCTTCACTATTTGTGTTCCTATGATACAGTGTTTTGCATATAGCAATAGCTTAATAAATTCTCGTTCATCCATTTATTCATTGTGGGAGAGTGGTGGAGAATAGAGAAGAGTGAAAATATGGGTACCAGAATAATCTGGTCATATATGGAAATAGGTCATAGTTTTTGGAGTGTGGTGGCTGTTTTGAGTAGTGAGAGATAAATTTGTAAAAGTAAACTGGTGTTGGTGAGAGGCTTAAGTGAAAGGCATAATAGAAAAGAATTGATCTTTGGAGCCACTGGGCACTAAAGAACAGTGACAATTTAATGTCATTAAGTCTTGCCTATGTTCATTCTCATTTTGTTTTACTGCAAAAAATAAGATAATATGCATACAAAACCATAGAGACATAGGGTAAGAGTGACTTCCCCAAAGCCACAAAACATTTTAATGATATTGATTAAACAACATTCCCGGATCTCTTTAAACCACGAGGTGATGGTAATGGAGGTGGAATTGTAGGTTTTCTAACTTTACTTGGTGATGAAGATGAGAAGCTGATTTGCTGAATATATGTTTTGCTGATCCACTCAAGTGTCCTAGGTCCCCCAGGCTTTATATATTATATGGTCCCATGCTTACTGATCTTCAGTAAATACAAGTGAAAGGCAGTTCATCTTTCCACTCCCCAACCACAAAGAATTACCCATTGAAAGGTTCAATTGCATTTATCTGTCTAAGCCTAGATTTACTTGAATTAAGACTATGTCATGCATTAGGCTTCAAAGGCTACCAGGCAAAAAGTAATATTTCATTTCTTTTGTTGGTAAAACCTTTTAATACCTCTTTCCATCTCCCACTTCATAAGAACTTGCAACTGCACAAGGGCAGCTGCTTGCTAACATTTCTATTATCAATGTCACATTAATAAAAAAAATCTTTTGGTGTCTTAATGAAGTAGATGATTCAAACAAATTATCTCTATTTTAGAATCACAAATTCTTACTCATTGTTCAGGAAATCTCTAAACAATTACCTCTGGACAGGCTACCCAAAGGGGTTTCTTTATTATAAAGGCTTTTGTATGCTTGCTCGGCAATTCATTTTGGCTGTTCAATTTCAGTGGCATAGTTCGAACACTGTTTCCTTTCTTCTGTATTGTAAAACTCAGCGTTCCTTTTAAGAGAAACAGAAAAAGGAGAAAGGAAGAGAAGAGACACAGTAAAGAAAAAATTAGCAAAGCGGAAAAAAAAAGCTTATGCTATCTGGAAAATGCTTTAATGGAATCTCTCTGTCATGAAGACGAGAAAGGTTAAAGTTCTCCTTTCCAACTTAGGGATGCACCTTGATGCCTATTGCTATTGGTACAGAGCTCAGCTTAAATGATATAGGATATGAGTGGGTAAAAACCAGCAGAAAGCAGTGAAATAAATTACCATGTCTGTCATGTGCTGGTGGGCAAGATAGAAATGATGTATGTAATGAATCAAAGCTTAAAGCAGTTCTGTCACTCTGAGGAAGGGAGGAGGAAGGGTTTTATGTGGTCAAACATCTGGTTCAGAATCAAGGAAAGAGATCATGTAGGGCCTATGTGAGCAATCAGAAAGTTTTCACTTTCATGTATGAGGGCATGGGGTGACTCACTGCTACTCATTTTGGGTTATCCTAGTCTTCAGAAAAAGTGGATCCTAACTACCAGACAGGAGATAAACTTAACATTCCAGGAGGAGTTGTTATGCTAAAACAAGAGATTCTCAACCTTGGAATCCACTAACTATATTTTTCCCTCAAAATCTTGAAAACAATTTCAAAATTGTTGGTTTCCTTTGTAATGCTATGTTTTCATTCATTCACTTAAAACATTTTTGAAGAAGAGGTTCATAGGTGTTATCAAACCACCAAAGGGGAAAATCTCTCTCTCTCTGTCTCTCTCTCTCTCTCTCTGTCTCTCTGTCTCTCTCTCTCTCTCTCATACACACACAAACACACACACACACACACAGACAGAGTTTGAAAACTGTCATCCTTATTTTTTACCCTTATCATATGATGAGCCCACACTTTTGTCCAGTCATACATTTCTTTGATGTCTTCTTTTATAACACCTCTCCTGCATAATTCCTGTGATATTGCCTAGGCCTTGGCCCTCTCATCATTCACCTTTTTATTACATGTTATGAGATTCCTAATTTAATTTCTTTGGAGACTACAGTGTTTCACGACTCTCTTCTCTTCCCCAGTCATGCAATACCACCAGAAAAATATTAGCGATAAAACGATGGGCCTTTGAATCTGGTAGATACTGAGATTATATATGTGCATATGAGTCAGTAGATGGATTGGACACATTATTTTAATCACTCCATAAATGTCATTCATTTTAATTATTGATGTCTTCCATAAATAATACTCTTTTAATTCAACATCTTTGAAGAAGATTGTAGCAGTAGTCTGGTTTCTCTTCTTTATCTTGGGATGTGCGGAAATGGTGGTGATGGTAAAGAATCTGTTTCCAAAACCACTTCTTGAGTGTCCCTGATCCAGAGGTTTCTAGTAAGAGAAGTTTAGTATACTGAGAAAAGCATTGTTTATGGAGTCAGACAGCATATGGCAAATCCCGATTCTTTCACTTCTTTTGTGATGTTGGTTAAGGCTCTCATTCACATCTCAAATTCCCCAACTTAAAAATTTTCAGATTGAACTAGATAGACTCTAGATAACTTCTAGTTCAAAATCTATGATCCTATGATTAATAGATACAAAGGATCTGAGGTGAAGAATGGCTTATTGCTTAATTCCCTAATATGTCCCATTCACTAAAAGGGAGGAGAACACAGATAACCTTTCTCTTTCTTTAGAAATGTTTTAGTCTCAGTAAAGAGTACATAGTTATCTAACTCTCTTCTTTGTAGATCGAAACAAATTTGTTTAGTGTAACAGCCTGATACTCAAACTCTGAAACTGGTGAATGTGGAAAAGTCTGCATGAAAAGACTGAATTTCACATTGTTAGGGAATGTTCTTTTAATTTCTAATCTCTGAAATTTCTTCACATCATCTGACTAAAGCCCTAATGTTATAACCCAAAGAGACCATTTAAGAGGAAACTTTTTAAAGAGTCTTAGTTTTCTCATCCCTTTTCCTTCATTGTAGAGAATATGTAAATGATCTGCTGAATCACATTTTTTTCACTTATAAAAATAATCTTGAAATTAAGATCTGAATTCCTTTACTCATAGTCCATTATATTTATGAAAAGAAGTGACATTCTTTAGAAATCAGAAATGAAAAGAAGTTATTTTATGCTAAGACTAACTGCTGTCCAAATATAATTTATGTAATTTATAACTCAGGAAAAAATTGAAAACAGTATAAAATGACAGTTTCCTGCTATATTAAAAAGCACTGCCAAGTTAAGCACTTCCCTCTCTCTCATTTTGATTCATTTAATAAAATGCTTCAAACTGTGCTGTTTGTTTTACTTTTTTTCAATAAATTTGTTTTAAATAAGTCAGGATATAGGATTGATTCCAAGAAATTTGAGTTTCTAGGTCATGTATGAAAGTGTTTGAATTGCCTGTTAGTTATTCATTAGGGAGAAGAGGGAAGACCAATGAGAAGATTTTTAGGGAAGAAGGGGAAGTTCGTAGGTTGAGCTTGTCATTTTGATCTCCATACTCTGTATCTCTTACTAATCTCTCAGAATTCTTCAGTGGCATTTGGTCTGACTCTTACTTAAGATGCCTTTGTGTCTTACTTCACATTATTCACCTTCATATATTTTCTTTTTTAAAAAATAATATTTTATTTCTCCCCAACTGCATGTTAAGACAGTTTTTAGCAGTCATTTTTGCAAGATACTGAGTTCCAAATTTTTCTTCTCCTTTCTTCCCTTACCCATCTACTGAAATGGTAGGCAATTTGAGATTATATGTATGCTATCATGTAAGATATGTTTCTATATCAGTCACAATTATGCAAGTAAAAACAGATCAAAAGAAAAACACACAAAAAAGAATAAAGCAAATTTAAAAAAAAAAAGCAAACATGCTTCATTCTCCATTCATAGTCCATCAGTTCTTTATCTGGATGTGAATAACATTTTCCTTAGTGAGATTTTTGTACTTCTCTTGGATCATTGTGTTATTGAGAAGAGATGAGTGATTCATAGCTGATCATCACACAATGTTATACTGAGTACAGTGTTTTACAGGTTCTGCTTATATCACTTTGCATCACTTCATACAAGTCTCTCTATATTTTTCTGAAATCTGTCTGATCATCATTTATGACTGCACAATAGTACTCCATTACATTCTTATACTATAATTTGTTCAGCCATTCCCCAATTGTTGGGCATTTCATCAGTTTCTAATATTATACAATCACAAAAAGGGTGGTATGAATACATTTGCACATGGAGGACCTTTTTTGCCTTTTTTATTATCTCTTTGGGATACAGACCTAGTAGTGGTATTGCCGGATCAAAGGATATGCCTTGTTTATTCCCTCTTTGAGAAAGTACATATGAGACTAAGCTTCAAGAGATGCCCATTGCACACTCTCTTATCTTTCCCTCTACTGTAACAGGTTTTTTGTGCCTCTTCATATGAAACAATTTACCCCATTCTACCTCTTCCTTCAATCTGAACACAGTGTACTCCTCTTTCTCATCCCTTAATTATTTTTTATGTCATTCCCTCAAATTCATCTTATGGCCATACCTTCTCTCTGTGTACATTCTTTATATCTATACTATAATTTTTAATAATTTATATTATTTTAATAATAATTATCACCTTCCCATGCAGGGATGTAAACAGTTCAACCCCATTGACTCAATTATACTTTATTTTTCCCTTTTCCCCTTTTATGCTTCTCTTGCATCTTGATATGAAGATCAAATTTTTGGTTTAATTCTTATCTCCTTATGAAAGCTTGAAATCTTTCTATTTCATTGGACGACCATTTTCCCCCTTGAAGTATTATGCTTAACTATATAGGGCAGGTGATTTTTGTTTGTAGTCTTGGTCCTTTGCCTTCTGGAATATCATGTGCCATGAATTTTTAATTTTTCAGTTGCCAAGTCCTGCTTAATCATGATTTGTGACTCTGATATCTGAATTGTTTCTTTCTATCCATTTTTAGTGCTTTTTTCTTTTGGCCTGATAGGTCTGAAATTGCACCATATTATTCCTTGGAATTTTTATTTTGGGATTTCTTTCCTGAAGTGATTGTTGGATTCTTTCAATTCCTATATTGCCCTCTGGTTCCAGAACAGCAGGGCAGTTTTCCTTCATAATTTCTTAAAAGATATTGTCTGGGTCCTCCTTTTGGTCATGATTGTCAGGTAGTCCAATGATTTCTGACACTGCATCTCCTATACCTATTTTCCAGGTCACATATTTTTCCTGTGATGGATTTTACATTTTCTTCCAATTTTTCCTTCTTTTGAATTGGTTTGATCTTTAATGTCTCATCGAGTCATTTTCCATTTACATAATTCTAAGTTATGGGTTGTTGTTTTCCTCTTTTAACTTTTGATTTCCATTTGGTCAAATGTACTTTTTAAGAAGTTGTTTTCTTTTTATAGGCTGTTGACTCTTCCCCCCCATAACTCTCTTGCATCACTCTCATTTCTTATTTCTTTCCCCAATTTTTCTTCTATCTTTCTTATATTGTATTTAAGCTCTTTTTTGAACTCTTTCATGAATTTTTTCTGGGTTTGACATCATTTCCCATTTTTCTTTGTGATTTTGCCCACAAATATTTTGACCTTGTTGCCCTCTTCTGAGTTTCTGTTTTTATCTTCCCTGTCATTCTAATAACTTTCTATGGTCCCATTCTTTTTTTGTTGTTTTTTGCTCATCTTTTTTGACCTTTTCCCCTGTTTTAAATTTGAGCTCTTCTGGGTTGGAAGGGGCACTCTCTCAGGTTTCTTGTACAAAGGGCCGCAGAAGCTGGTTGTTTACCTGGTGCTGCACTGATGAAGCCCACAGGGGACATTTTTGTCTAGTGCTTTACTGAGTGGCTGACACTCTTGTAGGCCTTAAGGGTTTGACGGCTTACCTGGTGCTGAGCCAGGGTCCCAGTGGTGGCATGCGCTGAGACCTGTGGAGTGTTCCTGCATTTTCCCAGGCTACACTGTAGCACATGGTAGTCTGAGTGCTGGACACTGCCTGTTTACCCAGGGCTATGCTTAAGCACATGAAGTCTGTCCATCCATCTGATTACGCTGAAGCATGTGTAAGCCATTGTGTTGACATTTGCCTGCTCTACCACACTGGAGCTCAAGAGTTCCTGCTGAGTTGTTCAGGTGGAGTTTGCTGCTGTCTTTTGGGATGGTTCCTGTCCTTGACTGAGTTCTCTTTTAACCTGAGAGCAATCTTTCTTGCCAATCTTCCAAATGTCTTGGCATAAAAAGATTGTTTCTCCTCATCTTTTTGATTGTCCTGTTGTTTCAGAATTTTGGAGGGAGCATTATTTTATGGTTCTTTGGAGATGAAAATGGGGAGAGTTACAGAAATTTACTGCTTAATCCATCCTCTTGGCTCTTGGAAATCCTTTCTATCCTTCATATACTTTCTTTTTTTCATTTATTTATTTATTAATAAAAATTTATTTATTTAACTTTTTACATTCATTTTCACAAAATTTTGGGTTCCAAATTTTCTCCCCTTTTCTCCCCTCCCCCCACCCCAATACACCGAGCAATCTAATTTTCCCTATCACCAATCTGCCCTCTCTTCTATCATCCCTCCCTTATCTTGTCCCCATCTTCCCTTTTGTCCTGTAGGGCCAGATGACTTTCTATTCCCCATTAACTGTATTTCTTCTTTCCTAGTAGCAAGAACAATACTCAACACTTGTTCCTAAAACTTTGAGTTCCAAATTCTCCCCATCCCTCCCTCCCCACCCATTCCCTTTGAGAAGGCAGGCAATTCAATATAGGCCAAATCTGTGTACTTTTGCAAATGACTTCGATAATAGTCATGTTGTGTAAGACTAACTGTATTTCCCTCCATCCTATCCTGCCCCCCATTGTTCCTATTCTGTCTTTTGATCCTGTCCCTCCCCGAGTGCTGACTATTAATTGCTCCCTCCTCCCACTGCCCTCCCTTCCATCATCCCCCCTTGCTTATCTCCTTCTCCCCCACTTTCCTGTATTGTAAGATAGGTTTTCATACCAAAATGAGTGTGCATTTTATTCCTTCCTTTAGTTGAATGTGATGAGGGTAAACTTCTTGTTTTTCTCTCAGCTCTCCTTTTTCCCTCCACTAAAAAGTCTCCTGCTTGCCTCTTGAATGAGATATAATTTACCCCATTCCATTTCACCCTCTTTCCTCCCACTGCATTTCTCTCTCACCATTTACCTTAATTTCTTTGAAGATATGGTCCCATCTATTCAATTCACTCTGTGCTTTCTGTCTCTGTATGTGCGTGCATGTGTGTCTGTGTGTGTGCATGCATGCATGTACGTGTGTGTGTGTGGTCCCACCAACTACCCAGATACTGAAAAATTTTAAGAGTTACAAATATTGTCTTTCCATGTAGGAATGTAAACAGTTCACTTCTGGTAAGTCCCTTAAGACTTCTCTTTGCTGTTTCCTTTTTCATGCTTCTTCTCATTCTTGTGCTTGAAAGTCAAATTTTCTTTTCAGCTCTGGTCTTTTCATCAAGAATGCTTGAAAGTCCTCAATTTCATTGAAAGACCATATTTTCCCCTGAAGTATTATACTCAGTTTTGCTGGGTAGGTGATTCTTGGTTTTAGTCCTAGTTCCTTTGACTTCTGGAATATCCTATTCCACGCCCTTCAATCCCTTAATGTAGAAGCTGCTAGATCTTGAGTTATCCTGATTTTATTTCCACAATACTAGAATTGTTTCTTTCTAGCTGCTTGCAATATTTTCTCCTTGAGCTGGGAATTCTGGAATTTGGCCACAATATTCCTAGGAGTTTCTCTTTTTGGATCTCTTTCAGGCGGTGATCGATGGATTCTTTCAATACTTACTTTGCCCTCTGGTTGTAGAATATCAGGGCAGTTTTCCTTGATAATTTCATGGAAGATGATGTCTAGGCTCTTTTTTTGATCATGACTTTCAGGTAGTCCCATAATTTTTAAATTATCTTTCCTGGATCTATTTTCCAGGTCAATTGTTTTTCCCATGAGATATTTCACATTCTCTTCCACTTTTTCATTCTTTTGGTTTTGTTTTGTGATTTCTTGGTTTCTCAGAAAGTCATTAGCCTCCATCTGTTCCATTCTAATTTTGAGAGAACTATTCTCTTCAGTGAGCTTTTGAACCTCTTTTTCCATTTGGCTAATTCTGCTTTTGAAAGCATTCTTCTCCTCATTGGCTTTTTGAACCTCTTTTGCCAATTGAGTGAGCCTATTTTTCAAGGTGTTATTTTCTTCAGCATTTTTTGGGTCTCCTTTAGCAGGGTATTGACCCGTTTTTCATGCTTTTCTTTCATCTCTCTCATTTCTCTTCCCAGTTTTTCCTCCACCTGTCTAACTTGATTTTCAAAATCCTTTTTGAGCTCTTCCATGGACTGAGCCCACCGGACATCCACCTGGGATGTCTGGGATACAGAGGCCCTGACCTCCATGTCTTTCCCTGATGGTAAGAATAGTTCCTCTCATCAGAATTGAAAGGCGGGAACATCTACACCCCATCAAAGTAGCTCTCTATGGTCTTATTTTGCTTCCTTTTTCTGGGCATTTTCCCAGTCAGTTACTTGATTTCTGAGATTCCTGTCCACCCCCACCTAGATCCGCCCAGTTAGTGCTTGGGGTCTGAGATTTAAATGGGCTTTCAGAGGCAGGGTGGCAGGCATGGCTGCTATTCAATGTGAGCTTAAGTTCTGGTGCTTGGGTGGGAGCAGGGCTGCCTCCCAGGCTCAGTTCCCTCAGGGGCTTTATGCAGAGACCTTCTGTAATGGCCCTGAACTTCTGCCTGCTGCTCGGGGAGTTCTGGGGGCTGTCTTCACTGCCGCCACTGCCGCTCCCTCCACTGCTTCCTCCCAACGAGGCCCAAGTCACGGAGATACCCCCCTCCCCTCTCGGCCAGCCCAGATGTCTCCCTCACTGACCTGTAGCGTCTCTGGGCGGAGGGACCTTCCCGGCTGCCGAAGATCCCGTCCCTGAAGCCTGCTCGGATCTGCTCCTCTCAGCTCTGCAGCCAGGGCAGCTCAGGGGTGGGCTCCATTTTCCGGGGTGCGACGGACCCTGGGGATGGCTCTCCAGGGCTCTCTGGAATGGAAATCTTTTCCACTGTGTTTCTGCATGCCTTGCAGTGCTTCAGAATTTGTGGGGAGTTCTTCTTGCAGGAAATATATGGGCTGTGGGTTCAGAGGTAGCATACGTGAGTCTTTCTACTCCGCCATCTTGCTTCATCTACTTTCTATTCCAATCAAACAGGTCTGAATGAATGAATGAAGGGAAAAGCATTTATGTAGTATTAATAGGCCCATACTAAGTAATAGCAATGCACATATATCCTATAAATAATCCTTAAGTACACCACTTAGCTCCTGAATCCATGATATTAAACAGGTGGTCTCCTATATCTGGAATACATTTCATCATCACTCCTATCTTTTGTATTCCTCATGTTCCTTCATAACAAAATCCAAAGTATCACCTCATACACAAACTATATACAGATTATTTTAGTTTTAATAATATATCTCTTGAAAATCATTAGTATTTTATACATACTTTGTTGTTTATTTTCTTAATCATAGCTGAAAATGAGAATATTGACTAGAAATCCTTTAAGTATTCTGTCAGCTCTAGATGTATGATAAGTAGATAGAAGGGATATTGAGATAAAGAGTTTCTGGCTTCCTGAATTCCCATTTTACCCTATTTCAAATTGTTATGTGCTTACCTATTTGCAGTATATTTGTGAGTATTTGTAGCCTGGATGCGATAATTTTTATATGCCTAAATTTTTCATTTCTGGAGATTATATTGATTTATTTTTCTTTTTGTTATTAATATTGTTAAGAGTAGTGACAATAGGCCTTCAGATCTGGCAGCATGACTTGGAAATTTGTTTTTCTTTTCTCCCATAGGATAGATTATGATCATAAGGAGCTAATAGGAAAAGGACTTTGAGTTCTTTGAGAATAATGTTCTCAAATTTGAGTGTGATCATTAAATTATGATGTGTATTTATAAAGGTGTTATTTGCAAGATGAGGAGGACTTATCTCTCCAATTGAAGAAAAGGAATCATAAGTGGAAAGGTTCATTTATCAGAGAAGCTAATGGCTAGGACTAGGAAATTAGAGAACAAAAGGAAAAAGAAGGGGGTACAAAACAGCCTTTCTTGAATTAATTACCATATTAGCTACCTTATTTCACTGTTGAGCTTCACTGCTCCCCCCCAACCCTCTTATTGCCTACCTCTGAATTTAAAATGACTGGGCATTAAAAAATAATAAGGATAATATGACTGTGTCAATGACAGGAATGAGTTAAAAGGAGAAAAAGGAACATGGATTCTGGCTCAAGAGAAAAATCCAGTAGCAATTCTCTACAGGCAGCAAATAATTTGTTTGAGTGCATAATTAATAGATTTGTCAGAAAGTACTTAGATTGTGAAATATTGCAAGTAGACCTCTTTCCAGATGGATTAAGATGAATGGGTCCTCCAGCAGAGTATGAAACCTCATTGCTCAGTGGCTAGAGAATTACTGCATCTGGATTTGAGTCCCTGCCTTTTTGCTCTCCTCTTTCTTTTTCCTCAGGCTTCAGGGGAAGAAATGAATAGAATGCTTCTAATTCTGATATTGAATGGTGTCCTTTACCTAAAGGGCATCCAAGCAGACAAAATTAAATCAGATGCTCAATGGGGAAACTTTCCACTAAGCAGGAATTTAAAACAGGGAAATGTATTAACATGTTGAAAATGGTTAAATTAAGCAGTGCTGTGGATCAGAGGTGTGACTTGTCAGCAACAATCCGCAGATGTATTTCATATGCAATTGCTCTCACATTGAGGAGGTGATACTTGCCTTCATTTTACCCTTGGAAGCCTCTGTGTGAGTCATTTACTGGGAACTCTACTTTAAATTGGCCAATTTTGAACCATGCCCATTGATCCCAATTTCTTTGGAGTGTGGAATTATGTTTCAGTGAAGCAATGTGTTGTCTTGAATAGAGTACTGAAAACTGAAATTATGAAGACCCACATTCAAAGCCCAACATAGACATCTGCTAACTGTGGGGCAATGAGCAAGTCAGTATACATCTCCAGGACTCAGGTTTTTTTCTCAGAAAAGTTGAAGTTGTTGAACTAAAACATCTTCCAGCTTGGACTTTATAATTACTTGTCTATGAAAGTATTTATAAATGGCTGCTAAATAAAATCTTTCACATCCAAGGAGCTTTCTCTTATTAGCCTCTACCTTTAAGAAAAATGGAGTGGAACAAGAAAGGAAAGAAGGAATTAAGGGAGAAAGGTGAGAGGGAGTAAAGGAAGAAGGAAAGAAGAAAGGAAGGAAAGGAGAGAAGCAGGGAAGGAGAGAACATTTTATCAAGAGTTTGCTATGTACTAGTCACTGTGCTAAGTGCAGGGGATATACAAAGAAGTGATGAAAAGGAAATGGCTGCATTTAAAGGACTTACATTCTAAAGAGGAAAGACAACATACTCCTGAAAAGGAGTGAGGGGTGGGGATGAAGTTACCTGAAATGGTGCCATGATTTTGAATACTAAAGAAAGTTAATAAAAATGACAGGAGGGGAACCAAAGCAGAGAAACTTGAGAAAATGAAGACTCTAGGAGGAACTCACCAATGGAAAAGAGGGGATGGGCTTCCTAGTAGGATGCTTCAGGGTTAGCCGACTGCAACTGTGGCATAATATACCAGAAAGAGGGGGACTTCAGAGTCTGAAAAAGACTCGAAGATGAGATAATAGTTTAGGTATGATTTTGAAGTCCAAACAAATTCAGGAATGAGATGAAGAGGTGAATTAAAAAATTTCTTGTAGTTCATCTAACATTTTGGCATTCCTCTAGTATAGTTATATGTTCTTATATATTATTTTGTCTAGGTTAATAAAGAATACCCCCAAAACTATAATCTAAGGACTAGAAAGTCAAAGATAAGTCTTATCTAAACTGTGTAGCTCTCTCATCTATAGCAAATGCTCTGCACATTGTAGATGCTTAAGAAAATTTTGTCAGACTTGTAATACTCTAAGATGAATTGAATCTCAGATGGTTTTATATTTTTTGTTGTTATTCTGGTGTTGTGATTTTGTCAGGGAACTACTGTTGTAGAATTTTCCTCTATTAGTTCACATCTACAAATCACCTATGCCATGTAGTCTTAGAGAGTAGCCTAGAGGCACTAAGAGATTAAGTGATTTACCCATGGTCATATAGCTAGTACAAGGTAGAGGAAGTATTTGAACATATTATTTCCCAAATAGAGCTATCCTGTTGACTAAATCATGGTACCCCTAATACAAAACAATGTTGAGTGCATATGACAAGTACAAAGTACCATATCATTGGATTAAGTCCTATACTGAATGACTGACCTTAGTTGGGCAAAGAAAAATGAAGAAGAATGATTAGTTAGGGCCTTGGACAGGGTGCTTTATGAATATTCTCAATTACTATGGTGGAACATGGTAACTTTGGCACTGAATGCCCCCCATATGCAATATCTCCATTTTAGTTGATGTGTGTATATTTTTACTTTTGAAAAGAAATATTCCTCAAACACACTTACCTAACACACATACTCACATGCCTTTACCATTCACATACATACAAATGCATATAAACACACACTGACACACACAAAAACACACACATGGAAGTATACACATGCATACAGAGGAGAGAGAGAGAGAGAGAGAGAGAGAGAGAGAGAGAGAGAGAGAGAGAGAGAGAGAGAGAGAGAGAGAGAGAGAGGGAGAGAGAGAGAGAGAGAGAGAGAGAGAGAGAGAGAGAGAGAGAGAGAGAGAGAGAGAGAGAGGAGAAGAAGAAGAAGAAGAAAGAAACAAGCAAACACATTTTTATGAAGGTAATATTGTGGATGTCCAGAGCTTTTTCTCAGCCAATAGCAGTTGCTTAATTGTGACTTAACCCACATTCCTTCAAAGGGCATGAATGTGTATATGTACAATTTACTCTACTTCTCTTTTGTTTATCACTTTCCATGAGTTTCAGCCAAGCAAAGCAAGATGCTTTCTAACAGCAATAAAATTCGGAATGTGTACATGTGCTTAAGAGATTATATTAACATGATAGACTCTTAGAAGACTTGCACTGTATATTTAATTCCTATGTACCCTTTTACAAATATCTGTAATTTGTCATGAGGAAGATTTAGAGAGAGAGAGTATGAATCCATACAAATCTAGAACTAACACTGGCAATAAAAACAATAGTAGTAGAATATAAGGTATAATACATAAAAATGTAAGCTCCCTATGAGCAGGGATCAATATATTCTTTTGCTTGTACCCCCAGTACCTCGAGTAGTATCTAGCCCTTAGACAAGAGACTATTTAATTTATCTTTGTATCAGAGTACCTTGTACACAGTAGGTATACTATAAATACTTGTTAAATTTAATTTAATGGTATCATCTTTGTAAAGGCAGGACAGCAATATATTCTGAAATATTTATAGGTCATGAACATTATTCAAGCTACAAATATAAATGTAACAGAACATTATGGAACCTTAAGAAATGGTAAGTATTTTGAATTTAAGGAAGGCTGGAAAGATTTGTATGAACTGCTAGAGCACGTAATAAAATCAACCAGAACACTATGTATGACAATCACAATAATACAGCTATAACAATAAACAACATTATTATAAGCATCTATAGAAACTGTAAAATTCTAATGAAGTGATCAAAAATTACTTTAGAAAACTCCACTAAGAGCCCAGGCATGAACTTGCTCGCAGTTGTACTGTACTCCAAGTCACTCCATCCTCCCCATTTCAATTAAGCAAGTATTTGTTGAATGCCAACGGTGTAGAAAACACTATGCCAGTCACTATGGGGGATTCTCCCCCAATTTAGAGTGCTCTATAATCTGAAAGGAGTCATCAAGCTTCCTTCTGAGAAAAATGTTAGAAATTATTTGACCTAAGTCTTCATAAGAAGGAAAAAGTAATTTAAGACTTCACAAGCTTTCTCAATTATCCTGAGTTGTCTCAAGACTTTGAGAGTAATCGAATTTCTCTTCTGTTGATGTGAACAATTTATATTTTTTAAAATAATCATCCACCTCCTTTAGATTGTCGAATTTATGGGCATAAAGTTGGGCAAAGTAATTTCTAATTATTGTTTTAATTTCCTCCCTGTTGGAGGTGAGTTCATCCTTTTTATTTTTGATATTGGTGATTTGATTTTCTTCTTTCTTTTTTCAATCAAATTGACCAAAGGTTTATCAATTTTATTGGTTTCTCATAAAACCAATTCTTAGTTTTATTTATTATTAAATAGTTTACTTAATTTCAACTTTATTGATCTTTCCTTTGGTTTTCAGTATTTTTAATTAAGTATTTTTAATTTAAGTTGTAGATTGTTTCTATGATTTGTTGTTTAACCCACTACTTCTTTAGGACTAGATCATTTAGTTTCCAATTAATTTTTGATTTATCATTCCATGGCCTTTTATTGCATATAATTTTTATTGCCTTATGATCTGAGAAGGATGCATTCACTATATATGCCTTTCTGCACTGGGTTGTGAAGTTGTTATGCCCTAGTACATAGTCTATTTTTGTATATGTGCCATGCATCACTGAGTAAAAGATATATTCCCTTCTATCTTCATTCAGTTTTCTCCAGAGATCTATCATATCTACCTTATCACTTCCTTAACTTCTTTCTTGTTTATTTTAAGGTTAGATTTATCAAGTTTAGAGAGGGGGAGGTTGAGATCCCCCACTAGTGTAGTTTTGCTGTCTATTTCTTCCTGTAACTCTCTTAACATCTCTATGAATTTGGATGCTATTCCACTTGGAGTATAAATGTTTAGTAATGATATTGCTTCGTTGTCTATGTGTGCCTTTTAGCAGGATATAGTTTCCTTCCTTATCTCTTTCGATTAGATCTGTTTCTGCTTCTGCTTTGTCTGAGATTGCTATTCTTATATCTGCTGAGGCACAATACATTCTTCTCCAACCTTTTACTTCTACCCTGTGTGTATCCTCCTGTTTCAAATGTGTTTCTTATAAACAATATATTATTGGATTATGGCTTTTTATCCATTCTGCTATTCATCTCTGTTTTGTGGGAGAGTTCATCCCATTCACATTCACATTTGCTGTCTATTTCTTCCTGTAACTCTCTTAACATCTCTATGAATTTGGATGCTATTCCACTTGGAGTATAAATGTTTAGTAATGATATTGCTTCGTTGTCTATGTGTGCCTTTTAGCAGGATATAGTTTCCTTCCTTATCTCTTTCGATTAGATCTGTTTCTGCTTCTGCTTTGTCTGAGATTGTTATTCTTATATCTGCTGAGGCACAATACATTCTTCTCCAACCTTTTACTTCTACCCTGTGTGTATCCTCCTGTTTCAAATGTGTTTCTTATAAACAATATATTATTGGATTATGGCTTTTTATCCATTCTGCTATTCATCTCTGTTTTGTGGGAGAGTTCATCCCATTCACATTCACAGGTATGATTACTATCTGTGTCTTTTCCTCCATCCTCTTTCCTGTAAGGGAATTGCCAACCCCCAGCCTCTTGGATGGCATTCACTGGTCATGACTCAGGTAAACTGAGGGGAGACTGGTAAGGTGTGAGTTCCACCCCAGTTTTGCTCAAGGCTATTTTCCCGGGCTTTTGAAGAACAAAGAAGGCCAAGATGGTTTTCTTTCTAGGGGCTACATGTCCGCCCTGGGCAGTCCTGGTCAAAGGTATACTACTTCCTCATAAGGGCAAACTAATTGCTGATAGGTTCACTTAGGGCACTGGTGTCAGAAAAGAGATAAAAGCACCGCTTACTGTTTGAATAAATGGAGTTCTTACTATGTTGTCTCCCGCCTCGGTCATTGCTTGCAGCTAAACTCCACCAAGGCCTGCAGGCTTCTGCTGGTCAGATAAGGCCTGTGGGCCTGAGAGATCAGGCCCAGAATCCTGTGTCCCTAACACTTTCCCACTGTTTGTGCTTCTAGCTCTCCCTTTTCCTTCATAATAGTTTTAATTTTTGACCAGCCCTTCCCGCAGTCTACCTTACCTTCTTTCATTCCCCCTCCCATTTACTCCCCTTTACCCTTATTACTTCTTCCCTCTGTTTTAGCTTTGCGTCCCCTTTCTTTCCCCCTTCCCATCCTACTGCGTATAGAGTTAGTTAGATTTATACACTTACTTAAGTTTGTTGTTCCTTCCTTGTACCAAATCAGATGAGAGTACCTCTCAAACAATGCTCATCTCTCTCCCCCCTTTCCCTCTACTGTAATATAATTTTGTACTTCTTTCTATGATGTAATTTACCATTTTCTGCTTCCTGCTTTTTACATCTCCTGCTACAATCTCTTCATGTGTTTAAATCACATTTTTATCATTTACTTTATACCTTCTCCCTCTATCTATATAAATCTTATATATTTCATAATAGATGTACAATTCTCAAGATTAACAAGTATCATCTTCCTTTATAGGGAGGGAAACAGTTTCTCCAAATTGAGTAACAAGTTTTTCTTTTCCCCTGTTTACCTTTCTATGCCTCTCTTGAGACCTATATTTGAAGACTGAATTTTCCATTGAGTTTTGGCTTTTTTACCAGGAAGGTATGGCAATTCCTTATTTCACTGAATGTCCATCTACTTGACTGAAATGTTATGCTGAACTTTGGTGGGTAATTGATCCTTGGTTGTAGTCCCAGCTCCTTTGCCTAATGGAATATCATATTCTAATTCATTCGATCTTTTAATGTAGAAGCTGCAAGCTCCAGTGTGATCCTGATTGGAGCTCTTCGATATTTCAATGGTTTGTTTCTGGCTGCCAGTAGTAGTTTCTCCTTCACTTGATAATTCTGGAATTTGGCAACAACATTTCTTGTGTTTTTAGTTTGGGATCCCTTTCGGGAGATGAATGGAGGATTCCTTTGATGACTGTTTTGTCCTCTGGATCTAAGACTTTTGGGTATTTTTCCTTGATGATTTCTTGGAAGATACTGTCCAGGCTCTTTTTTCCCTCATGGCATTCTGATAGGTCAATAATTCTGAAATTTTCTCTCCTATATCTGTTTTCCAGGTCAGTTGTGTTTCCAAGTAGATATTTTACATTTTGTTCTATGTTTTCATTCTTTAGATTTTGTTTGACTAATTCTTGATGTCTCATAGAGTCATTAGCTTCTACTTACCAGATTCTAATTTTTAGAAAATTGCTTACTTCAGTTAACTTTTGTGTCTCCTTTTCCATATGTTCAACTATTCCTTTTAAGGAATTTCTTTCTCCAGTTAGTTTTTGCACTTCCTTTTCCATTTATCCAGTTTACTTTTCAGTGAATGAATTCTTTTTTCATACTTTTAAAATCATTGGTCACTTTTTCCATTATTTTCTTGTTTACCTCTCCCAGGAGTGCTCTTTGTGCATGTTGAGCAATTCACAGTCCCTTTTGAAGGCTCAGATGGGAGTACAATATCAAGTCTGACCTCTTTGGTATTTGTGCTTTGGTCTTTGTCCCCACCGAAAGATTTTATGTTGTTTTCCTTCCTGTTTTCTTCCTACTCATAATGATGACACTTTGTCTATTGTGGATTCTTTCTTTCAACTATAAGGTGAAGAACCTGGTGCTGAGCTGATTGATGTGAGAAAGCAGAGGCCAGGTGAATTCTTTCTTTTTGTTTTTCCCCAGATTAGTCCTTGAGCTAGCTTGCTAAGTGTGTGTAGGGGTGTTCTGGTTATGGGACAGCTCCTTAGCTGAGTTACAGCAAAGACAAGCTTAGTGGTTGGTGATCCCTGCTGCCCTATTGTCTTCCTGTTTCCCATGGAGTGCTGAGGCAAGCCTGGGGTCCTGGTTTTGGTGGTTGTGAGGTTCCACCAAAATGGAATTCCGGATCTCCTCCTGGTTTGCTGAGTTGGGATTGTATGGGACAGCTCCAGTCCTCTGCCACAGTAAGAGAAATACTAATTAGCATTTTTCCTTGCCTCACATACTATGAGACTGTTTGCGCCTTCTGCTGGTCTCTCTGATCCAGGATTTTTCTAAATATGGTTCTTTTATGGTCAACAAGGGGAGGAAGAGAGAGCATTTACCAATCACTTCACCATTTTGACTCCTAAAAATTCAAGTAGGTGACTTGCAGACATTTAATCTGCAGGCTGATAGTCTTAGGAGCAGCTGTTGCTGATACCTGGGACACTGTGGCTCTCACTAGCATGGCTCTGCTGGACTCCTGCCCTGGGTTGCTATTCTGTTGTGTTACAGCTGCCTCAGACCACCCTGGGGCTTTCCTGCTCAACACTGATGTAGTGGGGACACACTATGCTATGTACTATATGCTCCTCCACCACTGTGAAACAGATCTTTCCTTCAAACTTCCAGTCTGTCCTGGTCTGTTAATCTGCCATAATCTGTCTCCTATGGGATTATGCACCTCTAATATTTGGTCATATTCTCTTTTTAGAGGTATCTGAAGGAATTTGCCTAAGAGTTTAAGTGAATAGTTGCTCCCACTCCTTCAACTTGGCTCCTCCCTGGTATGATTTAAATAAGCACATCTCAGAAAAAGAAATTGAACAAGCCATCAGTGAACTCCCTGGGGAAAAATCTTCAAGGCCAGATGGATTTACAAGTCAATTCTATCAAATATTTAAGGAATAGTTAATTCCAATACTATACTATTCAGATTATTTGGGAAAATTGGGGAAGATGGAGTCCTCCCAAATTCTTTTTATGATGCTAATATGGTTTTGATACCTAAACCAGGAAGAGACAAAACAGAGAAAGAAAGTTATAGACCAGTTTCTCTAATGAATATAGATGTAAAAATTTTGAATAAGATTTTATCAAAAATAATACAGCAAAATATCATGAGAATAATACATTATGATCATGTAGGATTCATACCAGGAATACAGGGCTGGTTCAATATTAGGAAAACTATTAGCATTATTTATCACATCAACAACAAACCTAACAGAAACCACATGACTATTTTAACAGATGCAGAAAAAAGCTTTTGACAAAATTCTACACCCATTCCTATTAAAAACATTGGAGAGCATAGGAACTTATGGAGCTTTCCATAAAATACTAAGCAGTATTTACCTGAAACATTCAGCAAGCATCATGGACCATGGATGTAAGCTAGATGAATTTGCAATAAGATCAGGGGTGAAACAATGATGTCCGTTATCACCACTATTATTCTATACGATACTTGAAATGTTAGCTGTAGCAAAAAGAAAAGAAAAAGTAATTTAAGGAATTAGAATAGGCAAAGAATCCCAGAGATTCAAGTAAAAAACAATCTGAAATAATAATAAACAACTTTGGCAAAGTTGCTTGTTACAAAATAAACCCATCTTCTGCATTTCAATTTTTTATTAAGAAAGCCCAACAGTAAGAGATAGAATGAGAACTCCCATTTAAAGCTAGTGTAGAAACTATGAAATATTTTGAAGTCTACCTGCCAAAGCAAGTTCAGGAACTATAGAACACAATTACAAGATATTTTTTACAGAAATAAGTTACGATCTAAGTAAATGGAAAAACATCAGTTGCTCATGGGTAGGCTGAGCCAATATAATAAAAAATGACAATTCTACCTAAATTAATTTTCTTATTCAGTGCCATGCCAATCAAACCATCATATAGTTATTTTCGAGATCTGGAAAAAATAATATCAAAATTCATCTGGAAGAACAAAAGGTCCAGAACAGCAAGGGAACCAATGAAAACAAATGCTAGGGAAGGTAGTCTAGCTCTATCAGAACTCAAATTGTACTATAAAGCAGTAATTTTCAAATCCACTTGGTACTGGCTAAGAAACAGAAAGGCAGACCAGTGGAATATGCTAGGTACTCACGACACAGTAGTTGACGATTATAGCAATCTACTGTTTGATACCCCAGGGACCCCAGCTTCTGGGATAAGAACTCACTTTTCAACAAAAATTGCTGGAAAAACTGATAACAGTGTGGCTAAAACTAGGCATAAACCAATGCCTAACACTGTACACAAGAATAAAGTTCAAATGGTTACATGATCTAGGTATAAAGATTGATATTTTAGACAAATTGGTGGAGCAAGGAATAGTGTATTTATCTGATTTATGGAGAAGGGAAGAATTTTTGAGTAAACAAGAGATAGAAAGCATTATGAAATGCAAACTGAATAATTTTGATTACATTAAACTGAAAAATTTTTGCATAACCAAACACAATGCAAACAAGATTAGGAGGGGAGTAGAAAACTGGGAAAGAATTTTTGCATCTAGTGTTTGTGATAAAGGCCTGATTTCTAAAATAATAGAGAACTGAATCAAATGCACAAGAATACAAGCCATTCACCAACTGATAAATGTTCAAAGGATATGAACAAGCAGTTTTCAGAGGAAGAAATTAAAGATATCTATAGTCATGTGAAAAATGCTCTAAATCACTATTAAAAAAGAGATGCAAATGAAAACAACTCTGAGATACCACATCATCCCTATCAAAGGGCTACAAAAATGTGCATACCCTTTGACTTGGCAATACCACTTCTAGGATTTTATCCCCAAAAGATCATAAAAATGGGAAAAGATACCACATGTACAAAATTTTTTTTTTCTGGTAGATTTAGAACTTCATTGCAATGCAAAGAGTTAAAAAATTCCCAATAGTCATTTAAGGCAAAGTGCCTTCTACATCCAGAGAAAAAATTATGGAATTCAATCACAGAATGTAGCAGATCATTTTCTTTTGTATTATGCTTTGGTTTGTTATATGATTTCTCCCACTCATTCTAATTCTTCTATGCAACACGAATATGGTAAAAACGTATTTAATAGGGATGTATGTTTAGAACCTATATAAAATTTTATGTGGTCTTGGGGAAGGAGGGGGGAAGGAGGCAGGAAGGAGGGAGATGGAGGGAAATAATAATCTAAGTTATATGGTAGTGAACACTGAAAATAAATTACAAAAAAAAAGACTTTGAGAGCAAAGAAATTTATCTAGTCCCTGTCTATAACATACAAACAACTATGACAATATTGTATTGCATCACATTTTTCTCATAACTGGACACACAAGCTTCCAGTTTAACAAGAATCTTCTGCTGCTCAAACCAATTAGTTTTATCATGGAACTTTTTTGAATGAATCTATTTTGTTTGTGAGGGGAGACTTATCAAGACTTATCATGGAGAGTAATCATGATACTGACTTTTAGAGACTAGCTGAATTACAGTATACTTGAGCCCAAGTTCTAATTCCTTCTAATCCCTGGTTGTGTAACCCTAAGCAAGTCATTTAACCTCTCTGAGTCTAAATTTCTTCATTAGTAAAATGTAAACAGTCACACTTATGTGATGTCAAAGCAATGTTATGAATAATCAGTTATGCAAATCTTAAAACACTATGCAAGAAGGTGGTGGAGTTAAAGCAGGGACTCAAATGAACTTTTCCACAAATTCCTTCAGATATTTCCAAAAAAAGTGAATCTGAACAAATTTTAGTGTGTCAGAATCCACTAGAAGATAGAGTGTGGCAGATTTCCAGTCCAAGACAGCATGAAAGACAGATGGGAAGGATCTGTTATATTGGACTGGGGAGTAAAAAGAGAGTGTATGTCAGTGTCAGGACTTGAACCAGGTGTTTCTGTATCCAAGGACAGGTCTATATCCAATTTAGGTTATATCTCTATCATTCAGATGACAATTTCAATCCTTTTGAGGTTATGATATTCCACAATTCATAGTCATATATCTCAATGGTGGGAAAATAACTATTGAAAAGATAAGTCTTAAAAACTTAGGGGTATGTCACTAAAATTTGCAAAGGGATAATTCAAAGAGATAGAAAAAATAATAAAATTCATGTGAATAAGTAAAAGACTTAAAATATTAAGGGAAATAATGAAAAGGGGTAGGAATAAAGAGATTTTCCAGGCCTCAGACTATATTATGAAATAACAATAGTCAAAAAATGTTACTGGTTGAAAATAAAAAAAAGATGAAGTTGATAAGGGCAGGAATAATGAAACTAAATAAATAAATATTCAATTAATTTCAAAACATAAAATACACAATAATGAATTCCCTATTTGATCAGAATTACAATGAAAACTCGAAGTCAGTCCCAGAGAACTTAGATTTAGAGCATCATATACTATATTCTACACAAAATTGAAATTAATATGCAAACTGAATTTAAATCATACCATAAAACTCATAACAGAGGGAGTTTATATGTGTATATATTATTTATGTTTATGTGTGCGAATATATATATTTGTATATGTATATATATATATATATGCATATGTGTGTGTATATACACAGTGTCTGTCATTGCTTTCAGTCTTTTACAGTAGTATCTTTACTCTTTATGACCCTATTTGGGAATTTCTTGGCAAAGATGCTGGAATGATTTGCAGTTTCCTTATCTAGCTAATTTTACAGATGAGGAAAGTGAGGTAAACAGGATCAACTGACTTTACCAGGGTCACACAACTAAGAAGCGTCTGAGGCCAGAGATGAATTCAGAATGATGAGTCTTCTTGTCTCCAGGCCAGCACTGTATCCACTGTGCCAGCAAGAATATGAGACTCAAGATAGATTACATACAAAAATATAAAGACAATCCCCCAGTAAGATAAGTGCTTAAAGGATATAACGAACTATCTCCCCCCCAAAATTTAACAAATTATTAACATGAATTTGAATGATCTCTCCAAACTACTATGAATAAAGTAATTTAAAAACAATCAAAATTAAGTTTTGTCTCACAACTGACAAATTGGTAAAGATGTCAAAAGATGGGAACAAACAACGTTGTGAAGGGTTGTGGAAAAACTGACACTCCAATGCGTTGTTGTTGGAGATATAAATTCATATTACCATTCTGGAAAGTAATTTGGAATTATTCAAAGAAAGTGCCCAGAATGACCAGAGTTTTTGACCCAGTGATTCTTCTCAAAGTCATATATGACAAGAATATTAGTGATATAAGAAAGACCTCATATGAACCAAAATATTTGTAATGACACCAAGTAGATGCCCATCCACAGAGGAACAGTTAACTGTGGCAATGTGATATATGAATGCAATGGATTATTACTGTAAGTAATAAATGGTAAACTAGATGAATACAGACATAGATGGAAAGAAATGAACCAATGCAAAATGAAATAAGCAGAACCAAGAAAACAGTGTACATGGCTACAATGATGTAAATACAACGAACAGCAACAACACAATTGATTTTAATGTAGCACATTTTTGATGACCAAGGCTTGCCTCTAAGAGTAGATGTAAAATGACACCTAACATTTTCTTTGCAGAAATGAAGCTCCATGATTGAAAGATATTGCATATAATGTCCAAATAATATTGTTTAATTTTATAGAACAATTTTTCATTTCTTTATACTTTGTTATAAACTATGGCCCTTTGAGACACTTGGCTGAGTACCAACTGAGAAAAATATAGATGTTGAAAAAACAAAAGACTTCAAGAAAAAATTGGCTAACAATATATAGTCTTTATTTCAGGGGAAATGTGGAGCCATTTAGAAACTGATGAGATTCCCAAAGTTAATTCAGTCCTTCTCCTAGTCAGTTTTTAGCTAGTAAATAGCAAGGATTGCTGACAATTTACATGATTTTAAAAAAGAACATATCCATTTACCTAAAAATTCTTTATTTAAGAAATAATTAGGGATGAATTTAAATTTAAAATAAATTTATTGGCTTTCAAACAAGTAAAAAATGTTCATTCAAGTGGGATATATTTTTCTCAGGTAACAGAGGGAGAAATGATGCTAAGATTTGTAGTTACCCAAACTGGACCTGGTGTCAAGGATTCTCCTGAAGGTTGAGGACAATAAGGTCCTATTCCCTTACCTGGGCATGATTTCACAAGAACAGTGACCATGGTTCAATGGTGGTGGTTGCAAAGATGACTGATCTCAGTGAGGGGAAAGATGTCCCTTATCTGGAACTGTGTCACGAGAATTCAGAGAGAACTGTCTGTGTCTCCTGCCATACAGGGATACCTCGAAAAGTTTTCCTCTCTGTAGTCATGAAAACTTCCTTCAATAAGAGAAAAAGGTATACTTTGACAAAGAATATTGACCTTGCTTCTAACTCTCTGGGGGAACATCTGATGACATGATCAGGGATAAGAATCTGTATAGTATTGTTAAGTGACTAAGGATATTGTAGATGTAGATGTAGTGAAAATATAGACATAGATTATGATTATAACTTAATTGTAATTATTGATAATAATATTAATTACAGAGTATTGTACTGATAGTTTTTTTGCTCCCTTATTTTCCAGTTTCTAATGAAACTCTATGTGTTTGTTCAGCTAAATGTAACTCAACTGAACAGCTAAAGCCCTCTTCAAACAAACACATGAAATATAATGAATTTCTAATAGTAGAAAATGAAAATATCCTAGAAATAGAAAAAAGAGTGTGGGCATTAGATGACCTTTTAAGTCATTTTGGGAGAAAAATTAAATGTCAAATGAATTCTAATTCCTGTCTGCCTCAATATATCACACTCAACTATATGGAAATGTATCCCAATGGTAAGCTAGAGGGGATGACTTAATGATTTAAAACATCAGGTTTTCTATGCTTAGGCACAGCAGAATAGTAGGTTTAAATCTCAATAGGCTTAGTTCAGTCTTTCCTGCTAAAATATGCAGATCGAATATCTAATTTAGTACGTGTATGTGTTTTGTAAGCTAGATTATGCCTTGAAAGATTAAGACATTAAGTACCAAGTAGGAATGTAAATGGTATCAGCACTATATATTTTTTAATATAAACAGTTGTCCTCAAGGTTTTTTGTTTGGATTTCTGAAACTCAACTGAAAATTTCAGGGAAAATTCATTGCTTGCCACTTTCCCATTCTAGTTTTGCATGATTAGACGTAGTATGAAACTACACTTTATACAGCATATGTGATTTTAAATAACACTACTGAACCTTACAAGTGAAAGTACTGACTGAAGAGTTTAGGCAGTGGCAGAAACTGAACTAATTGCACATGATAAAATTAAATGCAGAAAAGTCTGGAGGAGAAGGAAGTGAAAGTAAGGTTATTCTGAGAAACATTAAGGTTTCAAAAGATCGAGAAAATCAGTAACTGTCCCATGGAAAAATATTGCACAGGAAGCAAATGCAAGGTTTGGTGCAACACTGGAGGTAAGGAATCTAAAATATTAACTAATTTAGATGTAAATCAAGTCTTAAGTTGTACAACAGATTTTATATATATATATACACACACACACACACACACACGTATACACACACATATATATGCATATATAGCCAGATAATATGTATATGTGGGCATATATACATATATCTATATATGCTAGGATATGTTTTATGTCTATTAGAAATCCATTTTTGTTTCAAAGAAGCCAACTTGGAAGAGCAGGAAGACTCACATATGCTAGCTTCGAATTCACAGTCCATAAATTTCCCATAAAAAGAACTCCCCACAAATTCAGGATCAGTGGAAGCTGAGCAGCAATGCAGTGGAGGAGATTTTCATTCCAGAGAGCCCTGAAAAACTGACCTCAAAGGTCCATCATGCACCAGACAGCAGAGCCCAGCCCTGACCACACAGCCCCGAGAGGAGCGGATCCCAGTAGGCTTCAGGGATGGAAGCTCCAGCAGCCGTGAAGGTTCCTCTACCCACAGGCGCTACAGGTCAGTGAGAGAGACTTCTGGACTGGCCAAGAGGGAAGTGGGGTGTCTCCATAACTCAGGCCCTATCGGGAGGCAGTGGCAGAGGCAGCAGCGACCAGGGTCTCCCGGAGCAGAAAGGACCTCAGATCCATTACTGAAGATCTCCGCATAAACCCCCTGAGGGAACAGAGCCTGGGAGGCGGCCCTGCTCACACCTGAGCACCAGAACTTAAGCTCACACTGAATAGCAGCCCCACCCACCTCTGAAAGCCGGGAGGCTGGGGAACAGCATTTCAATCTTAGACTCCAAGCACTAGTTGGGTAGATCTAGGTGGGGGTGGAGAGGAATCTCAGAAGTCAAATAACTGGCTGGGAAAATGCCCAGAAAAGGGAAAAAAATAAGACCATAGAAGGTACTTTCTTAGTGAACAGATGTTTCCTCCTTTCATTTCTGATGAGGAAGAACAATGTTTGCCATCAGGAAAAGACTGTCCCAAACATCTGAAATAGATATCCAACGGACTCAGGTCATGGAAGAGCTCAAAAAGGATTTTGAAAATCAAGTTAGACAGGTGGAGGAAAAACTGGGAAGAGAAATGAGAGAGATGCAAGAAGAGCATGAAAAACCAGTCATTTTCTTGCTAAAGGAGACCAAAAAAAATGCTGAAGAAAATAACGCCTTGAAAAATAGGCTAACTCAATTGACAAAAGAGGTTCAAAAAGCCAATGAGGAAAAGAATGCTTTCAAAAGCAGAATTAGCCAAATGGAAAAAGAGGTTCAAAAGCTCACTGAAGAAAATAGTTCTCTCAAAATTAGAATGGAACAGATGGAGGCTAATGACTTTATGAGAAGCCAAGAAATCACAAAACAAAACCAAAAGAATGAAAAAATGGGACAGAATGTGAAATGTCTCACTGGAAAAACAACTGACCTGGAAAACAGATCCAGGAGAGACAATTTAAAAATTATGGAACTGCCTGAAAGCCATGGTCAAAAAAAGAGCCTAGACATCATCTTTCATGAAATTATCAAGGAAAACTGCCCTGAGATTCTAGAACCAGAGGGCAAAATAAGTATTGAAGGAATCCATCAATCACTGCCTGAAAGAGATCCAAAAAGAGAAACTCCTAGGAACATTGTGGCCAAATTCCAGAATTCCCAGCTCAAGGAGAAAATATTGCAAGCAGCTAGAAAGAAACAATTCAAGTATTGTGGAAACAAAATCAGGATAACACAATATCTAGCAGCTTCTACATTAAGGGATCGAAGGGCGTGGAATAGGATATTCCAGAAGTCAAAGGTACTAGGACTAAAACCAAGAATCACCTACCCAGCAAAACTGAGTATAATACTTCAGGGGAAAATATGGTCTTTCAATGAAATAGAGGACTTTCAAGCATTCTTGATGAAAAGACCAGAGCTGAAAAGAAAATTTGACCTTCAAACACAAGAATGAGAAGAAGCATGAAAAGGTAAACAGCAAAGAGAAGTCATAAGGGACCTACCAAAGGTGAACTGTTTACATTCCTACATGGAAAGACAATATTTGTAACTCTTAAAACTTTTCAGTATCTGGGTAGTCAGTGGGACTACACACACACATACACACACATGCACACACATACATGTACACACATCTGTGTGCACACACATACACACATGCATGCACATACAGAGACAGAGAGCACAGAGTGCATTGAATAGGATGGGACCATATCTTAAAAGAAATTAAGGTAAACGGTGAGAGAGAAATGTAGTGGGAGGAGAGAGGGTGGAATGGAATGGGGTAAATTATCTCTCATCCAAGAGGCAAGCAGGAGACTTTTTAGTGGAGGGAAAAAGAGGAGAGCTGGGAAAAAAAAAAACAAAACATGAAGTTTACTGTAATCACATTCGACTAAAGGAAGGAATAAAATGCACACTCATTTTGGTATGAAAACCTATCTTACAACACAGGACAGTGGGGGAGAAGGAGATAAGCAGGGTGTGGGGGATGATGGAAGGGAGGGCAATGGGAGGAGGGAGCAATTTGAAGTCAACACTCAGGGAGGGACAGGATCAAAAGACAGAATAGGAACAATGGGGGGCAGGATAGGATGGAGGAAAATATAGTTAGTCTTACACAACACGACTATTATGGAAATCATTTGCAAAACTACATAGGTATGGCCTATATTGAATTGCTTGCCTTCCCAAAGGTATTGGGTGGGGAGGGAAGGATGGGGAGAAGTTGGACCTCAAAGTTGTAGGAACAACTGTTGAGTACTGTTCTTGCTACTAGGAAATAAGAAATACAGTTAATGGGGAATAGAAAGTCATCTAGCCCTACAGGACAAAAGAGAAGATGGGGACAAGAGAAGGGAAGGATGATAGAAGAGAGGGAAAATTGGTGATAGGGGAAATTAGAATGCTTGGTGTATAGTGGTGGGGGGAGCAGACAAATGGGGAGAAAATATGAAACCCAAAATTTTGTGAAAATGAATGTACAAAGTTAAATAAATAAATTTATATTAAAAAAAAAGAAAACCATTTTCTTCTTCAGCACAGTAACTCTATTATATTACTAAGATTGAAAATCCTGCCAAAAGTTTTACTAATCACAGTCAATCTCTCCTGGCTGGCATCATGACTTGAACTTATGAAATTTCTTCCTATAACTTCAGGCAAAACAATATTAATGAAAACAGGAAGAATGGATTAATCTGATTTTAGAAAAAAGGTGAAAAATTCCACCAAATGTTTATTATCTCTAGAAATGAAAATTTCAAAACAACTGGAGGAGAAGAAAGACTATAATGTGAATTTTAACATCTGCTCTTTGACAACTTTCTCAAAGCACTATTTGGTGGAGAAATTTTACTTCTCTGGATATATTCCATATTGCCAGAAACTCTCCATAAACATTGATAAGAATCTGTCTTAACATCCATGTCACTGAGAAGTCTGTTTTCACATGGGCTTCACAATGGTACTGAATTAGATTCTAAAAATAGTGATGGTAGCTTTTCAAGGTAATGATATCTTCTTACTGTATCACCCAGCTGTATTATTCAGCTGTCAGTTCTCTAACACAAAGAGCTGACATTCCTTGGCCTTTTGAGGTTTTCAAAGTGTATTTCAGTAAGCATGCTGGCACCCAGGATGCCCCAGATCTCCACTTATGTAAACTGGCTTTAAATTGAGTTTTATAGTATCACTAAAATTGCCAATGACCTGTAGGGGGTAGTCTGGTATATAGTCACAAATGATGGTTGGGAGGATGTAATTAGTTCTGAATCATCGTTTCCCAACAGGTGGCTATTTCAGCCTTGAATACCTCTAAGTGACAGTCATTATGCAACCTTCCTTGGCAGCTTGTTCCACTACTTAATTATTCTAATATTACTGCTATAAAGATTTTATAACATTTAATCAAAATTAGCCCAAGTTTTCATTTCAGCTATAAATATGTATCTGTACCCTTTCACCCACATGCTTAATTATTATAAGCTAATTGGTATCTATATCAAAAAGTGTTGCACATAACAACAAAAAAGGACATCCTATGATCAAATTTTCTCATACAGTGAAATATAAAATTGATGAGTAATGTTAGAAAATGAAGTCAAGAAATCATAGAATGCAACTTACAAATAGGAAATTACCTTCTGCCCAACTACACCAAGGAACTATTAAATATCTCAGAATAATTAAATGAGTTATCTCCCTTTGTTTATTGTGTAGGAAAATTGTTCTTGGAATATCTTCGATACTTGTGGTATCATTATTTTCTCTATGTGTGTTTGAATAGCAAAGTTGGTTGGAGCAGTGTTAATGGGCCCCCATTATCAGGAATTTGGTTCCTGTGTAAGTGAATAATTTCTTTCTTCTATCACCACTGCCCTGGGTTAAAATTTTATAATTGTCTAGGCTTGGTCATAGGCAGAAGTCAAAGTAGGGAGTATTCATGGCTGAATATGCATATATCCAATGAAACAGTAAAATAAACAACTTCCTGATGTGGAAGCCCAATTGTGACATTTCTTCTTGTGATTAAATTCAACATGGTGTGGTAGACAGGAAGAAAAACCAAAACACAGCAAGAATAAAAATGGTCTAAGTCCTATATCTGATATATACCAGCTGTGTAACTACAGAGAAGTCATTTAATATCTTAGTAATTCAGGCAATTTTCTAAGACTACTAATTATAAATTATTCCTGGATTATCAAATCTATCAGTGGAGGAAATTTCTACATGAGGAATTCACACAAATGAAGTGATTGGTTCATACCCTACCCCAACTGAGTTCAGACTCAATGTTCCTCCATAAAAAATCACAACTGAACAAAAAACTAAAAAGAAGAAATGATAATTGATTCCCTCTGGGGTCTGGTTTACTCCTCTGTAAAATGTAAGGGAGAAGTTTGCACTATGATTTCAGAGGACTCTTCTAGTACTATATCTATATATCAGCTGGGTTTCATGGTAAATAGAGTCTGGATCTATACTTGAGGATCTGCATTCAAATTTCACCTCAGGTGCTGATTCTGTGGCACTGATTCTGAGACTTTGGGCAATTCACTTAACCTTTTTCATCTTTAGTTTCCTCATTAGTATAATACTAGCACTACTTCGAAGGATTGTTGCGATAATCAAATGAGATAATATCTGTGAAACTCTTTGCAAATTTTAAAATGCCATACACAACCTAGCTTTATCTATGAAACTGTAGGTGCTCTTTTTTCTTACTCAATAGAAAAGGAAAGGAATGAGCATTTAATGAAGACAGACACAACACATCTTGTTTACAACGTGATGGAATCAATTCCAAATAGGTCTTTCAGGTTATTGATCTCTGACTGGTAAAAGTATGGAAATAAGAATGCTCATTTAGTAAAGTCAACCACCCATCAGATTACCATTGCTGACAATGTATGTCACAAAGCTGCATCAGGACTGAGGACAAAGTATTTTTGTGAATCTTTAGAGTCAGGCCAGTTTTTCACTTATCAAACTACTGGATTTTTTTAAAGAAGCAAAACAAAATTGTAGAGTAAAACTTACATCATCTGATGTTTCTCATGACCCATGAGACTAACATCTTCATCTCCCTAAAGTTACAGAATTACTTCACAGGTTAGTATAAAGTAACAGCTTAGACCTCAACTTAATATAACTTAATATTCTGATTTGCCAAATTTTAGATCAAATATCTAATTTGAGTAAGTTTGATTTTTTAAATTATCACACTTATTTATGAATTAAGTGTTTAGGACTTAGTTTGACAGATTGTTTTAAAATTGGACTTATGTTGGGTTTAACATAAGAAAGAAAAAAAAGATATCATGGTAAATAATGATATGTAGGCCTCAATCCTACTCAAATGAGATTTTACAACCTGATAAATCTGTAACTGGAAAACAAAATGTTAATTCAATGAAATATTTGATGTACATTATATGATCAGTTGTCATTAAAATTTTTTTATTGAATTACATGGCATAGAATCCCTTTTTTTTCTCCTTTTTAACTTGCTTGCCTTTTTCTTGTAGGACTCCTTGTATTACTATAAGTGAATATAAATTACAAATGAAGGAAATGCCCACAGTAAATAATCATAACTTTGGTTTTCTTCTCATCACTGGATGGATATTAGGTGATAATATTCACCGTCCGATTATCTTCTGTCCTACATTTAAAATTTGTGATGAACTTATATACCCCTACATGTTTGGGAAAATGGAGCACTGCCCTAGTCCCTACAAGATCCCCTAATGGGGAGTAGAATAAGCTTTCTAGTCAGTCAAAAATTTAGAAAGAGTACACTGGATCTTGGACAAAAGTGAAAGGCTGCAAAACACTCATGTTGGGACATGCTGTCCACATGTAGAGAAAGAAATATGGAGTCTGAATGCAGATTGAAGCGTACAGTTTTCACTTTTTTTGTTTCATATGGTTTTTCCCTTTTATTCTAATTCTTCTTTCACAACATGACTAATGTGGAAACATGTTTAATAGGATTGTGCATGCAAAGTCAATATCATATTGCTGGCCATATTGGTGAGGGGATAGAGAGGGAGAGAGGAAGAAAAACATTTGTAATTCCAAACCTTACAAAAGTGAATGTTGAAAGTTATCTCTACATGAAATGGAAGAAAATAAAATAATATTAAGTGAGAAAAAAAGTGAAAATCTGAAAGGGAAAAATGTGGATATTGGGATACTATAACGGAACTATTTGACAATTTTGCCTTAACTGAGCACTATGTTCAATAAATGTTATGAGGCTTTGTCATCAATTTACCCTCGTTCCTACAAGAAAGATATCTCAATGTCCTTAAAATCACAGAGTAAAAATGATATTCCAGAGTGTTGCAGTCTCAGATTTATAATCTATTTTTTTCAGTACAGTATACATAAATCCTTTCAACAAAAGGTTAAATGACAAACTCTTCTTGTCATCATCTTCAGCTTTAAAATACTACATATTGGCTTCTACAATTTTAATGACATTTTTGATTAATAATAAATAATGAGCAAACTAAATATTGTTTTCAAAAATAGATTGTATGTAAAATATATGAAGTAAAATTATTTGAGAAGGAAGATTTTGGTTAACCCTTTCAGATCTCAAAGTTTAAAGAATTAATCTGTTCAGGGTATTTAATAAGATCTTTTAAAGATATGGAGAAGTTTTGTAACCAGCCTGATAAAATACTCTAGGTCAATTAAAAAACTTTTGTCATCTATGAGAAGTGTTGTTTTGATTAAAACTGAAATTACTTTTAGAGAATATTCAATGTGTTTTCCAGAAAGTTCTTTTCTCCGTATCTTCTCATGCCCCTGTTAATCTGTGTTCTCTGTAATCTCTACCAGAGACCCTCAAGCCATTCACATATCTGAATAGGAATGCTGCATTCACAAGAAACATAGAAACTCAGGTTAGGAAATTTTGACTGAATAGACTCATCTTAAACAGACTTTCCCTTCATTACCAAAGCTTATCCCTGTTATTGATGCATCATAATTATTTTCTTACTTAGTTTTCCTTACTCTGTAAGTTTCTCCAGATAGCTTCTCAAACCCGGTAGTCATTTCTGTATTCCTATTTTTTTCCATCTGCTTTCTTTGGATTTTCTTGCACTGCCTTTTAGTCTTATTCTTTCCTCGGACCCCAGCTGGCATTAGTTTTGATTGGTTGTTTTGACTTAATTCCTGAAATCTGATTGATCACAACAGCTGCGTCTCTGATTCTTTGACCTTGGGGTCTTGCCAAATATGTCAGACCTGATATTTCGAAAATCAGCGTATATATATATACAAACAGCCTAGAGGTGTTGGATAGTTTCTTTGATTATGGAATAATCTAGCAAACTAGTGTGAAGGAAATGGTCCAGGAACAGATCACATACTGCTGATTCTTATAGACTTGTGCACTTGTCAGATTCTGGTTGGGAATCCTGTGGCCTTGAGGCTACGTATGTCTTTCTAGGTCCTTGGGCATGGCCTTTTGACTAAGTCTAAGTTTTACAGAACAAATCCCCTTAATAATAGGATTTCCTCTGTTAAACTTGGACTCAGTCAAAAGATTGCGCTTGAAGACCTAGAGGACCAGGCTCTCACTGCTGCAGGTTCCCTGTCCCTGACTTATTAACTTCAGCTGTTGTGGATGTATCCTAGTTGTTTCTATAATTACTTCTTTTCAAACTTGTATTTTCACCTTTGAACTTTTGCCATCCTGAAGATGGTAGAGAGAAGCCAGGAAGTGGCATAAGCTCTCCCTAACCCTTGGAAGCTAACCCTTGGAACAAGTGTTAAAACAAGCCACTAAAAGGAATTTTTGAGTAACAGAATCTACAAAAAACAGTTTTCTGAAAAATAAATCCATCCCAAGATAATTCAGAAGGATGTCTGGAAAGGTCTGTCTCACTTGGGTAAAAGTGTAGAGCAGCTTAGTGCAGGCCACATCTGGGCAAGCTAGCAGGAGACATTTGTCCTATAGATCAGTATCAAAGACCCTGAAGTCCTGACTCAGTAGGTCAGTAGCACAGCAACCTAGCTGTGAGGCCTCTAACCCTAGCGCAGTAGTCAAACTGACAGCCCCAGAATTTATGGTACAACTGGCACAACTAGGCAGGGCCACCTTAGAGCAGTGGGCAAGTTGCTAGTTCCAAAGACCACTGTGCAGAAAGTCAGTTACCAGGTCCTTGACTCCAAGTGCAAGAAACTTGGGAACAGTGATAACTGTATCCCAGAAGCAGAATGTAATTTTTAAAAATGATCAAAAACAAACAGTCAAAAAGAGCTCTGATGATAAAACAAAGCTACCATGGCAACAGGGGAAGATCAAAACAGAAACTCAGAAGAGGGTAACGGTGACAAAATGCCTACCCGTGAAACCTAAATAATGAAAAAAATTGGTTTCAAGCCCAAAAACCTCCACTTAGAAGAGCTCAAAAATGATTTTTGAAATCCAGAGAGGTAGAAGAAAAGATCAGAAAAGAAATGAGTTATGCAAGAGAACTGTGAAAAAGAATCAATAGCTTGGAAAAGAAAGCACAAAAATTAACTGAAGAAAACTACTTTAAAAATAGAACTGGCCAAATTGGGAAGAAAAAAAAACATTGAAGAAAACACACCTTTTAAAAATAGAATTGGCCTAATGAAAAAGTTCATACAAAAGCTCACTGAAGAAGATAATTCTTTAAAAATTAGAATTGGGCAAGTAGAGGCTAATAACTCTATGAGACATCAAGAATCAGTCAAAATCAAAAGAATCAATAAATAGAAAAAATATAAAACACCTCACTGGAAAAACAAAGGATATGGAAAATAGATCCAGGTTAGATAATTTAAGAATTTTTGGAATATCTGAAAGCCATGATCACAAAAATGATCTGGACAACATTATTCAAGAAAGTATTAGGGAAAGCTTCATTGGTATCCTAGAATCAGATGGTAAAATAATCTTTGAAAGAATCCACTGATCACCTCCTGGAAAAGATTCTAAAATGAAAACTCCAAGGAATATTGCAACCAAATTTGAAATGTGTGAAGTGTTTGCATCAAATGGAGATTTTTTTTGTTTGTTTTTTCTTGTTTTTTAATGAGATAGAGCTGACTGTGTTTGTAGGTGATGGGAAATGAACCAATAGATAAAAATAGATCCAGAGAATTCTCCAATGTGACAAATTTTCAATAGACTCCAGGTCTAGGGTTGACATAAGTTTCTTATTCCAGACTACATTGTTACATCTTTTAATCTCTCATAGTCTCTGCATGGCAATACAAACTTAACGAACAAAGCCTTCTAAAGCAAGGGAATTTTGGATATGCTCCATCTATCCATTGATATTTCTTTTGTAGGCCATGATTCCCCCATGATTCCCAAATCTTCCCCATCTAATTCATGAAATTTAGAAGCAGTAAAATTGGGAAAAAAATAACATTCTTTAGCCACTTTGTAAACCTGAAAGGGTTTTTGGAATGGTAGTGAATGATTGCTTAATCAGACTGCTATACCACATTATTCCTAGGCACTAAAAGCTTCATTCCATTCTGTTCCATTTTAACCCAATGTGGTGTGAAGACTGGAAGAGTTTTATTTAGATATGTCCCTTGAGAGGGTAATAAAAGTCAGTTACCTAAACCTGAAACAGTCTTTAGAATGCGTTATGTACTTCAAAACTTTTTCTAACCATTGTGAATCTTTTCTAGCACTTAGCTTCAATAATGAAATTATTACTTCTAATTCTGTTTTTAAGAATACAATGGCCCCAGTTGTCTTTCTCTTTAGGTTTACAGGATCTGTTTGAGATATTTAGAAATTCAACCAGCATATAATACTTAGGCTTCTCTAAGTAGCAAGTGATTCTTTGAGATTTTTTGTAATGTTTTTTTATGAATATACTTGGTTTTAATCTTTTTCACTTCTGAGTATATCTCTCCCCTCCTACCCAGTCAGTCATTCCTTGTAACAAAGAATTAGGAAAGAGAGATAAAGCCTTTCAGCAGAACTCAGCAACACATGGACAGTGTCTGAAAGCTTATACAATATTCCACTCTCATAGTTACCAAGTTCTGCAAACAAGATAGAGGGGTGCATTTTCTCTCCGTTCTCTCCAGAACTCAGCCATCACATTGCAATGACCACGTTTTGATTCAATTCTGAGTCCTGTCTGATATATTTATTTTTTACAAATACTTATAAAAAGAAAAAAAGAGCAGTCTCTATAATATATATCTTATTTTCATAAGCTATATATGGGAAAAAGATATAGATTCTTCTTCACCATTTGTCAGAAAGTACAAATTAGTTTGAAATGTTCTTGGACTTAAAAATGAGTAGATCAGGACTGAGAATTCTCTATGTCTTTCTTCCCTGCCCCCCTAAGAATATAAAGCAAGCATCTGATGCCTCCATTAGGCATTCAAAAGAAGTCTGAAAGACAGGTAAAGCGTATCAATTGTTATAGGGTTACCAGTTAAAATGGGATTTTTGTGATCTGCATTTAAATATACACTATGGGACCGGTACAGTCAGCAGAATCTGCTCCCAGGATAGGGATTGCTTTTTAAGATTCCTGTTTAATGTTAAAGACTCCTGAGAAAATGCCTTATCTTCTTTTGAAGTTGGTTTTCTGGCTTTCTTTAGAGTCAACCTTGGAGGTGGGGAAGAGGATGGATGGTTGAGTTGGAAGGGAAAGGGAAAGGTTTTTCCTTTTTCTCCTGGGTTTGTACGATGTAATATTCAGATCAATCTTCACTGATTTTATCTTCCTTGGATTTCCCCTGATACAATACAACATCATTAAATTTACCTAGTGCCAATTCACGGAATGATGTTCTTGTTTTAGGTCAGTTGTATTCTCTGCAAGGTTGACAGGGAACAGCAATGACATTCCTCATGGAAAAAATGAGGAGACAGATCCATAGAGAGATTGAATAATTTCTCTAGTATCTCAGATCATCAGGTATGGATCAAAGAAATTCATCCAGTTTTCCTTAAAACAGCCACAGAGCTCAGAAATTGGCCATGACAAAGCTACTGAAATGTGTAAAGTGATAAACATTCTCTTCTATGAAAAGTTCTGCTCTATTTTTAGTACAAGGCAGGAAATGTCAAGGTCACTTTTTTAAAGTGATGCATCCTGAAGGAAAAGCACATAGATGAGTATGAGGAATAATTGAACAAACTGTCTCAAGAGATGAAGACAAACTTTCCTGTGAGATGATATTATGGTGAGAGGAAAATTACATCAAAATTCCGTGCCATGAAGGCATAATTGGAAGAACAAACAAAATGACTTTATTTCAAAACAGTGAGATTGTTGTTTATACGTTAGGGGATATTAATCTACTCAAGACTACTCACATTGAGTTATTGAGCATTCAGTTCAATTGAAGACATTTATTATGTGCCTACCTACCATGCTTCAGGCACTGTGATAGACACTGGGATAGACACAGATAAAAGTATAAATAGTCCCTGACTTGAAGGGGCTTCTTTTCTTTCCTTCCCCCATTTTCCCTTCCCAATCTTTCTCTCTCCTCTTGTCTCTTGGCTACCTCTCCTCTCTTCTACCATTCCTTTCTTGTCACTCTTTTCCTCTCTTTGCCTTGGATTTCTTTTTACTTTTTCTTTTCTTTTTTTTATTTTGAACTGGAAATTTCACCTATGTGGGCAACTTCTTGTTATGGAAACTGCCTCTTCAGATGAAACTTGGAAACTCATTGCAGCTTACAGTAACAGAGAGTTACTTAAGGTCAATGAAAGACAGAATTTGTGGTTCATAGTCCCATATTCAGGGTGCCAGAAGTAGGACTTAAATTCAGGTGTTCTGATTCTAAAACTGATCCACTATATGCTCTGTATACAGATGAATTTCATAAATCAATCTAAAATGTTGAGATTTAAATTTTACTCTCACAAAAATATTCGTTAGTCACAAATTTCTGTGCATAACTATCAGTATGTAAGCACAGAAAATCCTTGTTCTTTCTGATTGCTTGGTCATGACAATCTGAAAATCTCAAAGTGAATACCTGAGTAGTGAAGAAAATGAAATAGAATTTTTTTTAGAAGTTATATAGAATTTTATATGACACGACTAAGTTTCTAGTAATTATTGTCAGCATACAAAGTGCATTAGATTGGGTTTGTAGAAACACATGCATTTAAAATGTTATATAAATATGTAATGCATCAAGGCAAACTGTCTGAATAATAAATATGTTTATCTGAAGAGTAAATAAAAGAGCGCATAAGAAGCCATTCCAATTATTCAGGTAAATACTGTTTTGTATCAGTGACTTTCGTCTTGTGCTTCAAGTTGTGGAAATAAAATTTTAATATATGTGTGTGTATATGCATGTATATATCATATGTAATATATGTGCATATGCGGATATATATATATATATATATATGTATATTAGGGACAGCTAAGTGGCACAGTGGACAGTATCGGATCTGGAGCTAGGAAGCTCCTTGAGTTCAGAAATCTGGGATCACAAAGAGTTGTACACAACTGAAACATGATATATGTGTATATTATTTTCACTTTTACTTTAAAATCAAATTAGAATGATGCTATTTAAAAATATCTGGAAGTTCAAAGTTAAAACTAATACTTTGCTATTTGTCCCCTCTGGCCCTACATACATATTAACACATTCCTCATGCCCCCAAAATTATAACAAGGAGACACCATGCTACACTGTATCTTGAATTAGAAATATAATGTGGTTAGATAACCTTGTTCTACTTATGGCTGAACACCAACTTCTAAACTGCTATGGGATTGCTTATTAATGCTTGGTTTTGGCATTATATATATATATATATATATATATATATATATATATATATATATATATATATATATTGTTTTCATATATAAGATTTTGACTTTCAAAATTTTTCTCCTTTCCTTCTTTCTTCAGCAAGACAGCATGCAATCATGGAAGTTGACTTTCTGTTTCTTGCTATTGGACTTTGTTAGTAATATGTAGAAATGCTGATATTTTATGTGGGTTTATTCTATAACCTACAACTTTGTTAAAGCTATAAGTTATACATGTAGAATCCTTTTAAATATATTTTACATTAGTCAAGTTGTGAAATAAGAATTAGAACAAAAGGGGAAAAAAACCACGAGAAAGAATAAAAGAGAAAAGAGTATGCTTCAGTTTGCATTAGCACTCTATAGTTCTTTCTCTGGATGTGGATAGCATTTTCCTTCATGAGTATTTTGGAATTGTCTTAGATTATTGTATTGCTGAGAAGTGCTAGGTCTATCAGAGTTAGTGATTGCCCTGCATTACTGTTATTGCATACAGTGTTGTCCTGGTTCCACTCACTTCACTCAGCATCAATTCATGTACGTCTTTCCAGGTTTTCCTGAAATCTTCCTGCTCATCATTTCTTATAGGACAATAATATTCCAGTACATTCATACCCCACAATCTGTTCAACGTTTCTTTATTGATGGGCATCTCCTCAATGTCCAATTCTTTGCCACCACAAAAAGAGCTGATATAAATATTTTGGACAGGTGGGTCATTTTCCCTATTCTGTTATCTTTTAGGGATACAAACCAAGTAGTGATATTTTTGGATCAAAGGGTATAAACAGCTTGATTGACCTTTGGACATAGTTCCAAATTGTTCTACAGAATGGTTGGATGCATTCACAACTCCATGCATTAGTGGTTGAATTTCCCCACATCTCCACTATTTATACATACATACATACATACATACATACATACATCTATCTATCTATCTATCTATCTATCTATCTATCTATCTATCTATAATTTTCTTTTTCTTTTTTTGTAATATTATCCAATCTGATAGGTATGATGTGATTTTCAGAGCATTTTTATGAGACTATAGAATGCTTTAATTTTTTCATCTGAAAACTGCCTGTTCATATCCTTTGACCATTTATCGATTGCAGAATGTCTTGAATTCTTATAAATTTGACTCAGTTCTCTATATTTTAGAAATGAGACCTTCATTAAAGACGCTGGTTGTAAAAACTGTTTCTTATCTTTCTGCTTCCCTTCTAATCTTGGTTACATTGGTTTGGTTTGTGCAAAATATATTAATTTAATGTAATCAACATTATCCACTTTATATTTCATTACATTCTCTATCTCCTGTTCGGTGATACATTCTTCCCTTCTCCATAGATATAACAGAGAAACTATTCCCTGCTCTCCTAATTTGCTTATGATATGACCCTTTAGGGCTAAATTATGTACCCATATCTACTTTATCTAAGACATAGATGTAAGATGTTGGTGTATACCTAGTTTCTGCCATATTCCAGTTTTCCCTGAAATTTTTGTCAAATAGCAAGTTCTTATCTTAGAAGCTGGAGTCTTTGGGTTTATCAAAAAGTAGATCACTATAGTCATTGACTACTGTGTCTTGGGTACCTGAGCTATTCCACACTTCCACCACTCTGTTCATTAGCCAATACCAAAGAGTTTTGATGATTGCTGCTTTATAATATTCTTGATTTTTTGTCCTTCCAGATGAATCTTGTTATTTTTTTCTAGGTCTATAAAATACTTTTTGTAGTTTGATTGATATGGCACCGAATAAGTAAATTAGTTTAGGTAGAATTGTCATTTTCATTATATTAGCTTGACTTACCCATGAGGAACTGATATTTTCCTAATTATTTAGATCTGACTTTATTAGTATGAAAGTGTTTTGCAATTGTGTTTATGCTGTTCCTGGGTTTGTCTTGGCAGAGAGACTCTCAAATATTTTATGTTGCCTACAGTTATTTCAAATGGAATTTGACTTTCTGTTTCTTGCTATTGGGTTTTGTTAGTAATATGTAGAAATGCTGATATTTTATGTGGATTTATTCTATAACCTACAACTTTGTTAAAGCTATTGATTATTTCATGTAGCTTTTAAATTTATTCCTTAGGATTCTCTAAGTATACTATCATATCATCTTCAAAGAGCAACAGTTTTATATTCTCATTGTCTATTCTGATAGAATTTCTTCACTAGGAGTTGTCTATATGAATGAAATCAAAGGTAAAATGCCCACCCCAATACCCTAGGAATTCTCCACATACTCTCATTGACAAAAATATAACTTTGTTCCCCCAGGTCCATCCAGTGAAGCAGAGAGATGAAATTTTGCCTCTCCAGAAGATTTCAGGATGACAGCCAATTAATAAAATTCTTATGGCTAACTAAGAGAGTGAAAGCATTTTTTTCATTCCTTTTTCAACTAGCTATTCCTCTCTTCCATATGGATTAAAGCAATTTGAGTAGGATTTATAGAAACATTCTATCCTCAGGTATCCTTAGCCTCCAGCAGTAAAAGAAAGTAATTGTCCTTGAAATATTTTATGGAGAAAAATTTTAGTGATTGAATGAAGACATCATTGTGTCTCCAAGTACTTGTACTTTGGGGCTCTCAGGAAGCAAGCCAAGGAGAGATTTTATTTCATCATTTACTCTTTACAGACATATACTGAAATTGCAGATCTGTCACCTACATTTTCCTTAAAATAAGTATATATTTCCATTTACTTTTTTCACTTCTCTAACACCAAAAAGCTAGTTGTTGAATTCAAAACAACTCTTATGGAAGGACGATCTGAAGAATCTTTTTAAAAGCCAACATACCATAATATTGAATCCTGGATAATTTGAAAGTTAAACTAAATGGTCTTCAAAAATGTGAATAGCTTTCTATTTTTTCAAGCCCTATTGTGTTAGATTATATAATAAACTTCAATAGGAGGAATCAAACACCTAAAATTTCATGCCCACTTTGAGAGGGTCTAGTCTTTATAGTGACTCACATAAGGATCTTTATGATTTCTATATAAAAGCTTTTTGTTACAAGTCAGGATCTGAAAATCAAGCTGTGTGCTGACTTTTCATTATTCCAAATTATAATGATTCTGCAATTAGAACAGAACAGGTAGTATAGTCCTATTAGACTAATAAAAGATGCATCAAATTTTGATTGGTTGGCTCAGTGAGAGAACAGACTGTAATCCTTGTGTTGCTTAATTTAGAAATCATATCACCTCCTATTTGAGTTTGCACTGGTCTTACCTAGTTCCCAAAATTGCAATGAGAATGAATCAGCCACACAATTCTTAAAAGCTAATAAAAGTTAAAATACAAAGAAGCAAACAATTGTACTAAAACCTCATGGGACAAAATAAAATCTAGTTCATTCAACTATAGTTGCTTTGGCAGAGAAAACTTTTAATTTGTATCCCCTTTGATTATTGACTGTATAATTGAATGCTTCCATTTATGTACCTTATAGCTTCTGCATATATTTCTTTGTGTAGGTAATACAAAATGTTTTCTTGTAGCTGCTGTTATTTAATTCAGAAAAACCCTCTGAGATATGGTTTATAAGGCTGCCAATTTTCATCTTCAAAAGTGGGCAAATTTTATTTGAATTTTAACAAATACTTCTTTCTTCCATTCCCATGAAAGAAGTAGGATTTACTTTTTTTTAAAGGCAATTAAATTTACCAACTTTGAGAATGGCTTCCACACTTTTTTTTATTTCTGTGCCCCACTTTATTACCCACAGGGTACTTACTTTTTCCTGTCTCAACTAAGCTTTCTCAAAGTGTCAAGGTTTTAAACTGAGAAAAGAGCAAGAAGAAAAGATTGTTGCTCATCAGGATCTTCTTTTTTTATAAACAAGGGACATATCTTGTTGAACATAGCAATGACTCAGGAAATTGAGCAAAACATTTTGCTAAGAAGAATAGTTGCCTCTGTCGCAAAATTTATTTTTTTTAAATTCTGCAATATACTTCAGATATCACATACACAGTCAACCCTACATAAAACTGAGCTAGGGAAAAGTAAGGCTTAGGCTCTTTTTCTGTTACTTCTTAACCTTTCTTTCTTAATCATCAGTGGCAATTCATTTCTTCTATCCTTCCTCCCTTAAATTCCCAATGTTTTCCTTTCTCACTTCCTACTATTTACAAGGAGTGTTTTCTTCTCCTTTATCCTACTTTATCTTATTTCCTCTCACAATGCCTTATTTGTACTGTAAATCACTTGTTTGTACATAGATGCTTGTGCCTTTTCTTACTTTATATTGTGAAATCCTTCAGAATTTTCACTGTTCTGTTTGATTTGTTTTCTCTTTGTATTATTATCACTTAGTACTGTTCCTGGCATGTAGTAAATGCTTAATAAATGTATACTGGTGTGTTAATTTGACTTCTACCATCATCAATCCTGCTTTTGTTAATATCAATGAAAAATGTTAACTGTCTTAAAAGGTATTTATTTGAAATTTATATCTCATTCCTATCTACCTGAAAATTAAAGGCTTTGTTTACTATAATTCCAAGCATAAGCTGTGAAATGCCATAAGTGTAAATTTAGTTAAGGGGCCCTTTTGGTTTGTCTTCTGCCAATACAAGACATAGTCAATTATGCAACCATGGAAAGGTTCACTTAACACAAACCCACATACTATCTGAAAAGATCTAAGGTAGAGAATTTAATCCCCTAATTATATAAATCAGGGAATTATCAATATAAGCATATAGCAGTATAAGCTTTTAACAATGGATAATGTAGTAGATGGGCACTTCCCTGGATAAATGGTAAAAGAATTACGAACCTAAGAGGCTGAGCTAGAATGATGGAGAGAAGACACAGACTTGATTGAAGGCTCTCTCAAACTACACCAACTGTTTTTAAATAAGTTTTCAAAACAAATTCTAGAGTGGCAGAATCCACAGAAAGATAGAGTGCAACAATTTTTCTAGCTTGAGACAACTTAGAAAGTCCACAGAAAAGATGTGCTACACCAGTATGGGACTGAAGCACAGTCCAGCACAGACCAAGCCCCAGCAAACCAGGAGCAGGTCTTGGAGACAGCTGAATCAATAGTTGCTATGGCACTTTCACAGATCTCTCAGTATGTAGATTGTAAGGAGGTCAGGTAATTGGTCAAAAGGAGATTACAGGGGTCCTTTTCCAGTACTGGGGAATTGCTTGGATTTGGTTCACAGCTCTGAGTGGCAGTCCAGGAGAGGGAAGAGCACTAGTGCACCAAAGCTTGGGGCCATAGGTGAATTAAGACCCTCATCACAATTCCAGGGTGGAAAAGAGTGTTTTTGATCCCTCACAGATCACTACACAGTATAAAAGAATACAAAACACACCTCTCCCTAGATCATACCACTTTGGAACAACCAAAACCTCACAGGTCCCTGGAATTATCTCTGAAAACATTTGCACAAAAAACCTGAAGTACAGTACCCCTGAATTCTGGAAAAAAGGGTCCCACTTTAGTATAAAGCCAAAAGTCAAGAAATAGTCTGGAAAATTAGCAAAAGCAGAAAAATATTCTGACAATAGAAAGCTACTATGGTGACAGGAAATATGTAAACACAAATTCAGAAGACAACACAATCAAAATCCTTATACCCAAAGTCTCAAAGAAAAATATGAGTTGGCCCTAGATATGGAAGAGCTCAGAAAGGATTTTAAAAATCAAATAAGAGATGTAGAGGAAAAATTGGGAAGAGAAATGAGTGATGCAATAAAATCACAAAAAAGTCTTCACAGCTAGGTAGAGGAAGTACAAAAAAATTTAAGAAAATATTACTTTAAAAAGAGAATAAGTCATATGGTAAAAGAAGCTTAAAAGTCCACTGAAGAAAGAACTCCTCAAAACTGGAAAAATTGGCCAAATGGAAAAGGAGGTATAATACCTCACAGAAAAAAAGTCCTTAAAAGTTAGAATTGGTAAGTGGAAGTTAATGACTTTATGAGATAAAAAAAATCATAATAAAAATAAAAAGATTGAAAAGATAGAAGAAAATGTGAACTATTATACTGGAAAAACAACTAACCTTGAAAACAAATCCAGGAGACATAGTCTAAGAATTTTTGGACTATCTGAAAGTCATCATTACAAAAGAAAGCCTACACATCATCTGTCAAGAAATTATCAAAAAAAACCCTATACTGAAGTTCTAGAACCAGATGGTAATTTAGAAATTGAAAGACTCCACTGATCACCTCCTGAAAAAGATTCCCAAATCAAAACTTCTAGGATTATTATAACCAAATTTCAGAGGTCCCAGGTCATGGAAAAATATTGCAAATAGCCAAAAAGGAGCAATTAAAATATCCTGCAACCACAGTCAGAAAAAATAAGATATAGCAGTTTCTACTTTAAAGCATCAGAGGGCTTGGAATAGGATATTCAGAAGGACAAAAGAGCTAGGATTACAATCAAGAATCACCTACCCGGAAAAACTGAGTATAACCTTTACAGGAGTAAAAATGAATGTTCAATGAAATAAAGGATTTCCAAGAATTCCTGATGAAAGTACCAGCGCTGAATAGAAAATTTGACTTTTAAATAAAAGACTCAAGAAAAGCATCAAAACATGAACAGGAAAGAAAAATCGTAAGGGATTCAAGAAGGTTAAACTGCTTACATTCTTATGTGGATAAATGTAACTCCTAAAAGTTTCCTCCTTATTAGGGCAGTTGGAAGGAATATACATGGACAGAAAGCACAGGAGTTAGTTGAACATGATGGAATCAATATCTAAAAAATAGAATTAAAGAGTAAGAAAGAAGAATGAACTGATGAAAGGAACAGGGAGAGCTAGAATGAAATAAATTTTCTGACATAAGAGAGGCTCAAAAGAGATTTTTACAATGGTGGGGAAGATGATGAAAGTGCTGCATGTGAATTTTACTCTTATTGCAATTGATTCAAAGAGAGAATAACACACACTCAGTTGGGTGAAGAACCTATTTTACTGTACAGGAAAGTAGAAGGAAAAGGAAATAAAAGACTCAGGATGGGGGGTTTGAAAGGTTGCTAATAGGAGAGAGGGCAGACTGAGGGAGGTAAAAGTCAGAAGCAGAACAGTTTTGAGAATGGACAAGGTGAAAGGAAACAGGGAAAATAAGATGAAGGAAAATACATAGTTGCTATTTATTACCCGGGGAGAGGGGGATTACAGCAAGTTTCTCTGAAAACAATTTCATTTCTGAATATATAGAAAACAGAGTCCAATTCATAGAAATAAGAGCAGTTTCCCAATTGATAAAGGATATGAAAAAGCACTTTTTCCAGTTAGAACTACATATTATCATATGAAAAATGCCCTAAATCACTACTGATTAGAGGAATACAAGTTGAAACAGTTCTGAGCTACCACTATACACCCATCAGACTGGTTGATATGACAGAAAAGGAGAATGATAAATGTTGAAGGGAATATGGGAAAATTAAAACACTAATATTTTGTTGATAAGGTTGGATACTGACTCAATGATGCTCGAGATGCCCCAAGGGCTATAAACCAGGCATACCTTTTGACTAAGCAATATCACTACTAGGTCTGTATCTCAAAGTGATAAAAAACAAAAAAGGTTTTTGTTATTTAAATGGTGGCAAAAAACCCTGGAATTTGTAGGAATGGCTGAATACCTTGTCTATGATTGTGATGGAATACTATTGTGTTATAAGAAATGACAAGTAGGATACTCTCAGAAAAATAAAAAAAAAAAAACAACAACCTGGTAAGACTTGCAAGAGCTGTAACAAAGTGAAATGAGCAGAACAAGGAGAATATCATACACAGTAACAGAAATATATAGATATATACCTATATATGTAGATAGATATATGACCTACCATGAATAACTTAGCTATTCCCGCAATATAATGATCTAAGACAGTTCTTAAAGACTTATGATGAAAGATGCTGTCCATCTCCAGAAAAAAGACTGGAGGAACCTGAATGCAGATTGAAGATTATTTTTCTTTACTTTCTTTATTTTTTTTGTTGGTTTCTTGTGTGTGTGTGTGCTTGTGGGTGTGTTTGTGTCTGTGTATGTATGTGTTTGTGTGTTTTCTTTCACAGCAGGACTAATATAGAAATGTGGTTTACATGAGTGTGATGTATAAGCCAGGTTTTTTGCCTCCTCAGTGGCAGAGGGGAGAAGGGAGGGAGGGAAAGAATTTGCAACTCAGAATTTGAGAAAAATGTTAAAACTGTTTTTACATGTAATTGTGAAAAAAATTAATTATTAAATAAATAAATAAATAAAGTAATGGGGAAAAAAAGAATCATGAACCTAGGGCTATAGAAGATCTCAAAAGTGACCAAGTTCCATCTCTTCATTTTACAGATGGAGAAAATGAAGCCCAGGGATGTTTAAAGATTTACCTATGTTCATTGAGACAAAAAGTGGCAGAGGCAAGATTTAAATCTGGATTAAGGATCATGCTGTACTGCTTCCTTGGTAGAGAGGGAGCTTTTGGTTTCCTTCCCTCAACTCCTTGAATAAGTTTTCCCCACTTTTATTGTGGGGAGCTGAGCAGAGAGATTCCAGTGCCTCTGACATGTGCTGGTATAAAGATATTCTAAACTGACAGGGAGGTCTACATGACTTATTTGTTTGAAGGGAAAATTAGAAGGGAAAAAGGATGTATTTGTTCCATTCTTCACAACTGAGACAAATTTGAACAATTTCTGGGTAATTAAAATACAGAGGAGTTTTCTCTTCCTCTACAGATTTCAAAGAAATGGAAAAAGACTAGCTATGTATATAGCTAATTTGCAAGTATTTTTGCTTCAAAGAACAAATAAGGGTAGCTTCATGAATAAGTAACACTGCTGACTACAGCTGGAAATGATTTCTGGGAAATCACTAAGGCTTTTAAACTTTTTTTCCCCAAAGGTCAATGCTACCAATTTCCTGGTTATGTTTGTAAATGGTGTCCTATTAGACTGTTTGAACTGTGTCCAAGATGCTGCTTGATTTCTGATTAAATTATTCCAGATTTGTGTACTTTGTGTTGACTTCTTTCTTAAAATATCCACATTAGGACTTGAAGAGATATGAGATCATATTTGGTTCCACACATTCTTTCTAAACAAAGCTGAAGCTAATTTATTTTAGTCAAAAATATATACTAAGTGAAAGATATAATACTGTGAACTGGGGACCCAAAGATGTAATAATTCAATATTTTCCTTTAGAAGCTAACAGTGGAGTCAGGGGGTAAAATTTGTACACAAATAAACGAGATGCAGGGTAGAATGTGGTAAGAGCAGAATAAATATCTAAAGAAAATAGTCCAAAACAGTGGTTATCAAGCTCAAGTAGAAACTGAGCCTCTAAGTCATACATAAGAATCCCTGTGGGTAGTATTTTGACTTAGAAAACAACATATTAACATTATTTATGTCCTGTATTTTTATTTATTTTGTTAAGTATTTCTCAATTACATTTTAATCTGGTTCAGGCTACATTCAGGAGTGTTACCCAGTGTTTGACACCTCTGGTCTAAAATATTTGAGGAGGGAGAGATAATTTCCAGATGAGTAGATCATTGAAAGGTTTATGGAAATGTCACCTGAGACTAGCCTTAAAAAAAGAAATAACTTCAACAGGCAGAAATTTGATATAAGTTCATTAATACATCTATATAAGAGGGTATAAAATGCACTTAGGGAAATGGGACTATTTGGCTGAAAATGGAGCACAAGACTGAGAAAAGGATGAAATATAGCTAAAGTAAGATTATTGATAGAATAAAACTCCAGGATAGGAAATATGCATTTCATTCTGAAGGTAGAAGAAAGTCAGTTAAAGTTTTTGAGGCAGAAAGCAATGTGGTCAAGGGCAAGCTAGGAAATGTGGTGCCGAGAGTGATAGCTTGGAATAAGGAAGACTAATCTTGTTCAGTTAAAAAAAAAAAATTTGGCCTCACTTACTTCCTAGCTATGTGACCCTGGACAAGTCACTTAACCCTATTTGCCTCAGTTTTCTCATCTGCAAAATGAGCTGCAGAAGATAATGACAAACCAATCCAGTATCTTTACCAAGAAAATTCTAGTGGGGTCACAAAGAGTCAGACACAACTGAAAATGATTGAATAAGAAACAAACATAGTTGATATTATGCAATAAGGAAGAATTTTGGTTTGTTGAAAGGATTAAATGGAGATAGAAAAGCATGAATTTTCAGAGCTCATGTTATTGTGGGTTTAAGGTGGTGAAGGCCTAAACTGAATATGGATATAGTTTAATATAAACTACCCAGTAAAACGTAAATTCCTTAATGACAGAGACTGACAAATGTTTCTCTTTATGCTGCAAAATAACAAGTTACTATTTCCTAAACAGTAGACTTAACCAAAACATTTGTTCAATTGAACTGAATTGAGGATACAGATGGGAGATATATTGTGATGGAACAGATTAACCTTGTCAATTGATTTGATATGTGAAGGGAGGCAGATATAAAGATCAAGCATTATAGAAAAGTCTTGTTCCTGGTTGTCTATGAGGAGTATTATTGAAGAGTTACAGCTTTTTTTTTTGATAAAGGGAGAGATATGGAGGGAAATTATGAGTTTAATTTGAGGTATTTTGAGTTTTAAGTGTTGCAGAGATATCCAAATGATGATACCTAGTGGGTAGTGGGAAATGTGGGACTGAGGCTGAACATAGAGACTGAGGAATCATTATATGGAAGTGATGAACAAAACCATGACACCAAATGGTAGAGAGAATGTGTAGAGGAAGAAGGAAGACAACTGATACTTGAGGTTCGCTCACGTTTAAGGGGTAGGAAGAGAAAGATGAACCAGGAAAAGAAACCCAGAAGATAAGGTCACACAGATAGAAGGAAATCATTTAAGAATATTCTTTACACAATCAATCATATTGTTAAGCACTTATCATGTGCCAGGGACTGTGGTTACAAGTATAAAGAACGAAGCAATCTCAAGTGTCATAGGAGTCAATGAAGGAAGTAAGGAGAAAAGGGTGGGCAAAAGTTTCAAACGCTGAAGGAAGGTCAAAGAAAATGAAGCTCGAGAAAAGAACAGTGTATTTTGCAAGTAAGGTGTCATCCACGCCCTTGGAGAAAATAATTTCAGTAAAACGATCATAATTTGCCAAGCAGGAAAATAAAGGGTGTATTGGTCCTGTCCCTGAATTCTTTAAGATGTCTGTCACAGCTGCTATAATGTCCTTGCACTGGGGTATCAAGTGTCACAGAGTTAATACATACATAATTTTCTGACAACAGATAAAGAGTTGCACAATAGAAAAGAACCATGGCTGAGTTAGGCCAGCTACAATAGGCTGATGCTGATTCCTCAAGATGTCACGTAATGGTATTCTTCTTTGGAGGACAAAGTTTGGGTTATATGAAAGGAATAACTTGGCATGGAATGCTAGAAAACAGATGAGAATGTAATTGGAAATTAGCATCTAGGTGATGTAGTGGATAGAGCATTGGGCCTGGATTTGGGAAGACCTGCATTCAATTCTGCATCAGATACTGCCCATGACCTTTAGAAATTCACTTAACCTCTACCTGCCTCAGTTTCTCCAAATGTAAAATGAAGAATAATGATAGTACCTATTTTCCATGACACTCGTGAGGATGAAATATTTTCAAAGTATTTAGCACAGTTACTGGTATGTAGTAAGTGCTATATAAATAGTAACTGCTATATCTAGCACTCTGCACAATGTCTGAAACACAGAAGGTGTTTGATGAATTCTTACTAACTGACTTATTGACTAAAACCAGGAAAAGAGGGGAGAGGAGAACAAGTCAAATTGGAAGCATGAAAATGAAGACTGGGAAATGGGGAAACATAGGCAAAAATTAAGTGCAGCTAGATGGAACAAGTGGATAGATCACTGGACCTGGAGTCAGGAAGACCTGAGTTGAAATCCAGCCTCAGACACTTACTAACTCTGTGGTCCTAGACAAGTCACTAAGCATTGTTTACCTCAGTTTCCTCACTTGCAGAATGAGCTTGAGAAAGAAAGGGAAAACCACTCTAGTATCTTTGTTAAGAAAATCCCGAATGGTGTTATAGAGAATCAGACAAAACTGAAATAACTAAACAGTAACAGCAAGGAAAGAACAATAGCTGACATTGATAAGCCATGTTAGAGTTCGTAAATTTTTTAATACTGTAAATAATTTGAGCTTTATGCCAACCCTGTGAAAAAAAAATCTATATCTATCCATCTCTCTCTTTCTCTATGCATTTATGTATATTATATATATATATATCATGTATATAATATACATATATGGCTAGACTTGACATTAGGTAGCATTTACATTACAGTTTGCAAAGTACTTTTCATATGTTATTTCATTCGAAGTAGATGCTATTTATTTTTATTTTGCTGACAGGTATAATCTGAGACTCAAACAGGTAAAAAAATACAACTTGCCAAGTGTCAAACAGTCTTTGAGGTTAGATTTTAACTCATTTTCTTGATTTCAAGTTTAGTACTCTATACACTACATCACACTGCTCTTTAGTTGTGGTAAAAGCACTTGGTCATGAATAGGATGAGCTATCTAATGACTGGATTTGGGCTCAATCACTTTTGGGATTATTGGCTCCTTTTGACATTACAAGGTATCTTGATGTCCAATGTTTCCTTTGGTGGATGTTGAACTTACCAGAGGCTACAGGTATATTAACCTGGGTCCCAACAGTAAATAAAAATGATGATGTTTCTATTAGCAAGGGGCATCCAGACAGTGCGCCATTATTAACGTATATCGGCCTTAACTCCTAAACTAAAGTGTGGATCTTAGAAAGTAGCGCATTGCCCAGTGGATTCCACATGACAAATATAATGCTGATCATTAAATAGCAACTGAAAAACAAAGAAAAGACTATAACTTTATTCAGCATTTTTCAGTGTTAAACAATTAGAACATAGAAAAATCTTTATTTCTAGTTACAAACATTGTTCAGGATGTGGGTATATAGTCTGGATAATTCTCGTATTTGGTGGACAAATAGATCCACCAGTTAATCAACAGGGATATTTGGATATTTTATTTGATTAAGCAAACATCTATCAACTAGCCAATGTCTACTGTGCTCAGAATTGGAAATACAAAGTAAAATAAATGCTGCTTTCACTTAAGGAGCTTTCATTCTATTTCATATGGTATTTGCCCTTGGAAAAGGTGGAAAATACTGAATTAAATGAGTTGCTTTTGTTTGAAATTATTGAAGCTATTTGTAGTCCCTATTCCTAAAGAATAATGGATGATCAGCTACTTCTTTATTTATTGTAAATCTAGTTCTTTTCTTGCCTTTAAGAGAGATTGGTAACAGATGACTAAGGATAGTTTATAATTTGTAGAAAGAAATATTAACATTTCTCTCTACTTTGGGTGATTTTCTTAGTATCTAATAAAATTTTTAGCAGGGAAAACATGGAGTATATGATAATTTTTCAGAAAATTCTTTGGCTAGTTTTGTCTATGAAATTATTTTTATTATTGAAAATACATATATCATAATGAGAATTTTTCCCCCATGGGCCTTGGTAGTTCCAGCCTAGTGTCAGAACTTATATTTTTCTGAGAACTAATACTCTTGTAAAGATAATGAAAGAGCATTCTTTGCATAGTTAAAAGACATGGATTTGTAGTGTGCAGACTCGGCCTTGTTCCAAATGCTATTGCTTAGTAACTGTGACTTTGAAAAAGTGCTTTAACCCTGATAAAATGGGGAATAAAGATAAGATGATATCTAAGGTTGCTTCTAGTTCTACATCCTATAATACCCTATTTTCCTTTGTGAATTTATTGTTTCTCACAAGCACTACCTTAAAATGCATGCCTTTCTTTCTTTCCCCTACCCCCTTTAAGGAGAACCATGCAACTCAAATTTTTGATGGGAAGTAGCTTCAGGGGTGGTGGGAGGGCACTTCTCAGCCCTAACGTATTTATAAAGTGAAGTAGAGTTAGGGACAGAACAGATGTATACTATTTTTGCTCCTTTAACACTTGGACTCACCTCTTCTATATCACCTTTCCTGTCTTTATCTCATGAGTATGAACTATTGCCTCTTATGCCACTAGACAGGTGCTATACTGCTTTCTAAATTGGTCCAACCTTGGTCAAAATACTATGCTACTCAGAGAAAGGAAAAAAAATTCTTGCATAGTTGAAGTCATAAAATCATTAAAAATAAATATTATACAATAATTGTGAATACTGAGACCTCCTTCATATTTAAATCTGAGATATTTAAAAGCTTCAAGAGTAGCCTTGAGTAGCCTTTTAGCCCACCAAAACTGTGAGTGGTTATCATCTAAGAAGTTGACTGGAGACTTTTATCCAATGTTTAAGTAAAAATATTAATTTCCAAGAACTTGTCCTTTTTTGAAACATCACTTTCAAAATGATTCTATATTGATATAACTTTATTCATATAAATATAACTATTTATGTAATATAAATTATTATATATAAATATATATAAATAATATAAATTATTATATATAAATAATATAAATTATTATATATATAAATAATATAACTTTATTCATCATTTATTGCCTCATGCTTGACATTCATTAAGGCAAGCTCTCAAAATTTCAACTGAAAATATGTTTAAAATGCCCTTTTGTGTGATGGTTATTGAATTAAGAAATCATCATTAAGTTACTGAAAGTTAATTCCTTAAAATGAATGGATTCTAGCTACCATTTTCCTTTAAATAATAATTAAATATGAAGCTCTCTCTCAGGTTTTTATGTTATTTTTTTAGGAACAATGTGTTCTTTGATACATATTGCCTTATTTTCCACAGAAACTAACTCCACTTGACATGTATGCTGTTGGTAATCTAATGCAATTATGTTTTCCCTTAAAACAAGTTTCTTAATGCTTAATAGCAATTCTTAATGGCACAAAGTGAAAGAATTCCAGGTAGAAATATCACAGGAAAGTGGAAATGGAGTTAGCTAGTTACTGCTTGAGATACCTGTGGTTTCAATGAGAAGAGGAAATCACTGGAATTTCTTATTCATTCTAGCACATTCTCAAAAGCCTGAAGTTAGAAAAGGTCTTGAAGGCCATATGGTTTAACTTATATCTGACTCTACTCAATTTTAATTCAACAATTATTTTTAAGGCATAATCGAATGAAACCTTCTCAGAGTCTGCTTTATTCAGAATTCGGTGGTACAATCACCATGCAAATCTTTCTTTCTGAAGATTCTGACAAGGAAGAGTTGTAGGTGGAGCCCAGTGACAATGTTGAGAATATCAAGTCAAAGATCCAGGAAAAAGAGGGCATTCCCTCTGATCAGCAGAGACTTATCTTTGCAGGCAAGCAGCTGAAAGATAGTTGCACTCTGTTTGACTACAACCTCCAGAAATAATCCATACTCCATCTGGTTCTGTGCCTTAGTGGTAGCATCAGATCTTTGTCAAGATCCTGACAAGCAAGACCATCACCCTGGAGGTAGAGCCCAGCCACACTGTTGAGAATATCAAGGCAAAAATCTAGGACATCCATCCTGACCAGTAGTACTTTAGGTGACATTTGAAGGGATCAAGTCAATTCATAATTATAGAGGAAGTGGGACAGCATTCCAGGTATCTGGGTCAAATGGAGGTAGGAGACATAGGCAAGAGAAGAGGAAGTGTTTTGCTAAACATGGAATGTGAGAGAGGTAGTGATGTGGAATCTGTAGGAGAAAATAGGTTGGAACCAAATTATGAAGAGTTTCAAAAGCCAAACCAAGCTTTTGTGTTTTTTCCCAAAGGTAATAGGGAGCCATGGAGTTGCCGCTTCTGCACCAAAGGGCCAACAAACTTCTTTGTCTGAAGACTTCTAGTAAGGGGAACCCACTATCTCCAGAAGCAGCACACTCCATTTTGGCACAGTGAATAGAGCTCTGAGGTGGAGTCAAGAGGACCTGAGTTCAAATTTGACCTCAGATACTTACAAGCTTTGTGACTCTGGGTAAGTTACTTAACTTTGTTTCCCTCAACTCCTCATATGTAAAAAGAGTTGGAGAAGGAAATGGTAAACCATTCCATTATCTTTGCAAAGAAAACCCCAAAGGGAGTCACAGAGAGTCAGACACCACTGAAATATCACTCAACAACAATAACAAATATTAAAAAGTATTTATTTACATCAAGTTTCTCAGCATATTCCATTGATTATTTTTAATTCTACTCTGGGGTCAAAAGAAGTCTAATCTTTCTTCTACATTTCAAATATCTGAAGATAGTTACTATTCTGTCCCCATCTTCTCTCTTCTAGTGTAAACTTGTGCAAGCTTCCATTCAAAAAATTTTCCCCAATTCTGTCACTATCTTGCTTGCCATCTTTTGCATGTGCTACCACTTTGCTAGAAAGCTGGATTTGGTATAAGGAAAAGTTTTTTATAGAGTCAATCTCTAACACTAACTAGATATATAACTTGGAGTAAATAATTTAACCTTTCAGAGCTTCAGTTTGCTCATCTGTAAAGTGGAGATAATTACTCTGTCCACTTTTAAAGGTTGAGACTCAGATAATAGAATGTATGTAAAGGTCTTTGAAAAATTCACAGTGGCATAGAATATCACCTCTCACCATCATCGGAATGAGTACTACCAGTTTGGTATACTAAAGAGAACTTAAACCACATATAGTCAAGTCATGGAAGAATATTGTAGACCCTCTCTCATAATATTATGCCTGTTTTAGTACAACCTAGAATTGCCCTGGTTTTGTTTTGTTTTTTTTTTTTTGGCTGCCTAAATGTTTTTCAAATGCTTTTTGGGGATCAGTGCAGATAAAATAGGAATAATAATAGTGCCCAGGAGAGAAATATATTGAAACACTAAGAAAATGAATCTGACTGGCATTGGTGAATAGCAAACAATTCAAACAGAGTTAGGATGGGGAGTAAAAGGGAAATCAGGCTTGCTTTACTGGATACTGATGAGACCCAAATAAACTCATAGGTGTGAGGGAAATAATCTCCTTGAACATACATACTCTTTCTGTTTTCTAATTAACTTATCCCCTTGTTCTTAAAAGGTACATTAATCTTCTCTTTACTGCCAAGGTATCACTTGGTGCATTCTAACATTAATTATTCCAGTAGATACATTATACTATATGATGTTTGTGACAGCACTAGGCACAACATACAAAGATTAACCAACATATTGACTTTCCCTTCAAAGAACTTGTAGTCTAGGAAAGGGAATAAACTATATCCTTAAATTTATAAATTGGTCACTACCATGAATAGGTGACAAATCCCAGGTCATGTTTCTTCTTGCCTATTTTTCTGTCTTATTGTCCCTCTGCTGATACTGCTATACCTTCTCAAGTAGAAATCCAGAGAATGCGCTGTCCACAATCAGTTATAGAACTCCATCTCTGAAGCCATGATGTCCTGATTGGTGATGCATGAGAGGGAACTCATATAACCTACTATACCTACCTGATTTAAGACCCTAGACTGTACTTTGCCTTGATCATCTTTCAACATGCCCTTCCTCTCCTCACCAGTCCCCCACGAATGGCATCCCTCATGGATTCTGTTTCCTGTTTGGGTGTCATTACCAGTCATCTTGACCTTTGTCTTACTACTGGACTCCAATGACTTTATAGGAGAGTTGATGACTTTGCACAGCCCTGCCTCACTTAAATCCAACTCACTTGCAAGTAAAGACATTACCCTTCTGGTGTAACAGTGATTAAATCAACACTACTCATCCCATGTCAATCAGTTGCCTTATGGATTGGGGAAAGTAAGTCCAAGGGCTTAAGTTAACTTAGTCCATGGCCTCTACTTTAGGTTCCTCATCTATAAAATAGGAATAGTTATAGCACCTGTCAAAGATATTCTTAGATAAAATGAGTTAATAGATCTAAAGTGTTTTGCAAATCTTAAAACATTAGATAAATATTAACTGTTAATACAATTGGTTACCAAAGAATGAAAGCTTGCATTATATTCTCTCATATATGAAAAGAGGGAATAGATAGCCTTTAATACTCCTTTATGAATTAAAATTCTTTCATATCTTCTCCCTTCATCCCACTACACACTTATACTCTCCATCCCCTCATCACTTCCCACCACTTCACATCAGAACAAACCAGATGTTACTTAAAGTTGCTCACTCAGTAAGAGACTGGTTTTCACTGTAACTTGAGGATTCTTAAGCATAGGGGGACAGATATACCTCCTATGCAACATATTTTTAGTTTTTCATCTACTTAAGGAAAGGGTCACATTTATCTTTGTATTCTAGGGCAAAGTTTTCCAGTGTCTTCTGTATTTCCCCATAGCAAATAACAATAACTTATAATAATAATTTTAGCAAATATCATATCTATATAGACAATTCTCCAATAGATTTACCCACCTTTCTTTACACCCTTAATCTCATTTCAGTATTAGAAAACTTGAAGTAATGTCCTCTACACATTCTATTCTTAGTATGTCCAAAACTAATCTCATGATCTTCTCCCACAAATACTCCTCTCATAAAATTTTCTTGAAATTGTTTGGGGCCCCATCATCCTCCCAATAATCAAAACTCACAATCTTGATGTCATCCATGATTCCTCTCTCACACTCATTCCACATCTATAATCTATGATTGTCTTGTTATTTATTTTTTTTTCAGTATTTTATTTTTCCCCAGTAACATGTAAAAACAATTTTAACATCACTTTTAAAACTTTTGAGTTTCAAATACTTTCCTAGTAGTGGTATTGCTGGGTCAAAGGGTATGCATGGTTTCCAAATGACTGTATAGAATACTTGAATCAGTTCACAACTCTAACATTAATGTCATATTTCTCCACATTCCCTTCTCTTCTATTACCACTCTCCTTCATCCCACATCCCTGTCCCCTCCTACTTTCTTGTAGCATAAGAGAGTTTGCTATACCAAACTGAATTTGTAAGTTATTCTCTCTTTCAGTCAGTTCTAATGAGAGTACGGTTTGTTGACTCTTCCTCCATTCCCTTTCTTTCCCTCCACTGTAAGTGAGGTAATATAGCCTATTCTGCATCTGCCATTCTCTTTCTCCTAATACATTCCTAATATTCAGCTCACACCTGTGCCCTCTATCTTTGCTTCTTCTAAGTACCCCAGTAATGAGAAAGGCCATATGAGTGAGAAATATCTTCTTTCCATGTAGGAATGTAAACAGTTTAACCTGATTAAGTTCCTTGTGATTTTCCTTTCCTATTTATCTTTTTATACTTCTCTTGAGTCTTGTATCTGAAATTCAAATTTGGTTATAATCTTAACTCCTCCAGAATATCGTATTCCAACTCCAATTCTTTAATGAAAAAGCTCTTAGATCTTGTGTAATCCTGACTATGACTCCACGATAATTGATTTTATTTTCTTTTTAGAATCTTGCATTATTTTCTCCTTGACCTGGGAATTATGGAATTAGGCTATAATATTAATTGAATTTTTTTTATTTTGGGATCCCTTTCAGGAGGTGATTGGTATAGTCTTTCAATTTCTATTTTACTCTCTGGTTCGAAAATTTCAGTGTTGTTTTCTTTGAAAATTTCTTAAAAGATGATGTCTTGGCTCTTTTCTTGATCATGGCTTTCAGGCAGTTCAATAATTTACAAACTACCTCTCCTGGATCTGTGTTCTGGATCAGCTGTTTTTCCAATGAGATATTTCACATTGCCTTCTATTTTTTCATTCTTTTGATTTTTATTGTTTCTGGATTTTTTGTAAAGTCATTAACTTCAATTTGTTCCATCCTAAATTTTTTTAATATTTTCTTTCACTGTATTTTAGATGTAGATTTAGATTTCCATTTGGCCAATTCTACTTTTTTAAGGCATTGTTATAGTCATTGGCTTTTTTTTTAAACCTCTTTTACCATTTGGTGTAGTCTGTTTTTGAAGGGTTATTTTCTTGAGCATATTTTGGTGTCATTCTCATTTCTCTTCCCAATGTTTGCTCTACTTCTCTTACCTGATTTTCAAAATCCCTTTTTAGCTCTTCCATGGACTAAGATCAGTTTATATTTTTCTTGGAGGCTCTGAATGCAGGACCCTTGACTTAGTCGTTTTCTTGTGAGCGTGCTTTTTGATTTTCCTTGTAATCACAATAAATTTCTGTAGTCATAAGGTTTTTTTTTTCTGTTGTTTGTTTATTTTCCCAGCCTATTATTTGACTTTTTACTCTTTGGTAAAATAGTTTTCTGCTTCCATGTGGAGGGCTGACTGTCCCAAGTTTTAGGAGTATTGTGCAGCTGTTTTCAGAGCTACTTCTCAAGGCCTGAAAATTTTCAGTTTTTCAAGATATAAGGAGATTTGTTTGCTGCTCTCCTGGTCTGTGCCATTGTCTGTGAGTGACCACAAGTTCATTTTCCTGTCAAAGAACTATGAAGAGGGTTCCCTACTCCACTGTGGGCATAAACTCTGGTGTTCTAGTGCTCCCTAATCCTGGAATTGACACTTCAGCACTGTGACCCAGATCTGAGCATCAGCAAAGCAACAAGAGTACAGGCTCAGTTCCAGCAAAAAGGCCCCTATGGTCTCCTGGTGATCAGTTTTTCTCTTCCCTTACTGTCTGTAGGATGAGAGATCCAGAAGCAGTCACTACTGTTGCTGATTCAGTCTCTCTCAAGGCTTCCTCCTAGTTTGCTGGTGCCTGTCCTGCACTGGAGTGATCTGTGCCAGATTGCCCTCCTCTCATACAATTACAACAGACCTTTGCTGCTTGTCTTCCAAGTTGTCTTTCCTGGAAATTTGTTTTGCTTCATCTTTTTGTGGGTTCTGCTGTCTAGAAATTGTTTAGAATCATTTTTAAAATTTATTTATTCATTTTTATTTTTCAATATTCATTTCCACAAAATTTTGAGTTCCAACTTTTCTCCCCTGCCCCACCCCAAAATGCCATATATTCTGATTACCCCTTCCTCCAATATGACCTCCCTTCTATCACACCCCACCCTTCCCTTATTCCCATCTTCTCTCTTTTTTTGTAGGGCAAGATATGTTTCTATACGCCATTACCAGTGTTTCTTATTTCCCAGTTGTATGCAAAAACAGTTCTCAACATTCGTTCCTAAAACTTTGAATTTCAACTTCTCTCCATTCCCCCCTCCCCATTCCTCCACAATGAGAAGGCAAGCAATTCAATATAGACTATATATATGTAGTTTTGCAAAGGATTTCTGTGAAGTCATGCTGTGTAAGACTATATTTCCCTGCATCTTATACTGTCCCCATTTTTCTATTCTCTCTTTTGACCTTGTCCTTCCCCAAAGAGTTTAACTAATTACTCCCTCCTACCATTTTCCCTCCCTTTTATCACGCCCCCATACCACTTATCCTCTTGTCCCTTACTTTCCTGTAGTGTAAGATAGATTTTCATACCAAATTGAGTGAGCATGTTATTCCCTCCTTAAACCAAATGTGATGAGAGTAAGTTTCATTTTTTTCCCTCTCACATTCCTCCCTTTTCTGCTCCATTGAAAAAGCTTTTTCTTGCTATTTTAAGAGAGATAATTTGCCCAAATCCATTTTTCCCTTTCTCCTGCCAATATATTCCTCTCTTCCTTCCTCTTAATTTTATTTTTTTAGATATCAATCCTTCCTATTCAACTCACCCTGTGCTCTCTGTATATACATACATATTCACACATATAATGTATGTATGTATATGTATGTGTGTGTGTGTATAATTTCTCCAAGTACCCAAATACAGAGAAAAGTCTTAAGACATACAAATATTATCTTTTTATGTAGAAATGTAAACAGCTCACCTTTAGAAAGTCCTTTATGATTTCTCTTTCCTGTTTACCTTTTCATGATTCTCTTGATTCCTGTCTTTGAAAGTCAAATTTTCCATTCATCTCTGGTCTTCCCACCCAGAATACTTGAAAATCCTCTCACTGAATGATCATTTTTTCTCAGAAGTATTTTACTCAGTTTTTCTGGGTAGGTGACTCTTGATTTTAATTCTAGTTCCTTTAACTTCTTGAATATCATAGTCCCAGTCCTTCAGTCCCTTAATGTAGAAGCTGTTAGATCTTGTGTTATCCTGAATGTATTTCCACAGTTCTCAAATTGTTTCTTTCTGGCTGCTTGCAATATTTTCTACTTGACCTGGGGACTCTGGAATTTGACTACAATATTCCTAGAAGTTTCTGTTTTCAGATCTCTTTCAGGAGGTGATTGGTGGATTCTTTAAATATTTATTTTGCCCTGTGGTTCTAGAATATCAGGGTAGTTTTCTTGGATAATTTCATGGAAGATGATGTCTAGGCTCTTTTTTTGATCATGGCTTTTAGGTACCACCATAATTTTTAAATTGTCTCTCCTGGATCTATTTTCCAGGTCAGTTGTTTTTCCAATGAGATATTTAACATCTTCTATTTTTTCACTCTTTTCATTTTGTTTTGTAATTTCTTAGTTTCTCATAAAGTCATTAGCTTCCATCTGCTCCACTCTAATTTTTAAAGAACTATTTTCTTCAGTGAGCTTTTGAACTTCTTTTTTTACTTGGCTAATTCTGATTTTTAAAATATTATTCTTGTCATTAGCTTTTTGGATCTCTTTTGCCAATTGAGTTAGCTTACTTTTAAAGGTATTATTTTCTCCAGCAATTTTTTGGGTCTCCTTTAGCAAGCTGTGGACTGAGTTTTCATAATTTTCTTGCTCCACTCTCATTTCTCTTCCCAATTTTTGCTCTTCTTCCCTTATTTGATTTTCAAAATCCTTTTTGAGTTCTTCCATGACCTGAAACAATTGCATATTTATTTTCAAGGTTTTGGATGCAGAGCCCTTGACTTTAAGGTTTTTCTCTAATGGTATATATTGTTCTTCCTCATCCAAAACGATGGAAGAAAATTCCTGTTCACCCAGAAAGTGGACTTCTATAGTCTTATTTTTTCCTTTTTGGGGCATTTTTCCTAGTCAATTACTTGACTTTTCAGTCGTTTGTCAAGAGGAGGGTATACTCTGGGGGTCTGTAAGCTCTCAGTTCCTCCAAGTTGACACAATCAAGGTATTCACCTTCAGTCTGGTCTGGGAGCAACCACAGACACTCTGCTGTGTCTAGGATCTACCTGCAGGGTTTTCTCTTCAGAGCCTTCACCAGCTTCACAGCCAACACTCTTCCTTGACGCAGGAGAGTCACTCAGGGCTGAGGTCCAGATCTGTGGCTCAATTCCCATTCCCTGCCTTTAGGCAGAGGCCCCCAAAATGCACACTGCAGTTGCAGTAGCTGCTGCTGGCACATCCAGACCACTTTCGCTTCTCACCCAAGTGAAAGAGTTTCTCACGGACCTTTGAAGCTATCTTTGGCATTTGTGGGTTCAGCAATCTGGGAACTGCTGTTGCCAGTGGTGCCCTGAAGCCTCTTCTGAGTCTTGTCTTTGCCATGCCACACGATCCATGCTGGCCTGCTCTCTGCTCTGTGCCTGGTGCAAAAGACCTTTCATGTCGGCCTTCCATGCTGTTTTGGGCTGGAAATCTCTTTCACTCTGTCACTTTGTGGCTTCTGCTGCTCTAGAATTTGTTTAGATTCACTTTTACAGGTATTTTATGGATTATGTAGGGGAGCTTCTTCAGATCTGCCTTTCTCCTCCACCATCTTGGCTCTGCCTCTCAAATCATTTTTAAAGGCATTTGGAGGGGTTTGGGTAAGAGCTCAGGTAAGTCCCTGTCTTTATTACCCTTGTTATTTCTACCTTTGTGATATCTGTTATATACGTCCCTTTCTCTCCAATCATGTTACCATCATTACTCCTTCTTGTCTTTTCAGTTTTTTATACTTTACTTCAGGTAGCTGGGTGGTAGAGAGGATAGAGCACTGGCCTCTGAATCAAGATGTCCGGAGTTCAAATTTGGCCTCAGACACTTACTAGTTGTGTGACCCAGGGCAGGGCACTTAACATTGTTTGCCTCAGTTCCTCATCTATAAAATGAGCTGAAGAAGGAGTGACATACCACTCCATTATCTTTACCAAGAAAATGCCAAATGTGTTCACAGAGATTTGGGCATGACTAAAATGCTTCAATAAAATTCTTTACCCTTTTCTAAGTACATGAAAAGACACTAACACCAGCTTACCTGCTGTTCTTTCACTTTGACACTGCATCTGCAGGTCCATGCCTTTCCACTGTCCTTTCACAATACCCAGAATATTGCCTTCCTTATCTTCATCTTCTGACTTGCTAGCTTCTTTCAAGACTAGCTCAAATCTCTCCTTCTTCAAAAGAACTTTTCTGGTCCTCTTCCACTTCTAGTGTCCTCTCTCTTAGATTACTTTGCTTTACACTGTATATGGGTAGTGCATACATTAGCATGAAATCTCATTCAGTGAAGGAGGTATATTTTTCCCCTCCTTTTTCTGTATCCTCAGTGCTTTTCAGAGTTCCTGGCACACAATGAATGCTTAAAAAGTGCTTCTTGATTGACTGAATTTACTTATAAAACACTTTAAAAGTTTGCAAAATGCTTAACATCTATTACCTTATTTGACCCTCACAACAAAAGTGAGAGGTATGTACTATTATTACCTTCATTTTATGGATCAAGAAATTGAATGAGACAAAGTTTGATATCCAGCTAGTATGTACTTTGGGTACGATTTGAAAATAGGTCTTCCTTAACTTGAAGTCCAGCACTCAACCCACTGCAGTATCGACCTGCTAGCTAACTAAGACAATCAAGAGACTTAAAGGGCTATCAATAAACTTTGAATTTGATTCCCATTCACAGCTCAGTATTTGCTACATATTTTCCAAGGAAAATGTCACCATGGTGTCTGATTTTCTGTACTGTAGGCAATACTACCTTTTTATTTAATTAAAAAATATCCTCCTGTCACTTTCTACTTTTTTATCATGTTTTTGTTTCTCACAGATGTTCCATTATTTTTCCAACAAAGATCATGCTTTCCTCAGTCTTACAAATTAGCCATAATGGAACTTGATCTTTTCCCCAAGTTAGGTTGTAATGGTGGCAAGCATAAACTTTGTCAATATCTCAATTAAAGCCTGAGGTCAGTTCCAAAATTTTGATTGGTTCTCTTCAACTCTTTATTTTACTGGCTTTCTCTGAATCTTGTTTTCCTCTTTTGCCTGAAAAACATCTTTGTATACACTGATGTACCAGGGTCTAGGTACCAAATCAGTTTGTTTTTTCAATAAACTGATATCTTAAAGGTTGTCATAAATTCTTTATTTCCCTATTTCCTTCCCCACATCTACACATACACTGTTATCAACTCTTTATCTTCCGAATTATAAATATGTTACTCTGGTTCAGTTCTTCATGCTGAAAAAATGTTGTGCAAAGTAACTTTAATTTTAGCAATCTTCTCTGACATTCTGTCCAGGATTTGCAAGATTATTATTATTTATTATTTATGGAGTTCCAAAACAAGGCATATATTGTGTTGACACTGAAAAACTAAACTCCTACTCTAATTTTGATTCTTAAAATATGTCTGTTATTAATGTGGTTTCCAAAACTTATGGGAAACAGAGGATCATCTCATTAAAAAAACAAGAAATACGATATTCCCTTTAAATGTTTTCTACATTGAAAGGAGGGGAGTTTCAAGCAATATATTTACTTATGATCTCATGCTGTGAATGTTTATTTTTTTATTTCCTCCTCCCATATCATGAAGTTAGATCATTTGCATTTTTAAAATACTTCCCCCTTAAATAGCATGTTTCCTTTTTTTAGTGGAAGGTACAAAATCAAAATATAATGCAAATTTTTAGACATTTCATAACTATGGTCTTGGAGTATAGCCGTAATTCTCTTTTAGCTGTTTAGCTGTGTAGTTGTATGCATATGTATGCATGTTTGTGTGACTGTGATTTGGTTCAAGGTAGTCTAGAAAATAAAAGGCTATTTTATAAACCACAGAACTGATTCAACAATGAGTTGAAAGGGCCATCTCCCAGTCTGTTTCTATGATATGGAAAAAATTTTAAAGTTTGAAGTTGGCATTTTTTATCCTATGAATCATATGACCAATTTCTTTGACTATACAAAAACTACTAAGAATTTAAAGAAAATGATGCTACCAACTAACTGTGTCTTCTACACAATGTCATTTCATCTAACTAAGCCTCAGTTTGCTCATCAGGAAAGTAAAGAGATTAGAGCAGGTTGGCTCATCATTAAGATTCCGTTAGCTCTGTTATTGCATGATTCTATTAAAACCAGCTTACATAGAAACAATATTAGAAACGGGATGATTCAGTTAATTTAGTTGCATGGCAGAGGCCAGCTGAGTGGATTCAGAAGGCCTTAATCTGAACCTAAATATAGCAAATTATCTTGCTTTCTTCTATTTGGACAAGTAAGACAACTTGAATTGTCATTATCAGCAACTATTTCTAAAAACAAGCCATTTAGAGATGAGTTAACCCAATTTTCTCTTATTTCCTACAGTAAAAACAACACTATTTCTTCATCTTTATGGGCCTCTAAAAATACCTTTTTCAGTATTTAGGCCATTTCATGTCTCAAAGCAGAACTTGGAAATGATCTGTTGGCAAAATGAGGCAGGTATTACATGGAGGAAACCACAGGGGAGAAATAAGCCCTATTTTAAGTAGCTATGTGCATTAGATATGTTTAATTTTTGCCTTTCTACCCCATTGTGTGCAAGACAATATATTTTACTTAGTATTCTTTATTTAGTGTTACTGCCTCAAGAAAATGGGCTTTAGTCTCATTAATGTTTCAAATGATAGTTGGAGAACATAAGCTTTATATAGTCAACTTGGAAATTTTTTTTATCCTTTAGGATCTTCAGACAACGAAAATTTTCCTCATAAAAATAAAGGGATACATGGAGAAACAGTGTCTTGCTGCACATTTCAATCACTCTGCTTGAGAGGAAGCAAGGTGCTCAGGATGGCATTCTGGCTTGAAGTTGTGAATGAATGTTTTTAGACTAAGATCAAATAAACTTATTTCCTTTAAGCAATCATTGTGACTTTGTTAATAACTGGGAAATGCTTTCCCTTTGTTCTTTGACTCATTTGATCAATGAATGCTTGGAAAGGTAAAGAAGGAGGATCAATTTGTAGTTCAACAATAAAATGGAAGCATGATCTTATTCATTCATTCTTGTTGCACTGATAGCAGCCCTTAAAAAACCAAAACTAAAACCATCAATCAAACAAACAAAAACATTTTAAACACTCTCTATGACTAGGAATGTAAAAGCAATCCAGGATATCAATCCAAAGAAGGAGTGGAAATGTTAAACAGCTCCTATAGACAGGAACACCCAAATGCATTAAAAGTAAATGCCTGTAAAAAGGAAGATCACAAATATTGACCTTTCCTTATGGAGAACTTGTGCCTGCTAGTGACATGGACAGAATTTTTGAGATGGAAATTGTGTGTCTGCAATCCAGGTACTCACCAACTTAAAGTCCTCATATGCAGTACTCTATCTGCCTTCCCTGTGTCTTTGCATGGCTATTCCTCATTCCTTGGATGGTCTTCTAAATTGTCTCTGTTCCTTGGAATCTCTACTTCTTCAAAACTCAGTTTATACACCATTTTTTTCAGGATGATATTCCTGGCCTCCTGATTTGCTGATACTTCTCACCTAGATTCAGTATCTATTTGCTTTTTATAAATTTAATACATGCAAATTTATATACATGTTGTGTCACTCAGAATGCAAACTCCTTTAAGCCCAAGGACGGTTCTGTTTTTGCTATGTAGTTCAATTGCTTAGTACAGTACCTGGTTCATATTAGATACATGATTAAAACCTGCTGATTGATTGGTACTAGTTTTATACTCATTTAGCCTTTAGGTGCCCCAAGAAGCTCTTTAAGATTTTGAAATAAAATTTAAAATATGCTGCCAATTTACATCAATGGAATAAGTGTCAACAATGGATAATCTCACACTGAAAAAATCTAGGTTTAACTTCTCCCTGGACACCCCCAGAAAAACAAACAAACAAACAAAAACAACAGAAAACAACTCAGCACTTAGTACTGTTCCTTGTATGTAGTAAATACTTAATAAAAGCTTGCTAAATTCAGTTGAACTATAAAATAGCAGAACCTGCGAATTAGAAGGGACCTCATCATCCATGTAATCCAAACTAACATATCCATACCCAAAAGGAGTTATGACTATAATATTCTTGTTAAATGTGCCTACAATCTTTGGGTGAAGACATGCAGTGGATTTAAGGGTTAAAAATCACATCAATTCTTAAGACAGTCCATTTCACTTTTAGATGGTTCTTCAAAGTTGAGGAGGTTTCCCTCCCCAGATGTGAAGCCTAAATCTTGCAATTTCTTTTGCCATATTGACTGAGTTCACAGATTTGAGCCTAATCATTTAGCTACTCAGCATCAATTTTCTGAAATTTAAATTTAATCTTGACCCTTCTCATTTGCACCATACTAACTCAGAATATATCATAACATATATGAAAAGTGACAATTATTTTTGTCTTTGTAGGCCCTGTCTTTAACTGTTAATCTAAAAGCACTATGGCAATTCAAATAATTTTGATTCTGTGATCAAATATCCAAATCATGAAGAGTCTTGACTTAGATAAATTAGACAACTATATTTCAATAACAACAACATATCTTTAAGTCATGTTACTGAAAGGTATCCTCATATCTCAAATATTTTTAAAAAATGCATTTTTGCTAAGCATAGAAGAAAATAATGTAATGTTAACATAAGATTAAAGGTGGATGAGAGGAACAGTTAAAGATCCCCCCCATTAACAGACCTCAATATCTTTTGCTAATTTCTATTGAGACACTGGGTCAGAGTGACCATGCCCTCTGGCTCTTATAATGTTTTACTTTGGGGCTTACTCATTGGAAGTGTTCATTTGGCCAGACAAGACTCTGGGTAGCCATTAAAGAACTCTTCTATCCCTGTCTTTGAAAACGCAGATGATGGTTCTTCTCTCTCTGGTAACTATGTATTCATGTAATGGTCACACAGCTGCATCTCTCTGTTGATCTGTGATGTATGGATTGCTTATAGTCAGAGAGTTAGAAGCCCTATCTGTTGGTCTTTATTTCTCTGCTTCTGTTTGTGTTTGGTATATGTTCTGATTTGTATGTGTTGTTGGTATATGTGTTTGATTAGAGTGGTTGTTGACCCTTCCAAAGTTGCTTTCCTTTCAGAAAAGGAGATCTAAGAATCTGTACGGCAAGTCCTCCTGCGCATGTCTAGATCCTTGCTATTACAAATACTTACTGCCCCTCATTGCATCTAATCCAATAATTAGTCATGTTGTAAAATTGAAGGGAAAACATATATATTTAAAATCATATTTACCTAACTTTTCTTTTTATATCAAGCCACCTCAACTCATTAACTTTCACAGACAGATATGCATTGTAGTAAGAATTCCAAGATGAATATGAAATGGAATATTCTTTTCCTTTCCTGTGTCCTTAAAAGATGTGTCATATCAAAATATAAACTTGCAATTCCCTAATTATCAAAACAAATACATTTATTGAATGAAAACATTTATTATTTTCCCAGAATAATTAGGTGAGAGTATTTTTAAACTGTCATTATTTGCAGTATTATGTTTTTAATTAACTTGTATCTTATATCTCTGAAATGACCAATATTATTCCATGTAAACAGTTTTAGAAAAGCATTGGAATCATTTATGAGTTACCAATCCATTATCGTTTTATTATGTTACCTATTTCCAGTCATTGTGTTACCTGGGTGTTTTGATAGTCTTCCCATTCTGTCAGCAAATAAAAAAGAGAAGATGATGAAAGGATTTCTACTTGAATGGGAAAAGCTTTTAATTCCTGAACTGCTTGTACTTCTCTTTGAAATAGAGAAAAGATATGTTTTATATATGCATATATATATACATATACATGTAATGAGAATAAAATAGTACTGATTATTTTTGATGAACCTTGAAGTTTTTTAGTCACTGATGATTGTGATGGAAAAAAGCATATTTTGGTTGAACTTTAAAACAATTCTCTCTGTCTCTCTCTCTCACTCTCTCTCTATACATATACATACACACATATATAACATGTAAACATCTACATGCATATAAAAACATATGTGTGTGCATTAAAAAAATCACTTGAATTGAGTCTTCTCTAAGTTTCTGTGTAGATAATTGAGTTTGCTTTCAATATGAAGCAGGAAAAATAAAAAAAAGTCAACAAAGTTAGCAATCCTTGAAAAATGTGGATAACTAAAAGGCTAACTCAATCTCAAAAATATACAATAGCCACATCAATGATGGTATTTATGAAGTGGAATCTTTGACAACTACAAATACAGGGAAACTTCTTAGTCATGTTTTAATATTAGATATTTGTAGTATGTATATGTAGTTGCTTAGGAAGGCATTACTGTATAATGGAAACAGTATAGTCCTGGGAGTCAAAATAATTAGTTTAATTTCTTTTTCTCTCTCTAATTATTGATGAGACTTTGGGAAATTTCCATAATCCACTCAGGTGTCTTTTTCTCCATCTGAAAAATGAGGGTACTTAATTCATTGCATTAAGATTTATTAAGCATATATTAGGTACATAGTGGGCAACTAAGTGGCACAATGGATAGAATGTTGGGCCTGGAGTCAAGAAGACCTGAGTTCAAATGTGGTCTTAGACATTCAATAGCTATAGGACCTTGGGCAAATCACTTGACCCCCTTTGCCTCAGTTTGCTCATCTGAGCTGGAGAAGGAAATAACAAACCACTCTTGTGTCTCTGACAAGAAAATACCAAATGTGGTCCGGAATAGTCATATGTGATTGAAAAAATGACTCAAGAGCAACAAGAAACATAACACAGTGTAGAGCACTATGTACAATTTGCATAAGATGTGGTCCCTATCCCTTGGGATTAATCTGTAGTTGAGTAAATAGAAAGAACAAACACCTAAATTACTTTAAATCCTAACAATATATGCTACATATATAAGGACCTCAGGAAATACTCTAAAACTATATTATAAATACATCGTCATCTATTTTATGGTTGAGAATTCCCTTGACTTTAAGTCAAAAGTTATTCTATGTTAAAGTCACAAGTCATTATCACAGGACTTATTAACATATGAAAGAGGGAAAGACAATAGTATTTGTGCTTCAGATGAGATCATCAGGAAAGGCTTCATAAGGGAAATGACATTTCATTGTTCTTTAAAGGATAGTTAGGAATGAGAAGGTCAAAGTAACAGCATGAACAAAGATTAGAGAATGGGAAAAGTTTAGAATGTATTTTTGAAATGAAGTCGTATAATTTTGTTGAAGTGTGTGAAGAGGAAATGATTCCAAAAGAAGTATTTGAATCATGGAGAGGCTTGAATGTTAGATAAATTACTTAGATTAAATAGTCTCTAAGGTCATTTAGTACAAACATTATGCCACTTTTCCTTTGAATCATCTCCTCATTTCCCTCCAATGTCATATAAACTTTTATTTAAAATCCTCTAATGCATGTCTCATGGGATATGAACTGCTAGAACCTTCCCCTCCAAGATTATCTGCCATCTGTTCTGTATTTTGTGTTACTGATTTTCTTACATGTTGTCTTCTACAGGTAGAATATGAATTCTTTGATAACAGGAGGTATTTTTGACATTCTTCGTACCGGTAGTACTTAGAATAGGGCCTGGCAAACAGTGTTAACTTAATAAATGCATTGTTGATCATTCTCTTTTGCTGGATATTCTCTATGGAGCCTTTTTTTTGCCTACCTGATGACTCCTCAGTCTCCTTTGCAAGATCATCAGAGATATCCCATCTCTCTAAATATAGGTTGTATCCCAAGGATCTGTCTTGACCCTCTTCTCTCTATATACCTTTAAACTTCTTTTTGCACCTCTTTTGCTTTTGAAGAAAATCAATAACATCATAATGTTGGGGTAAAGTAGGTGATGATGGTCAATGTCTTGACTTGATGGGTGTTGCCTTGACTTGATGGGTGTTGTCTTGACTTATATATAAATTAGATTTAAGTGAGGCAGAATTGAGAAAATTGATTAGCCCTATTCTTTCTTCCAGAGTCATCAAAGTGAAGTGGTTAGAGAAAAGTCAAGTCAACTGGAAATATCCTGGGATGTATTGGATGACTTTAGTGCCTTCAATGTCTTACCAAGCTCTAAGCACTCCTCAGCACCTGTTTTATCTCTCTTTATGGCCATTAGAATAATATTTTTCTCAACCACCAATTCCACCTGTTCCTTCCTATTAAAAGTTTTCAATTTGACATACTATAAGGATCTCAAACTCAATATGTCCAAAACAGAACTCATAATTTTCGCCGAACTCATCTATCTTCCTAACTTCACTATTTTTCTTGAGGGAATCTGCATGTCTTGTCACTGAGGCTCATAACTTTAGAATAAGGCTTGACTTTTCTCTGTCCTCCATCACCCATCTCTATATTTAATCAGTTGTCAAGTGTTTCATCTCTTTCTTAAACAGTGCATCATTCTTTCCATACACATCAAAAAACGCTTCGTTTCAATTAATTTTTGCTTCTTGTCTGAATGATTTCAATAGCTTTTTCTTTGTTTTTTCTACCTCAAACCTGTCTTCTCTCTAATTCATCTGACATATAGCCACCAAAATGATACTTCTAAAGCTTAGAGTTAACCATTATACCATCTTGCTCAATAATCTCTAGTGGTTTCCCCCAGTGGGGGAAATCTTCTTCATTTGGCATTTAAACCCCCTCACATCCTTGCTCTATGATACTTTTTTTCAGAATTATTGCATAGAAATCTCCTCTCACTTTATGTACCATTCAAACAGCTCCATTTGCTGTTCCTCATAAAAGATATTCTTTCTTCTCTATACATGTTATTGTACATAGTCTCTATAGTCAGAATATAAATTTTCTTCAGCTCAGCTTCATAGACTCCCCAGCTTTCCTCAGAGCTCTCCTCAAGCATCGTCTCCTATGTAAGGCCTCTCTTAATCTATCCACAGTTAGTCTCTTGTGTGCCAGTGCTCCCCTTCATCCCAAGACTGTCATTCGTGACTGCAACCTGGATCTGACTATGGGTAAAACAACAGCATCCTGCCTCTAATTCCAGCAGAGACCCCTGCAATCTCCTTGTGACAAGTTGTCTGAACCCTTACTGTCTATGAACTGAGAGTTCTGGAAGCAGTCACTGCGGTTTTTGCTTCATTCACTCCTGTAGTCTGCTCCTGGTTTTTTGATGATGGCTGATACTGATATGGTCTACACTGTTCTGCGCTCCACTCTAAATCAGTAGAAACAGACCTTTCTGGTCAAACTTTTAAGTTGTCCTGGGATAGAATTTTTTTACATTATCCTTTTGTGAGTTCTGTCATTCCAAAATTTGATTTAGGTCATTATTGAAAGGTCTTTGGAGGAGAAAGTACAGTGAAATGCCAGCTTTCTGCCATCTTGGCTTCACCCCTCTAATTAATTGCTCCTTTCCAATTCTAAAACTTCCACCACCGATATATAATGGCTGCACTTAGTTATTTTAAATCTAACCCATTGAGACAAATTCCTATTCGGCTACATGCAACATTAGAACTTTACCTAGGGTTTTGAATTTTGAATGCTTTGATCAAGAATTAATTGTACTGGCACTAAAATAAGAAGTCACAGATATAAATGATGAACATGGTGAAATCTTTGTGCCATTACTACTTGGAATTATATGTAAAAATAAAGGTCTTGGTATCAAAATAAGTAGGAAAATTTGTAGAAGAAGTGAGGGAAAGGGTAACATTTCTGAGCAGAAAAAATATATGAAGCAACTATATGGTATGACATGAAATAACAATAAAAGGTTAAAGTTAGAGGGACAATTCTACCCTATAGATACTTCAGTTGCTCCAAGAAATATACTTTTTTTCTTTTAGGAGATAAATTTAAAATGAGCTCATTTAGTTTTCATTTTTTGAGTGGCAGAAAGTTTCAGAATATAAATCACAAATACAATTTTCAGTGAACTCAGTTTTTAAGGTAAAATTAAATGAATTAAATGAAAATCAACTGTATTATTATATTAAATAAATTAAACTAATGAAAATAAATTAAATGAATTAATGAAATGAAATGAAATATGAAAAATTTATGTGATGTTAATGAGAAAGATGGGACATCATCACTCAATCATTTCGATATTATACACACACACACACACACACACACATACATATACATATACACAGAAATATCTGTCCATACTCAGATCCAGGTTGCAGTCCTGGGTGGCAGTCTCAGGGTGAGGAGTAGTACCATGTGTATATATACATATATACATAAATGTATACATGTATGTGTATATATACATATATAGTATATATATATGTATTTATATGTGTATGTATACACACATATATGCATGTAATTAAATTAAATATATATTAAACATTGTCATAATGGAAGGAGTTACTGTTCTAGGCACTGAGAATATAATGCCTAAAATAAAAGAGTCTCAGACCTCAAGCAGTCTACTCAGAAAATACAGCAATAATATATGCAAGTATAATACAGTAAGCAAGTGAAGGGGGGAATATATGGAATAGTCAAAATAATAAAGTTTATTGAATAATTGCATTGTCAGCTCCTTTTGGACAAAGACTTTTTTTTTTGCCTCTTTTTGCATCCCCACAGTATCTAGTACATAGAAGGTACTTGATAAATATTTATTGAATTGGATAAAAAAGAACTTAAATGAAGGGAAACACAAAGACCATTGGAAAGAATTCACAAAAGTAATAGCTGAGTGTTGAAGAATGATAATGATTCTGGGAGGCAAAAAGGAGGAGGGAACATATTTAAATTTATCAGGAATACTTTACGCAATTATACAGAGGTGAGCAATGGTATGTAGAAACTGGGAAACAATGACGGATACTAAATATAATTAGAGAGTGTGAGAATTAGGAAAAGAATATCAGATTTAGAGGTAATAAGACCATTGGTTTTTTGGGGGAGAGGAATTTCAGCAAAATAGTGCAAGACAAATCAGACTGCAAGAAGTAGAGAGGTGAATGTAGAGCTGAAGAGTGTAGACAACCCTTACTAGGAGCTTTAAATGACAAATATGAGGAGAGCTATAGAAAAATTGTTTAGGGGATTTCTGGGTCAAATGAAAGCTTTTCAATGACTGGAGGATCTGAGTACATAAGCAGTGAGAAAAGTTATTTGATTTTGAAGAAAAAGAAGATACTAGAAAAAAAGAATGAATATGCAGCACAGTGCAATGGAAAGAGTCATGTCACAAAACGAGTCTGAATCTTGGCTTGACATTCTATCTTATTTGACATTTGAAAACCAACTTAATCTTCGGGGATCTCCATTTTCTTATCTAGAAAATGAGGACATGTACTATGAAATTTTTATGGTTCTCTTCAGCTCAAGCTTTGTGATCATCTGATCTTATGAAAGGTTGGTCAAACTTTTGGAAAGCTCAAGAGAGATGAATAAAGAGCATAACTCTGTCACATCAACAACTGCTAAATAAAAACCTTTCCTACTCCTTGTCTCAAATTCAGCATGTCCAAAACAGAATTCAGTATGTTATTCTCTATATCTGCCCCTCCTCCAAACTCCTCTATTTTCTTTTTTGAGAATACTACTGTCCTCCTAGTCACTCAGTTTCAAAACCTCAGAGATATCCCTGGTTCTTTTCTCTCTTGCAATCCCAAGTTCAACCAATTTGCAATTCTAGTTATTTCTACCTACTCATCACATTTCACATTTGTTCTTCCTTCACACTTACAGTGCCATTAACCTAATCCAGGCTCTCTCTTCTTCCCTAGTAGAATTTAACTCCTTTAATTGGTCTTGCTTCCAATCCCTGCCTTCTTCTAATTACCCCTTCCTTTTGTAATTCATTTTTCATATGCCTGCCAAAAAATCTTCCTAAATTATAGGTCTGTTTATGACTCTCCTTTAATCAGAAATCACCAGTGGCCCTCAAAAACTCTAGGATAAAGTATAAATTTCTTACCAAGGAATTCAAAGTCTTACATAACCTTATTCTCCCTTGTCTTTCCAAAATTAACTTCATATTACTACCCTTTGCATGTGTACCAGGCAAACAAGACATTTGCTCCTTCCCAAATTCAGTATATCATCAGCCTTCTCTACGATTTTCACCCATAGATTGTCATGGAGAGTCCTTCTAGGTTTGGTTTGGATGCCATTCCTTATAGAAAACTTTTCCTAACTTTCTTCACCTTTACTTGATTTTTATTTTTCTCCCTCTTTATACTACCTGGCTTTTACATATCTGTGTACATATTGAATCTCTTATATGAGAATTTAAATTTCTTGAGGGAAGTTAATTTAATTTTTTCTTTATTGTTCTTAAAACATCACTTTTCTCATACTAAACACTTAAATGTTGAACTGAATAATTAGAGATGGGATTTCATGGAGGTGGAAGTTACTACTGACTATGAGATCTATAATTTTTGTAGGTTTCAGAGACAGAGCCAACACTGAGGTCATAAGAGTTGAAAAGCTGAATGAATTGGAAATCAGTTTATGGCATGTTAAGGGACTTCAAAATCGAAATAATGAGTAGTGAAACTCCATAAAGAAGGTGTTGGAATAGAGATTAAGATACTGAACAACATAACGGGTGTTTTTGAGAAGAGAGGAAGAGGTGATCTGGAGAGTGGCAGATAAGAGAATCAAAGATAAAGGCAGGCCTTGATCTAGGCAGGTGTAATAAGCATAAATGGAAGAGAATTTACTGATGATGGCAGGCAAGAAAATGTCTGAAAATAACAGTGATGACAAAAAATATCAGTGAGGTATGAGAGAGCTATGGCCAGTAATAGAAAAGTTGACAAAGGATGTGATTTATTCCAGAAGCATCCAAGTTTCTTCGAACAGGAGAAGATAAGAAGAGATCTAGGATAAAGTACATTTTAACAGTGTAGTATATGGTAAACTACATGTAACAATATAGCTGGAGTTGCAAATGGTAGCGTGAAAATGGAGAACAGAGAAATAACAAGAATGAGCTTCACAGAGGTGACATGATGGGAAGAGGTCTCAAAGGAAAGAGGCTTTGTCCTTAGAAGATTGTGATTCTGAATCTAAGAGATTGAGAGAGGAGATATGGAATTGATGGTGAGACAAATGATTACTAACAACCAATCATTAATAACAATATCAAGGGTTTTTTTTTTCTCTCTTTTTACTTCTTCATTAAAAACCTAAATCTTGAAGGCGAGTAAGCCTCTGAAGGACAGGACTGATGAGATTGGTTCCTCTGAAAACAAACTTGTCAATCTTGGGCCAGACTCCATCTAACTGGAAAAGCTTATTTCTGATTAAAGTGTAAATGGACTCTATTCTAGATGAATTCCAGTACTAAAGCATTAGGCTCATTCTACTTGAAATCCCCTTTATTATTCAACTTAAAAGGTGTGGGTGGAAATGGACTCTTTTGTCTGGAGCTTTGGAGGCTTGTATTAATATGTCCACTCCCCCAGTGATTGCTCACCAATCAGGGTTGATCTCTGCCTGTTAAGGTACCCATTTTTCCAAGGATATTGAAGCATTTGATGATTGCCATGGTCTTTGATTGCTGAGGAAAACACCAATTTATGGATTATTTGTTAGCCTGATTAATAAATTGATTATTAACTGAAATTATTCTTTCTCTCCAGAATTTCATTCATCACAATAGTCATAGTATATTTTAAATTATAGAGGATTAGAATAACTAGTTAATTGCAATTGAAGAAAGAAGATTTTTGTGGCAATAGTGTTAGTGATAGATACCATTTATCTTTAAAATTATAGGGCAAAGACAGTAGACTGATTTTGCTTTTGTTTAGTCTTGATAATCCTGTAAAGTCCTTGTGACCTCCCAATTAGGGTAAATTATATAGACTACTCTAATTTGACAAAATTTATTTTGTGATCAAAAATTTTGAAATAAAAGTCTTAAAAGTCACTAATCATGGCTTGAAAGAAAATATTACTCAACCAACAACTAGGAAAACTACTATTATGAAACCAAAAAGGGACCTTAAACTTCATCTAGTCCAGAGATTCTCAAACTTATTTGGCCTGCTACATTCTTTTTTTTCTATTAATTTTATTTATTTTTAGTGTTTTACAATTACTACCATAAAACTTAGATTTTTTTTCCCTGCCTACCTACTCCCCACCAGCCCCCTCCCTTCCCGAGATGGCATACAATTCTATGTATCATCTGTACATACATTCCTATTGAATACATTTTCACTAGTCATACTACGGAGAAGAATGAAAATAAATGAGAGAAATCATATAGCAAACCAAAACATTAAACACATATACAAAAAAATGATCTGCTACATTCTGTGATTGGATTCCACAGTTCTTTCTCTGGATGTGGAAGTTATTTTGCCTTAGAAGATCACTGGGAATTTTGTTTTTTAAGTCCTTGCATTGCTATGAAGATCCAAGTCAACCAGGAAAACTCTCTCACACTGTGGTTGTTGCTGAGCACAAAGTTCTTTTGGTTCTGCTCCTTTCACTCAGCATCAAATCATATAAGTCTTTCCAGGATCTCTGAAGTCTTCTCCTTCATCATTTCTTATAGCACAATGGTATTCCATTACATTCATATACCATAATTTATTCAGCCATTCCACAATTGATGGACATCCCCTTGATTTCCAGTTCTTGGCTACTACAAAGAGTGCTGCTATAAATATTTTTGTACATGTGGGACCCTTTCCCATTTTTATGATCTCCTGGGGATACAGTCCTAGAAGCAATATTGCTGACTCAAAGGATATGAACATTTTTGTAGCCCTGCGGGCATAGTTCCAAACCGCTCTTCAGAATGGTTGGATGAGCTCACAGCTCCACTAACAATGAATTAGTGTTCCAACTCTCTCACATCCTCTCAAACGTTTACCATTTTCCTGTTCTGTCGTGTTTGCAATCTGATAGGTGTGATGTGGTACCTCAGAGTTGTTTTGATTTGCATCTCTCTAATCAAAAGTGACTTAGAGCATTTTTTTCATATGACTAAAAGTAGCTTTAATTTCTTCCTCTAAAAATTGTCTTTTCATATCCTTTGACCATTTGTCAACTGGGGAATGACTTGTATTTCTGTACATTTGACTCAGTTCTCTACAAAATTTAGAAATTAGCCCTTTGTCACAGACACTACTTGCAAAAATTCTTTCCCAGTTTTCTGCTTAACTCCTAATCTTGGTTGCATTGCGTTTGTTTGTGCAAAAAAAATTTCAATTTAATGTAATCAAAATTGTCCATTTTACACTTCATAATGTTCTCTGTCTCTTCTTTGGTCAAAAATTTTTCCATAAATATGACAAATACACTATTCCTTGCTCCCCTAATTTGTTTATGATATCAGGCTTATACCTAGGTCATGTACCCATTTGGAATTTTTTCTTGTGCCAGGCATTGGTCTATGCTTAGTTTCTGTCACAATATTATGCAGTTTTCCCATCAATTTTTGTCAAACAGTGAGTTATTTTCCCAGAAGTTGGGGTCCTTGAGTTTATCAAACAGAATATTGCTACAGCTAACATTTCTAGTACCATATTGAATAATGGTGGTGATAATGGACATCCTTGCTTCACCTCGGATCTTACTGGAAATGCATTCAGCTTATCTCCATTGCATATAATGCTTGCTGAAGGTTTTAGGTAGATAGTGCTTATTGTTTTCAGGAAAATTCCCTTTATTCCTATATTCTCCAGCATTTTAATAGGAATGGGTTTTGTATTTTGTCAAAAGCTTTTTCTGCAACAATTGAGATAGTCATGTGTTTTCTGCTCACTTTGTTGTTGATATGATCAATTATTTTAATATTTCCTAATATTGAACCAGCCCTGCATTCCTGGTACGAATCCTACCTGATCATAATGTATTATTCTCATGATAAGATGCTGTATTCATTTAGTGAAAATCTTATTTAAAATTTTTGCATCTATAGTCATTAAAGAAATTGATCAATAATTTTCTTTCTCTGTTTTGTCTCTTCCTGATTTAGGTATCAAAACCATATTTGTATCATAAAAAGAATTTGGGAGGACTCCTTCTTCCCCAATTTTCAAAAATAATCTATATAGTATCAGAATTACATGTTCTTTAAATGTTTGATTGAATTCACTTGTACATCCATCTGGCCCTGGAGATTTTTTTCCTAGGGAGTTCGTTGATGGCTTGTTCAATTTCTTTTTCTGAGAGGGGGCTGTTTAAGTATTCAACTTTCTCAGTCTGGGCATTTGGTATTTTTTAAAATACTCCTCCATCTCATTTAGATTGTCGAATTTGTTGGCATAAAGTTGGGCAGAGTAATTTCTAATTATTGTTTTAATTTCTTCCTCATTGGAGGTGGGTTCACCCTTTTCATTTTTGCTGTCACTAATTTGATTTTCTTCTTTCGTTTATAAACCAAATTAACCAAAGGTTTATCAATTTTATTATTTTTTTCATAAAACCAACTATTGGTTTTATTTATTAACTTAATAGCTTTCTTAATTTTCATTTTATTAAGCCCTCCTTTGCTCTTCAGTATTTCTAAATTGGTATTTTCTTGGGGATTTTCAATTTGTTCTTTTTCTAGCTTTTTCAGTTGCATGCATGAGTCATTGATCTCCTCTTTCTCCATTTTATTTATGTAAGCTTTCAAAGATATAAAACTTGCCCTAAGAATTGCTTTTGCAGTATTTTTCAAGATTTGGTAGGTTGTCTCATTATTGTTATTCTCTTGAATGAAGTTGTTGATTGGTTCTATGATTTGTTGTTTAGCGCATTCCTTCTTTAGGATTAGATATTTAGTTTCCAATTGATTTTTGGTTTACCATTCCATGGTCTTTTATTACACATGATTTTTATTGCATTATGGTCTGAGGAGGATTTATTAACTATTTCTCCCATTCTGCACTGGATTTTGAGGTTTTTATATACTAGTACATGGTCAATTTTTGTATAAGTGCCATGTACTACTGAGAAAAAGGTATATTCCTTTCTATTCCTATTCACTTTTCTCCAGAGATCTATCATATCTATCTTATCCAGAGTTTTATTTACCTCCTTAACCTCTTCCTTATATATTTTGAGGTTAGATTTATCAAGTTCGGAAAGGGGAAGGTTGAGGTTCCCCACTAGTATAGTTTTGCCATCTATTTCTTCCATCGATTCCCCCAATCTCTCCTCTAAGACTTTGGATGCTATACCACTTGGAGCATACATGCTTAGTAATGATACTGTTTCATTGTCTATGGTACCTTTTAGCAGGATATAGTTTCCTTCCTTATCTCTTTTGATTAGATCTATTTCTGCTTTTACTTTGTCTGAGATTAGGATTGCCATCTCTACTTTTCTTACATCAGCTGAAGCACAATATATTCTGCTCCAACCTTTAATCTTCACCCTGTGTGTATTCCCTGTTTCAAATGGGTTTCTTGAAAACAACATATTGTTGGATTATGGATTTTAATCCATTCTGCTATACTTCTCCATTTTAAGGTACAGTACATTCCATTCATATCCACAGTTATGATTATAATCTGTGTATTTCCCTCCATTCTCTTTCCCACCTCTTATGCTTTTAGTTCTCCCATCTCCTTTCCCCTCTTCAGTAGTTTTCATTTTTCACTCCCACCTCCTGCAGCCTTCCCTACCTTCTTTTAGCTCCCCTCCATTTTATTCCTCTTTACCTTTATTGCTTCTTCCCTCCCTTTTAGCTTCCCCTCCCCTTTTTTCCCCCTTCCCCTCCTATTGCCTATAGAGCCAGTTAGAATTTTATACTTAATTAAGTTTATCGTTCCCTCCTTGAACCAAGGTAGATGAGAGTACCTCTCGAACAATGCTCATCTTCCTCCTCTCTTTCCCTCTACTATAATTTTGTATTTCTTCCTGTGATGTAATTGACCATTTTCTGCTTCCTCCTTTTCACATCTCCTGATAAAAATTCCTTTGCATGCTTAAATTATATTTTATCATCACATCATTTACTTTATATCTATATTCCTTTTATATTTCATAATAGATGTGCAATTCTCAAGATTAACAGGTGTCATCATCCCTTATAGGGAGGTAAACTATTTGCCCAAATGGACTAACAAGTTTTTCTCTCCTGTTTACCTCTTTATGCCTCTCTTGAGACCTGTGTTTGAAGATCGATTTTTCTATTAAGTTCTGGCATTTTTGTCAGGAAGGTCTGGACAGTAAGGTCTTACTTCGTAGAATGACTGGCTCTTCGCCTGAAACGTTATGCTGAACTTTTCTGGGTAGTTGATCCTTGGTTGTAGTCTCAGCTCCTTTATCTTATGCAATATCAGACTCCGATTCCTTCTATCTCTTAATATAGAAGCTGCTAGGTCCTGTGTGATCCTGAGTGTACCTCCTCGGTATTTGAATGGTTTCTTTCTGGCTGCCTGCAGTATTTTCTTTTTCACTTGATAGTTCTGGAATTTGGCAACGATATTTCCTGGGATTTTGAGTTTGGGATCCCTTTCAGGAGGTGAATGGTGGATTTTTTCAATGACTATTTTGCCCTCTGTATCTAGGACTTCTGTGCAGTTTTCCTTGATGATTTTCTGGAAGCTATTCTCCAGACTTTTTTTTTTTTCATTGTGACTTTCTGTCAGGCCAATAATTTTTAAATTTTCTCTCCTACATCTATTTTCCAGGTCAGTTGTTTTTCCAATTAGATATTTTACATTTTCTTCTATCTTTTCATTCTTTAGATTGTTTTTCTTACTGATTCTTGCTGTCTCATACAGTCATTAGTTTCTACTTGCCCAATTTTAATTTTTATTAAATTGCTCTCTTCAGTTAACTTTTGCATCTCATTTTCCATCTGTCCAATTGTTCCTTTTAAGGAATTATTTTCTCCAGTTAGTTTTTGAACTTCCTTTTACATTTGTTCAGTTTTTCTTTTTACAGAGATTGTCTCCTCCTGGAATTCTTTTTTCATACTTTTAAAGGCATTGGCCAGTTTCTCTTGTATTTCCTTCTTCAGCCATTGCAGGAGAGGTTTTGTGCATGTGAGGAGTTCAAAGTCCCTTCTGAAGTTTTAGACGAAAGTATAGTCTCATTACTGATCTTTCTGGTATTTGAGTTTTGGTCTTTGTCCCCATAGAAAGATTCTGTGATTTTATTGTCCTTGTTTTCCTTTTTCCTGCTCGTGATGGTGATTGTGTGTTGTAGATTCTGGTTCTTTCAGTTAGAAGCTGCAGAACTTGGTGTTCAGCTAACTGATGTGAAAAAACTAAGGGCAGGTGTCTTATTATCTTTTTATTTAGTGTTTCCCAGATCAGCCCTAGGGGTAACTTGTTAAGTGTGGAGGAGGGATGGTCTGGTCAAGGGAGATGTCCTCGGATGATCTGAGGCAAAGGCAAGCTCAGGGTTTGGTGATCCCAGCTGCTCTATTGTCTTTCCATTTCCCCTGGAGTTCTGAGGCATGCCTGGATCCTAGTCTGAGTTTCCACCCCTCCTGGGGCTTCTCCCCAAGAACTGAGGCTCACCTGGATCCTAGTGTGAGTTTCCACTGCTCTGGGGCCCCTCCCCTTCCAGGTTCCCTCTGCCACAGTAGGAGGAATCCCTCTTAACTGTTTTCCTACCCTCAGGTGTTATGAGACTATTTGTCTCTTCTGCTGTACCCACTGAGCCAGGATGTTTCTGGGGAAATATTTTATGGTTCTTTTGAGGTCATCAATGGGGAAGGAGAGAGCATTTACTGATCACTCTGCCATCCTGGCTCCTGGAAGTTGAAGTAGGTGACTTAGAGATGCTTAATCTGAGGGCTGAAAGTCTCAGGAGCTGCCGCAGCTGATATCTGGGGCTCAGAGGCTGTCACTCATTCAGCTCTGTTGGTCTCTCACCATGCGCTGCCCCTCCACCGGTTCTGCCTGCTGCTGCCTCAGGGGCCCTCCCACTCTGCTGTGCTGGATGCGCTGTGCTGTTTGCTGGGGGCTCACCCCCGCGGAGCAGATCCTTCCCATCAACCTTCCAGTCTGTCCTGGGCTGTGAATCTGCCACAGTCTATCTCCAACTGGGCTCTGCTCCTCCACAATTTGGTCAGATTCTCTTTTTAGAGGTATCTGAAGGAGTTTGTTTAAGAGCTTAGGTGAGTTGTCGTTCTCACTCAGTCATATTGTTTCCACTCCCCAGGACCTGGACGCTCTTTTCAAGAAAAATTACTGTGTACCCCACCCCTTCCAGAAATCTACTTTCTTTAAACATCTAACATTTTTTTTTTAAATTTGGGTCATTTCGGAAAATATATACATATATATGTATATGTATATATATGTATACATATGTACATATATATTTTAACGTTGCATCTTAAGTTTAACAACTTGTGGTTTTCCTGCACTGAAATTTTGATGACACAATATTGCATCATGTAACTGTATAGTATTGTAAACAAGTCATTATATGTACATATTCCTGTTGATGCATGCTGAACTTCCCGGCAATGCACTACATGCTCACCTGCCAACACTTGTTTGTTAAGATCTGTCAACAGACTTGACTGCTCTTTGGCCGTAAATTGAATTTTGTATATTTATTAGGAAAATAATGTAATCGCTACAACTTTAACTCTGTTATACAACAGATGAAACATGAATGAATGGTTTTAAAAAAATTTCTCTTCTTTTCTTTCCTTATTCTTCCACTGTCTCCTTATTTTTATTCCATGGCCCCCAGTTGCACCTGACGCTACTATCATTGCCCTGGATCATTCCAGTACTCTCCAGGAGGATAGTATCACTCACTCTGAAACCTCTGATTCTATACCAATCTATTCACTGTGCAACTTAAAAAGTAAAGTTATTGGGAGGCAGAGTGGTGATGGTAGAGTAAAAGCAGGAAATCACCTGAGCTTGCCCCCAAACTTCTCCAAATACATTTAAATAATGCCTCTAAACAAATTCTAGAATGACAGAATGCACAAAAAATGCAATGAAACAATTTTCCAATCCTAGATAACTTAGAACATCAGTAGGAAAGGTCTATTTCACCAGAGTGAGAGAGAAATACAATCCAACGCAGGCCAAATCCATGCAGACCAGGCCTCAGTAAGCTAGGAATAGGACTCCAGGCAACTGAATCAGTGTTAGCAGTGGCAGTTTCCAGACCTCTCAGCCCTCTGATGCCAAAAACAAATTTGAAACTCAGCAGGAAAGATCTATTATACCTGGTTGAGAGTGAAGCGTAGCCCAGCACAGGTGATGACATCGGATCCCCCAGGTAGAGCAAGCCAGGAGTAGTCCTTGGGAGCCACTGAGTTAGCAGTAGTAGCAGGAGCTCCTTCTAGAGCTCTAACTCCACATACTGAAGATAGAACAATTGGTCAGAAGAAAGTTATAGGGGTCTCTTTGCTATCAAGAAATAAGGAATCTGTTGCTTTGTCAATACTCAGGTAAGGGTCACAGTGCTGAGTCCAATTTCAGGGTGAGGAAGAGCACTAGCAGACCAGAGGTTATGGCCACAGTGAAGTAGGTGCCCTCCCCACAGCTCCTGGGCAGAAAAAGAGCACTTGTGTTCAGTCACAGACCATAGTACTGAAATGGATGGAGTTAATAAGTCACAGGCAAAGGTCAATTAGGAATTCTGAGAATGTCATTTATTAGCTAGGCTGGCGGCTGTCTCATGGAGAGACCCAGAAGAGACAGCCCCAAACTGAGGTGGTTGAGTGCACTTTAAGCATTTCGGTGCTACTCGGTACAGCCTGGCAGTTTCCGCAACAAACAGAGTTCTGCTAGGCAAGAACCCCCAACAGAAGGTGGTTGTCAGGGTGCTACTAGGTAAAGGACCCCAACAGAGGAGAGGCGCCAGGAGAGGTAGCCAATCACAGACTGGTTGTCATTCAACACAGAGTAGCTGTCAGGAAGAGGAGGGGGCTCAGCAGAAGGTGGTTACCTGGCAATGGTGGTCTAACATTAGGGGGGCACTGGTGGTTACCATGTAAATGGACTAAACAAGAAATGACTATTAACAATTCATCAGATATGTCACAACCCAAAGGGGAATAACATTTTGACAGGGACCCAAACAAAAATCCTGTTACTAGGCAGCTTGTCCAACCGTGCCCAGTAACCCAACAGATATTTCTTAGCCTAGGGGCCCAGGGAGGAATAATGTCGATTTTATTTTTTTTTATTTTTACTTTTTTTTAACACAGACCAGGACAGTAGCAAATACCTTTCCTCAGATCACACCACCTTTGAAAATCTGATGACTTAGAGGTCCTTGGAAGTATTTATGAAAACAAGTATACAAAACTCTGAAACTTGGGACAGTGAGTCTACTACACTGGAAGAAAAGTCCTACTTTACAAAAGAGTAAAAAGTCAAGTAATAGTCTGGGAAAATGAGCAAACAATAGAAAATATTCTAACCATAGAAAGTTGCTCTGGTGACACAAAGATAAAAACACACATTCAAAAGAAAGTAAAGTCAAAACTCCTCCAAAGAAGGCCTCCAAAGAAAAATAGAGAAAGTTCTCCAGTGATGGAAAAGCTCCAAAAGGATTGTGAAAATACAGTAAGAGTGGTAGAAGAAAAATTGGGAAGAAAAATGAGATTGATGCAAATAAACATCATAAAAAATGAGTCAACAGCTTAGTAAAGGAGACACACACACACAAAATACTGTGTAAAATAACACCTTAAAAACAGACTAGGCCAAATGGCAAAAGAGATACAAAAAGACAGTGAAAAGAAGAATGCCTTAAAAAAAAACAGAATTGCCCAAATGGAAAAAAAGCACACAAATTCACTGAAGAAAAAACAAATTCTTAAAAAAGTAGGATTGGCCAAATGGAAAAGAAAGGCATAAAAGCTCACTGAAGAAAGTAATTCCTTGAAAACACTAGAGAACATAGGAATAAATAGAATTTTCCCTAAAATAATAAGTAGTATCTACATAAAACATTCAGCAAGCATTATTTGCAATGGGGATAAGCTACATATATTTCCAGTAATATCAGGGTGAAACAAGGATGTCCATTATCACCACAATTATTCAACATGGTACTAGAAAAATTACCTGTGACAAGAAGAGAAGAAAAAGAAACTGAAGGAATTAGAAAAGTCAAAGAAGAAAGTAAGTTATCACTCTTCGCAGATGATATGATGATATACTTAGAGAATCCCAGAGAATCAAGTAAAAAACTACTTGAAATAATAAATAACTTTGGCAATGTTGCAGGCTACAAAATAAACCCACACAAATCTTCTGCATTTCCATATATTAATACCAAAATCCAATAGCAAGAGATAGAAAGAGGAACCCCCTTTAAAACTACAGTAGATACTATAAAATATTTGGGAGTCTACCTGCCAAAACAAACACAGGGACTATATGAACACAATTACAAAACACTTTCCACTTTTAAGTAAGTAGAAAGACATCAGTTGTTTGTGGGTGGGCAGAGCCAACATAATAAAAACGACAATTCTACCTAAATTAATTTACTTATTCAGTGCCATATCAATCGAACTATCAGATAATTATTTTGTTGAGCTAGAAAAAAATATCAAAATTCATCTGGAAGAACAAAAGTTTCAGAATACCAAGAAAACTAATGAAAAGAAATGCTAGGGAGTGTGGCCTACCTCTACCAGATCTCGTTGTATTATAAAGCAGTAATTATCAAAACTACTTGGTAGTGGATAAGAAACAGAAGGGTGGACCAGTGGAATATGTTAGGCACTCAAGTCACAGTAGTCAATAAATATACCAATCTACTGTTTAATAAACCCAAAGACCTCAGCTTCTGAGACAAGAACTCATTGTTCGACAAAAATTACTGGGAATACTGGATAACAGTGTGGTGGAAACTAGGCATAGACGAATGCTTGACCTCGTACATAAGAATAAAATCCAAATGATCTAGGTATAAATATTGCTACTATAAGCAAATTAGTAGTGGGAAAAATAGTGTTTTTATCAGATATATGGAGAAAGGAAGAATTTTTTATTAAACAAGAGATAGAAAACATTACGATGTGCAAAATGGATAATTTTGATTACATTAAACTGAAAAGTTTTTTTGCACAAACAAACCCGGTGCAAACAAGATTGGGAGGGAAGCAGAAAACTGGGAAAGGTTTTTGCAACCAGTATCTGTGGTAAATGGCTCATTTCTAAAATATATAGAGAACTGAGTGAAATATACAAGAATACAAGTCATTCTCCAATTGATAAATGTTCAAAGGCTGTGAACAGGCAGTTTTCAGAGGAAGAAATCAAAGCTATATATAGTCATATGAAAAAATGCTTGAAATCACTATTGATTAGAGAGATGCAAATCAAAACAACTCCTAGATACCACATCATACCTATCAGACTGGCTGACATGACAAAACAGGATGATGGTAAATGGTGGAGAAGATGTGGGAGAGTTGAAACACTAATTCATTGTTGATGGAGCTATGAGCTGATCCAACCATTCTGTAGAGCAATTTGGAACTATTCCCAAAGGGCTACAAAAATGTACATACCCTTTGACCCAGCAATAACACTTCTAGGATTGTATCCCCAAGAGATCATAAAAATGGGAAAGGGTCCCACATGTACAAAAATATCTATTGCAGCTCTCCTTGTGGCCAAAAACTGGAAATCAATGGGATGCCCATCAACTAGGGAATGGCTGAATAAATTGTGGTATATGAATGTAATGGAATACCATTGTGCTATAAGAAATGATGAACAGAAGAAATGATTCAGAAAGGCCTGGAAAGACTATATGAACTGATGCTGAATGAAAGGAACAGAACCACGAGAAATCTGTACCCATCAACAACCACAGTGTGAGAGGATTTTTTTATGGCAGACTTAGTACTTTGTTGCAATGCAAGGTCTTAAAAAATTCTCCTTGTTCTCTTAAGGCAAAATGACTTATGGGAAAATGACTTAAGGCAAAAAGAACTATGGATTTCAATCGCAGAATGTAACAGATCATTTTCTTTTGCATTTAGTTTAGGTTTGTTTTATAATTTCTCCCATTCATTTTAATTCTTCTATGCAACATGACTAAGGTGAAAATGTATTTAGTAGGAAGATGTGTAGAACCTACGTAAGATTGCATGTTGTCTCAGGGAGGATGGGGGGAAGTATGGGGAAAGGAAGGGGAGGGAGGGGAAAAAATTTAAGTTATATGGAAATGATTGTAGAACACTGAAACAAATAAAATAATAAAAAAAGAAAAAAGAAAATAATTTTTTAAAATTTAAAATTTAGCAAAAGGAACCTAATGGCATTATGAGAAATCAAGAAACAATAAAAGAAAACCAAAAGAATGAAAAAAATAGAAACCAATGTGAAATATCTCATTCGAAAAACAACAGACCTGGGGAAATAATTTAAAAATTATTGGACTATCTAAAAGCCATGATATAAAAAAAAAACACAAAAACCAGAACATCATCTTTCAAGAAATTATCAAAGAAAAACATTCTGATATTCCAGTACCAGAGGCTAAAATAAAAGTGGAAGTAATTCATAGATCTCTTCCTAAGTAAATCCAAAAATGAAAATCACTCAGAGAAACTAAATCCCAGAGTTCCCAGGACACAGAGAAAATATTGCAAGTAGTCAGAAAGAAATGATTCAATAATCAGGATAAGAAAAAATTGAGCAGTTTTTACATTAAAGAATTAGAGGGCTTGAAATACAATATTCTGGAGGGCAAAGGACCTAGCATTACAACCAGCAGTTAACAATTGTAACTGTGAAAAAGCATGAAGCAAATTTGTCTGATAAAGTACTTATCCTCAAATATGTAGAGAACTGAGTTAAATTTTATAAAAATAAGAAAAATTCCCCAATGGATAAATGATCAAAAGATGTGAAAAATTTCCAGATGATACAATCAAATAACTATATGAAAAAAATGCTCTAATTAATGATTGATTCTAGAAATTCAAATTAAACAGTTCTGAGGCATTCATACCTATAAGATTCACCAACAGGACAGAAAAGGAAAATGACAAATGTTGGAGGGGATATAGGAAGAAATCAGACATTAATGCAATGTTGGTGGAATTGTAAACTTATTCATCCATTTTGTAGAGCAATTTATAATTATGCCCAAAGTTTATAAAACTATGCATAACCTCTGATCTAGCAGTGCCATACTACAAGGTCTGCATCCCAAAAGAGATTTTTTTTAAAGGAAATGGCGTGTGTGTGTGTGTATAATATTATATTATATGTATGTATGTATATGTATGTATATATGTGCATATACATATATATACATACATATATATATATATTGTGTGCATACAGCAATATTTATAGCACATCTTGTGGAAATTGAGGCAATGACCCTCAATTGCGGAACAGCTGAACAAATTTTGTTATGTGATTATTACAGAATACTATTCTTCTATAAGGAAAGATGAGCAGTATGCTCTCAGAAAAACCTGTAAAGACTTACAAGTGCTAATACAAAGTGTAATGCACTGCGTACAAAGTAACAGCAATATTGCAAGATGATTGCAAATTTCACAATAATCTTAAATGAAATGAACAGCAAGTGAAAGCTGTTGTTTTAGGCTCATCTATATTTTCAATCCCGACCTTCCTTAAGAGTCAGTATCACTTTGTTACCAGCATCACATCAAAGTCAGTCTATATTTAATCTTTTGCCAAGACCTGTCAATTTTATCTTTCTAACAGCTCTTGAATGTTCTTCTTTCTCTCCTCTGACAGGTCCCCCACTTTGGAGCAAGTCCTGGACCACTGCAGAAGTCTGCTGGTTGATCTACTTGCCGCTTGTCTCCCACTTCAGAATATCCTCCAGTCAGATGCCAAAGTGATCTTTCTAAAGTGCAGGTCTAACTGCATCACTCACTTTTCAGTAAACTTCAGTGTTCCACTACAATCTTGAATAAAACCCTATGTTTTTGCACTCAAAACATGCCCCCTTGCCTTTTTAGTCTTCTTATACCTTATTCCCCACTTGTCCAGTTCCTTTCATCCATTAAAATTAGCCTCCTTTCCTGTTCCTCACATAACACATTTCATTTCACAGTTTCAGTATTATCACAATCTATATCACATGCCTGGAATTTTCTCCTTCCCTCATCTCTGCCTCCTGGTTTCCTCAAGTTCCAGTCATAAATTCATCTTCTATAGGAAACCTTTTCCTATATCCCTTAATTCTAATGTCTTCATTTGTTGATTATCTCCAATTCTCTCTCAATAGTTTACCTACCTACGATAGTTTCATATTGTCTCCTTTATACTATGAGCTCCTTGAGAGCAGGAACCGTTTATTTTTTTTCCTTCCTTTCCTCCCAGAGATGAGCAACACGTGGCACATAATAAATGTTTTCTTGACTGAGTAACTCATCATGTCTAAATCATCAGTCATTATCTATTCCCCCAAATATTCCCAATTGAGAATTCCTATTTCTATCAATGATCTCATCATATCTGTAGACACCGGGGCTCAAAAATGGGAAATAATGTTCAATCTTCCCTCTTTCTCCAACCACCAACTGAGGTAGTCACCAAATCCTGGAGTTTTTTGCAATTTCAAATTCAAATGGAGATTTTCAATTTCACTTTCACATTTAACTTTCCATTTTCACTACCAGTGTCTGAATCCAGTTTCTCATTAATTCCAGGAAGAGAACTTTGAGTAACTGTTTGTTACAGTGGAAGGGAAATCAATGGTCAAGTTCTAGATCTTCCACTCAGTATCTGTGTGATGCTAAGCAAGTTACTTCAATTTTCTGAGCCTCAACTTCCTCATCTGTAAAATGAAGCTACTGGACTAGATGGTCTTCAAGTTCCCTTTCACTTCTGATTCTATGATCCTATGGTGAAGCTAGGTGGCACAGTGGATGGAGTGCTTGGCCTGGAGTCAAGAAGACCTGAGTTAAAATTCAGCCTCAGACACTTAAAAGTTGACCTTGAGAAAGTCACAACTTCTACTTCAGTGTCCTCAACTCCAACATGATTATAATACTGACACTTATTTTACAGGAATATTGTGAAGCTCAAAAGAAATATCTGCAAAATTTCAAGTACACTGGCTAATAGATGCCTAATAAATGCTTATTTCTTTCCTTTCCATCTACAAAGTCATACTTCCAATATTTCGTAGGTTTCTAACTGATAACCCATAGGCAGTAGAAAATATTTTATTGGAGGGAATCTGAGAGATCGTGAATAGAAGTTTAATTGTGAAAGTTATCTATGTGGTCAAAGTCTTGAGAACTTATGGAATAACTATAGCTAGAAAGATGAGAGGACTTTCTGTAGTCAGTAGACTTGGAATCAAATATGTTTTGGACATTCATATACCACATGTTCTTAGGGAAAAAACAAATTCTCTGAGTCTTAGCTGTTTTTAGTTTTTTTACAGATAAATGAAGCAGTTTGATTATATGGTTTCATAGGTCCCTCCCAGTTTTACATTTGTGATCCCATAAAAAAAAATATAAGGATCTGAGTCTGTTTGCAAATAAATACAGGAGTATCTCAATAGATTCATATAGAAGTGGAATGAGACAAGATACATCAAGCAATATAATTTTCTCTTAGGGTCACTGACTAATTTCTGTAAAGTTCTAGGCTTTTAAGCCAGTTTTCTTGCATGTTAATACCTACATTGCTAGTTAAACATTCCCAGATTAATTGAACCATATATCTAAAATCATTCCTTGTCATTTCTTTAATTGGGATAGCCTACCCAATTAAAAGTAAGGTGTAAATTGGCTGTATGGCATTGTATATGATGTTTCTGACCATCCTAATGATTTCAACAACCTTATCCTAATTTTGAATAAAAATTGTGCCTAAACAAACTAAGCAGGTTGAAAAATAGGTTATTGATGTCACTGATAGTAACGATGATCTTCATAATAGTAGCAGCAACAGAAACAACATTAATGAGAATAATATGTCCTACAAAACTGACAATGAAACACTACTCCCTCCTCTCAATTGGAGAAGTTGTGAACAAAGAATAAGGATGTGAAATTTAGTAATTGATTTTGCTTAAGCCTTTCTTTGTTAAAAAGAATAGTTCCGTGTTGGTGAAGTAATTAAATGGAGATGACAATCGAGTAAAAACAGACAATAACTTAAAAATAAATCTGCTCAATAACCATTTTAAAGAGAAAAAATGCTCTGTTTTTTCACTATTACTTTTATCACTAATATTTTAATTAAAAAATAGAAACCAAAACCTTAGCCTGTTGGTATATCTAGACAAGGCTTAATTCAGCAAAGAAAAAAAAAACCTGAAAAATAGTAGATTGTAGAGATTCTTTATAACCATAATCCCTATACTCAACTCTGGCAAATAATGTTTTGTTATTCTTTTTTCTCTTAAGTAAGCTATTATTTCCCTAAGCCATTTGTCTCTAGTGGTTCATCATTTTTAATGCAAAATTCTCATAGAAGAAGTTGTCATTTAATTTTCTTTAACAAGATGGAAGGGTCATTAAGTTTAATGTTTCTTAAATGTCTCAGAAACTCACACCTTCCCTATTGACAAGAGAAAACGATTTAGCTTTCTGGAAATTTCAAAGGTGGCTTCACGTTAAGTATATGCTCCCTAATTGATTGTGCAAGTTTTCTTGGTGATAGAGAAATATGTTCCCAAATTCCATGTGAACACAGTGTCTCTGAACATTAACAAATGATTGTAAGCAAATGTCTTCAAACTAATATTTTGAAATTAATTAATCTTAGGAGGCTCTGTAAAAGGGAATGAAACAGTGACCTCAAGAATCAAAGAGTCTGGGTGCCAGAGACATGAATTTTTAAATATTTCTGAATGAGAAACCATCCAGAAATGAGAATTTCTTTTCTGTCTCATGGGACTCAAAAATTTTTTTTGAAAGAAAATTCATGAGTGACACTTTTATAACAGTTTTCTCCCTTAAAATATTTGACTACACCGATTTTTACAGTCTGGCAACCTTAGGTATGTATTGTTTGCATGTAGATCTATTTAGAACTTGATATTCTACAATCATATTTTAAGATGACACTGAACCAGAAATGCTTTGGGATGAAGAATTATAATTAACTGAATATTCTGAGTAACTGAGGGTGTTTTAGAAAATACTTTGTATCAAGAATCTTTATAACAGGACCAAGTTGTGACTATAAAGAAACAAGATTGATCTTTCCAGCTTGGAATCAGTCTCATTACTTACATTAATATATCCTTTCCTCCCTTAGTAAATACAGTATAATGAACATCATTAACTTTTTTTAATTGAGACTCTTGCAGTACCTCATAGCATTTCAGTGCTACAGAGCTACTGAGGTATGCTATAAAAAATGATGCTGCTGTGTGCTGACCACTTCCATAGACAGCTTTTCAAAATACCTGTTATGACATAGAGGAGTAGCTTGAAACAGGAGAAAAGGCGGAGGAAAACCTGGGAGTCAGAGAACTGGAATTGAATCTAGACTCTATCATTCATTATCTGTGTGACCTTGGGCAAGTCACTGGTGCACTCTGTACTTCAGTTTCCTCATATATTAAATGAAAGAGTTTGGACTAGAAATCCAGGCTTAACTTTTTTTTTTCTGTCATGGACACCACTGGCAGACTGGTGGAATCCATAGACCCCTTCGCAGAACACTGTTTTTGAATACATAATAAAAAGTACATAGAGTCACAAAGGAAACCAATTACATTGAAATATGAATATCAAAATACCAAAAGCCAAACAATAAAAGTTCATGGACCTGCCCGAGGAACCCCCAGGCTACAAGATCTGTAAGGTCCCTGACAGCTCTCAAATATTTCTCAAATTTCCATGAGGTCTTACAGTACTTTTTATTTAAAATATTAGACACTTGAAATACACATAGATCTTATTCCATTTGAGGTACAAATAAAAGATTTTAGTTGACAAGGTAGGTGCTCTTTTTCAGGGCTAGCACCAGGCAAAAAATTGTGAATTAGCTGAAAAGTAGAAGCAGTAGAATACTAGCCTTAGAGTCAAGAAAGCATATGTTCAAATTCTATCTGTGACAAAAATTTAGTGAATGCATGCAAATCACAATCACTTTGAACCTCAGTTTTATCATTTGTAAAATGAATAAAACATTAGCACCTACTACTTAGCACTTTATAAATGTTATCTATTATTTCTAATTTTCAGCCACACCTCCTCATTTCCATATTTCTAATCAATCATACAGTATTTTCCTATTCACTAGTTTCCTCTATTATTATCTTTGTCTCTGTATCTCAATTTCTCTGTCTCTGCATCTCTGTCTGTCTGTATGTTTCTCTGGTTTCATCACTCTGTCTCTTTCTTTCTTACCAAAATTTTCTATCAGAAATGACCAGCAATGTAAAGTCCCTCACAACCTGTCCTTCTCTTACCTTTACAAATATTTTTTACAGATTACTCCTTGTCATATGCTCTTCTATCTAGTGACACTGGGCACTTGGCTGTACTCACTTCTCCAGGCATTTTCTCTGGCTGTCACTCATGCCCAGAACATTCTCCTTTCACAGTTTCTCCTGCTGACATCTTGGGATTAGATTAAGTCCAAACTAAAGTTCCATCTTTTTATAGGAAGCTTTTCCTAACACTTAATTATAGTTAATTTTAATTTTTCCCTGTGTTAATTATTTCCTATTCATCCTGAATGCAACTTGTTTTTATTTATTTACTTACTATTGCTTCCTTCATTGGATTGTAAGCTCCTTGAGGGCAGGAAGTATTTTTTTTCTCTTTTTGTATTCCTGTCACTTAGCATAGTTCCTTGTATATTGTAAGCACTTAATGATTATTGATTAAATTATGACCCCTCCCCTTAAGGGAATTTTACATTTAAAAGAGATCAAAGTCTTTCACAAAATGAATGAATGTCTGAACTTCAAGCATCAACAACTAGGGTTGAGAAAGCACACTCTGAGACATTTGGTATCCTTGAAATCATATATACTTGGGGTATACAAATCTATCTTTCCCTACAAGAAAAGAGGGATGATTAGGAGAAGGGAAGGGATAAGGAAAGGGAAAGGAAGTGATAGAAGGTAGGGCAGATTGTTGGAAAGGGCAATCAGAATGCACAGTGTTTTGGGATAGGGGAAGGGAGAGATGGGGAAAAAATTTGGAACTCAAAGTCTTGTGGAAATGAATACTGAAAACTAAAAATAAATAAATAAACTTTAAAAAGTGATAAAAGAAAAAAATTCACACATACTCAGAAGGCTGCCTGTGTCATTGCTCACATATTGTGATGAAAAATCAAATAGATATTCAATTCTGAGATGGTGGGTGAAGAGGAGAACTGCAGAAAAGGCCTTATGGATGCATGAATGAATATTAGGGGGTACCAACAGAGGAATTAGTATGTATTTTAAAAGACATTTCTAAAGTTCTATCACAATCAAGTGTCAACAAGATTCTTTCAAGTATTCTTTCAAGTTATATATGGCAGACTGATAATCCATCTGGCCTTCTTGATCTCTTCCTTGGGAATGTTCATGGTACAGTCACCTTTACAAAATAATGTTTCTATTTATCAAGGGTATATGAAAAGGTCAAGAGGGGCACATTCTCCAAGATCTAAACCTCCATAATAAAGAGTCATATCTGTGACTCAGAAGGGAGATTATATTTAAAGAATCTCTTAAGGTAAGGGTTCAAAAATTTCATCTTTGTAGGAGACAGCACTTTCATGTAAGCAAAGTTCATCTTCCATATCAACAAAAGTCTGGGATCAGCATGAATACATTAAATACATGAATACACCATATTTTCTATTTTGAGACTAGTGTGATAGCAGTTAACACATAAACTGACTTTCTGTTACCAGCTCTCTGTCACTGCTCCAACCCAGAGAAGACATAAATGGTTCCTTGTTATTTGTATGGTTAAGGTCATTCTGGGATCCTAGATTTAGAAGCAGAAGGGACTTTAGAAGATATTTTTTCCAATCTCTTCATTTTCTAGTTAAGGAAATTTAGGCAGAAAGAACTGAAATGACTGACCCAGGTTTACCCAGATGGAAAGTGTTTGAGGCAGGATGGTAAACCAAGTCTTCCTGGTTTAGAGCTCAGTGTCCAATCCACCACGCCATATTGTTGGTTCAATTGTTTCCTCCTTTAGTCTTCGCCCAAAGCCAAGTCCTTTCCCCCTTGTCTCTAGCCACCTGCAGCCTTCTTTTGTTGGGAAAATCAATAAAAATATAATATGATGAAGAACATTTAAATTACATTTCCTTATGATATAATCAGAGTCATAGAACATTAGAGCTCATAAAGTGTTGATGTAGACATGAAAGGAACTTTAGAGAGGATCTAAACTAATCTCTCATTTTATATGTTATGAAACTGATGCCCAGAGAGGTGAAATGCAATTGAAAAGAGGGAACCTTTAGAAAGAAAAGTGGGCTTTCCATAACATTTTTCATTAATAACATGCGTTCTCTTGAGACAGGTTTCTGTTTAAGGGGATATCTAGAAACCAATCCACCAGAAAAAAGCAACAATTTTGTTATATTATTCTCTTCACAGATAAAGTTATTTCAATATTTCAAGGAGCCATGATTTTAGCCATGTGATACTATGGGTGACCAAGTAAACCAAAGCAATTCCATATAATCTACAGTTCCTCTATCTTTCTCCTGACCCTGCTCTTATTGCAATCCCTACACTGTCTGTTAACTTTCTTACTGCTAAAACAGTAAGGGCAGTCCTATTTCCTATTAGTAGCTCCTGTAACAAGTCCATTCAAGGGATACCATACGCATATTCCCTATTCTTACCCTGAAAGCCTTTAGCAAGAAGCTCTGTCCAATTCCGAGGTAACCCTTAACCAATTCACCTCCTGACTAAATGGAAACATATATACATATATATATATGTATAAATATATATGTATATATATACACACACACACACATATATGTATATACATACATACACACACACACACATATATATTGTCTTTCTTTTGCTTTGATGAATCTCTACCCTCTGTGGGTAGACCTCTCTAGTTGGCCAACTCAATAAACCCTCATTCCTTCTAAATTTCTTGTTTGGATTTGGGTTTAGTTTTGACTCTGGTTCTCTCAGTCACTGACAGTTTTACCCACAGTACTTACATAATCTTTCCAAGCCTTGGTAGGCAGTTTAATAAGGAATTATGGACAAATAAGTTTTAATTCAATACTTTATTGTGGCATGGAAATGTCTAAAAGATTATGACACTGATGTGCAAACCTTGACAAGGAGAAATTGGATGCATTCACAGTATAGGTTCTTGAAATCAGGGGTATACTGGAACCAACTGTTAATTTTACTGTGAGCATTCTGTACCTTTGACATTGACAATAGCACAAATAAGGGCTAAATTAATTTTTATTGACCATCTAGACTTTAAAAAGTGATGGGAAAAGTTATAAAAAGTTAAACTTTCAACTTTGTCACGTGTATATATTCTCCCCAGAAAATTTATTGTTAACGATTTGTCAAGAAGAACTTGCTTGTAACAGACAGCAGGTTCATATAATAAAATACTTTCTATTTAAATGTGAAGGGTTGGTTGACCTCTTAGGGTTACTTTTACATTATTTTATTTTATTTTTTTTTGCATTAACTCAGGGAAATAACAGAAACTCATTGTTCTTGTTCACTCGTTTCAGTCTTTTTTAACTCTTTATGACCCCATTTGGGGTTTCTTGGCAACTATAGTATAATGGTTTGCCATTTTCTTCTCGAGTTTATTTTAAAAATTAGGATGTTGAAATAACAAGGTTAAATGACTCCTTCAAAATCACAAGGGTAGTAAGTGTCTGAGGCCAGATTTGAACTCAGGTCTTCATAATTCCAGTCCTGGTGCTCTATCCACTATGCCACCTACCTGCCCTAATGCAAAAAACAAGATGTCTGACTTAGCTAATGTATACATGCTGTGTAGACTTCTTTCAATAATGACAATGAGTTTGCACTATACTATCTACAACTTACGTTGGTCAGGATTATAGGTGATATTTATAGCCATGAAAGAATAAAACTGGTCCTTGGAGAACCTGAACCTCTGACCAGATTTTACATTCTGCTTATTCTCGTCTGAATGTTGCAGTGCATTTAGCTATATATTATAATTTTAAGAAATATCATTATGCAACTAAACTTGATTATTATCATTTGCATTGAGATTAAAACACTTTTTCAGTCCTTCTCTCTAAGTCTTCATCAGACTTTATCCATTCACTTTCATATACCATTCCTAATATGCTCACAGTGCCTACTGCATTCTTGTTTATATTATTGTACAAATACCTTTCATATCTATATGTGTATGTGATAATTCTTCATTTTAAATACATTATGGTACTCTATCACATGAATGTAACACCAGTTATTTAACCAGTCCTCTATTATCAGATATTCAGGATTTTTTTGGATATAATCGATATGCCATTAAACTGATAGCTCTTTTTGGTTATTTTTGATAATCTGTCAGAATATAGTCTCCCAAATGGGAATATTGAGCAAAGACATAATTGTTTTTTTATAAATTTACTGTATAATATATTCCTACTCTTTAAAAATCTGATATAAATTTTTCAATTGCACAAGCAATCAACAAATATTCTGACTTCTCCATAACTCTGAACAATAAGTATTTTGCTTATTTATATTTTGCTACTTTATGAACATATTAGTACATAAAAAGTTGTTATAAATTATATTTTTTTGGATAACAGAGGAAGTTGTTTTTTTCAAATGATTAACAATTTTTGTTCCCTCTTTTGAAAATTTGACTTTTTCCTCTGGTCAGGGAATTAGCACAGTGATTTGAAGAAAAAAAAAAATCCCTTACATATTTTGTCAAACTTTTTGATCAAGTATTTTTCTTAATTATTCTAAAATATATACTATTTTGCTGTTCATGACTAAAAACATATTTAAAGTAGTCAAGTATATCTATCTTGTCCCCTACTATTTAATGACATTAACTTCCACTGTACTTTCATTCCAAAAAAGTGTGACTGAGGGCTGCTCCTGTGCTGCCCAGAATTAATGGAAAAAGTCATGAAATTATTCTGATTGAGACAATTACAAAATCTGGTTATTTGATCTTGGCTTGATCCTTACTGTTGCTCCAGAGTTCTTTTAGTCACCTCTCAATGACTCTCTATTGCATTCCTCAGAGTATTTGTTCTAAACATCTTCTGTACTTTATTTAACTCTGAATTCCATGCCATGCACATCACACTCTACAGATGACTTTGTCTTACTCTGAGATTGAAGTCTGTCAGTGAGAACTCTTTAAGCTTCCTATCCCACTTTGAAATTCCTCTGGGTTTTCTCATTCTTTACTCCATCCCTAGCATCTCAGAAAAAAGAGGTATTCCTCAATGGAAAAACAAAACAAAAATACCTGCCTTATTAGATGTATCAATAAGAAAAGAGTTCATAGCCAAACAAGGGGCAGTGAGGAACACAAAAGATAAAATGAACAACTTTGATTAAATAAAAAATAATATTAATTGGAGATTTTTTGAAAGGTTTTTTCTGCATAAAAATTCAATGAGGCTAAAATTAGAATGAACCAGTGGGGAGGAGTAGGGGAGGGGGAAATCTCTGTAGCAATTTTCTCTGCTAAATATATTTTCTATTTATTCGAATATAGAATTGATTCATATTTATAAGAATATTACTCTTTTCTCAAATTTAGAAATCATTAAATGATAGAAATAGACAATTTTCAAAAGAATAAATCCAAGCTAACAATAGCCATAAGAAATGCAAATTGAATCAATTTGAGGTTTGACTTCTTATTCATCATATGGTCAAAGAAGATTTTTAAAAAAGGACAAACATCAGGGAACTGTGGGAAAGCAGGTATCTATGGATCTATGTCCCCAAGTCACTAAACTGTGGATAACCTTTGACCTAGAAACTACAGAGATCAGAGACCAAACAATAAGGAAAAAGCTCTACATGAACAAAAATATTTATACAACCTCTTTTTGAAGTGGTAAGTAAATTGAAGTGAGGGGAAGTGTCCAATGAAGAGCACTTAAACAAATCGTGGTACCTAAATATAATGCAATATTATTTATTGCACCATAAGAAATGACAAAAGTAGTAATTTCACAGACATTGAGGAAGAATTATATACGATAATACAGAATGAAGTGAGTAATTTCTATGATAGTTACTTTGTAAAGGCAAACAGCTCTGAAAGATGTAAAACCTTTGCCCAAGGCAATGAATAAACATTTGTAAAGGATTGGTGGTGAAGCTTGCTATCTATTTCCTGACAAAATAGATGTAAGTTGCAGGAGACATAACATTTTTGGATTTGTCCAATGCAAGAATTTGTTTTCCTTAACTATTTATATTTGTTACATATTCATCTTTTCTTTCCCATTAATAAACTAGTGTGAGGGAGGGTAGAGGACAAAATACTTATATATATATATATATATATATATATATATATATATATATATATATATAATATATGAAAAAGTTTCTATAATGTCAATGTGATATTACAGAGCCTAGAGCAGCTATGAATATGCCTGCATAGTTCTGAATCATGAAATATAACAAACTCTCCACATGGAAGTCAGAACCAAAACGTTTATTCAGACACCAGAAAACCAAATCCTAAGGCCAGAAAGTCAAATCCATCATAGCAACAAAGAAATCTATAAGTAATAAAAATATAGTGAGCAACACCATCCCCAAACTTCCCTCTGTTGGACTTTGCACAAACCAGTTTCCTTAAACAAATCTTAGACTCCCTTAAACAAAGTCACAAACAAACTCTCCTCCTCACACTAACCAGCTTCCTGATCTCTCTCTTCCTCTCTATTTCAGCTACTCTCACCAATTTCCTCTCAGTTCTGCTCCAGCTCTGCCTCTTCTTGTTTTATCCTTTCTGCTCCACCCCTTCTTGTTCCACACACTCATCAAGCTCTTCACACCACAGACTCATGTGACTCAGGCTTTCAAGTGACCTAACAGGTCACATGAGCCTATTAATGAAAGGGAAAAATCTTCCCATTTAAATTATTATTACAGCATCTCCCCTTCCTTTTCTGAATTCAATATCTTCATCCTGTGTGCTTGATTCCATCTTGTCCCACCTTCTCCTGGACATTAATTCTTCCTGATTGTCTTTTTGTCCTGGATAGCTTCCTATGAGATAGTGATTGTCTTTGACTCCAAAAGAGGAGGATGAAACTTTAGAGTTGATTAAACAAGGAGAAGAGATTTGATATCTAACATAAAAATAAATTTCATGCTGCAATATATGACTATGAGATATACCAGCAAAACATATAGACTGATCATTTGTTTTGATATAGTAGAGATTGCTGTGTTACCAACAAGACCCTGCATCTCCAAGGTGGTGAGTGCCAGTCCAACAGACCGTGCCAATACAGATAATTCTTCTCTTTGTAAAACTACTCTCACTCTTATGATTAGCTGGGTATGTTTACTTTTGTTCTGAAACTGCAGCTTTTAATCTACATCTCATTTGTCTACTATAAAAACCCATTGGCAAATAGAAATCTTAATTATATATGTGTTACTTAAAGCTTACAAATAGGAATAAGATAAGGGAGGCAATGTTCCTTGCTCTAGGAAAAAAACTTTTTTTTTTTGATCCAAGGGAGTTTATCTAGGCACTCAAAGTGTTTTTGTGAAGAATTCTTGACCTATGGTCAAAGGACTTATTTTTTAAAAAGTTGTAACTATATTTCAATATAAATGGTTTCTTTCAAAATGTTATGTACTTTATGTATTTGAAAACATTATTTTGGAAGAATACATAGGTTTTACCAGCTTGTCAAAAGAGTCTATGACACACAGAAATCTAAAAACACTTGTTTTAATACAAGTCTGGCATATTAATATTTTAATAAAAATCTAGTTATACCTAAAGAACTAGTGATAGTGTTAGACTCTAAAGAAGTAATAAATTGGTAAACTTTCTGACACTTTTGCACCAAGCAGCAGACACACTTCTTGGTGGGGTAAGTAAGAAAGAGAAGCCACCCCCCTAATGGAAGAGGGAAATGGCTGAAAGTCATTAGTACATGCAAAAGTAAGCAACATATTAAACATATTGGGGACTTAATATGCCTCGCACAGTGTCATCGCACTACTGTTAAAATATCTATCTCAGTGACTACCATTAATTTTTTTTCTCTCTGAAGTTTTGCTTCAGCCCTGAAACTGCTTTTCCTGCCTTTCACTGCTATAATTCACAATAAATAATCTAGAACATTCTATTACAATAATCAGCTCTTTTTAAATCCAGGAGAATGGGATATTGGCTTCTTAGATGCATATTGTTCTTTTCTCTTCAGCTTAAGAAATTTGTTTAGGCAGTGAATTATGAGTTCAGTCACAATTGCTCTAAGGTCCCAGTTAGGAAAATTACTGACATTCATGCAGAGATTGGGTTCTTTGCTTAACTTTACACCCTATAGCCATCCCTAGTTATCTCTTGGCCTCTTTGTCATTCAGGCAAAATTCAGTTTCCTGGAATTGTTCGAGTAACCAAAAAACAGACTGCATTATAATGCCTACGAATCATTGGGAAGAGAAGTTAGATAACTTATTCAAGAGGACCTAAGGCATTTAGAATAGTGGGAGTTCAACTCTATGTTTCCTGATTCAAAATCTGTTACCCATTCCATTATGCCACACTGTCTTTCTTGTGTGACTTGCCTACAATCACATAGTTAGTAAAGGTGTGAGATGGCATTTAAACCCAATTCCATTATTTTTTCCAATTTTACCCAATTCCATTATTCTGCCAATTTGACATGCTACATTTCCTAGAATATGGTCTATGAACCCTCTAGTACTTTTTTCGTTTATTTTGGTACTTTTACTATCCTACTTCATGTTATATTTATTTATGTATTTACCTCCCTCACCTGTTTGGCTAGCATGATAATAGTTAATAATGTGTTCCTAGTGACTCAGATTAATCTTTTCTTGCTAATGTCTTGGTGAGTTATATTCTGTCCTGGTTTAAAGCCTAAATCCACATACAAATTCATGTCTTTGGGAGACTTCTAGTGTTCTGCTTCTCATAATGATGAGAATATCAAAATACCATTTCGGACCTTTAGGGGAGTAGGGAATAATTCTGGTCATGAAAGATGTTCACTATTTTGCATATTGAATACATAAGCAGGTCCCTCTAGCACCTTCAGTGAAAGGTAGAACACAGGTTTGCGAGACAAAAACTGGATTCTAATTCAATTTTTGATACTAGCTAATGATAGAAGTTTGTAAACTTCATTCAATGTCTTTGAGTTTCAGTTTTCTTATCTGAAAAATGAAAAGAATGTCAGAACAGAAAATATTTAAGATCACTTCCTAGTTTAAAGTTCTTTGATTCTATAGGAAAAAGAAGAAATTAAAAGCCTACTGTACTGAGAATGAGAAAATACACTTGGCTGATAAAATGATTTTGAATTTGGAACTTTACCTTTTGCTCATAGCTAGGTGGCACAGTATAATGCAAGGCCTGTAGTGAGGAAGATTCATTTTTTTGAGTTCAAATCTTGCTTCAGTTACTAGTTATGTGACCCTGGGCAAATTGTTTAACCCTGTTTGCCTCAATTTCCTCATCCATAAAACGAATTGGAGAAGGAAATGGCAAACCATTTCAGTATCTTACCCAAGAAAACCCCAAAGGGTCATTACAATGAGTTGAACATGACTGAAATCTTTTTTTACATGCGATTCATTTTCATCACTTATAAAATTAAAGAATTAAACCCAATGATCACTTCTATATCTCTATTAGCATTCTATATTTTATGACCCTTTCCAGTTCATATTCTTTCTAAGGTTCTTTTCAACTGTAACATGCTATGATTCTCAGTCATCTACTAATTTTGCACAATGAAACACCATTCATGTTGGAAGAATAGTCAAATGTATTCAGTATTGAACTTGCTTTTGTTTTGTTATGTAGCATATGAAGTCAACCTTTAAAGCCTGACACCTTTATCAAAGCATCTCACCATCATCTCCTATACCATGTTTGCCTTGCAATCATCAAAGGAAAAAAAAAAGTTTATTTATCTCCATCCTTAATGGTCACCATTATTTTTTCTCATCCCCTTTTTGCTGATTTATAACTGCCTAAACTGAATTAACTCAACTCTAATAAAGCCAGTTGATTTTATGCTGCCTGTGAACTTGCTGACCTAATGGTCTATAGTTAGGCTCACTTAGGTGGAAAAAAAAGCTTCTGTAAAAGTGTAGTAAATCAGTGAATTCACTCATCCTACCTATACTTATAAGCCAACTTCTCCAGGAACCCAGAACAAATGCTTTGGCCTTTTGTTTCCAACTGGAGAATTCTAGATGGCTTTCCTTTGTGGTACGTGCTTCTCTGTAAAAGTGTTACATCTCTATTAATGTGTGTGTGTGTGTGTGTGTGTAGGGGTATCTTTGTTTTTAGTCTGTGCTACTGCTCTCATCCTTTGTCAGTCTTAAAAGAGTATGAAAATGCATGAATTTTCCTCTCTCCTCTCTCCCTTTAATGTTCCATGTTTTTAATATTATAGATGCCACTGAAAATTACACTTAAGTTGAGAATTATAAGCTTTCAATAACAGGGTCAAGTCAATAACCTGAATTTCAAGTAAGATATCATACCTTCTAATGCTGAAGTGAATACCATTCAAATGCACATACCAATATAACTTTCTCTCCATTAGCAGAGTGGAATTATTAGCACCTGGCTACCCAGAGACCTTGGAGCATCAGTATGCAATTGCTTTTTTATGATTATTACAATAGTAATTTATTTTCTTTTAACTCTCAATGACTCTCTTTGGAGAACACTCTCTTCTAATGTGTACAGAGAAGCCTTAGGCCCCTGGCAACAATATTTACTACTCTCAATATTAGGATATCTTTCTGTTTTGTGCCTATTTACAACATTCATAAAACATCTGCCAAAATGCTGAAATCAGCTCTGAGAAAGCAAACTAATGGTGCCCTATGAAATGAGGAAGCTTGAGAGATGGAGATTTGGAAGGCTATAATTACTTCACCTCTCAGATTGGAATCTGTTGTGTTTTTAGCATTGTGAAACACAGAGAATTGGAGAATATAGCATGAATGTATATATACAGTCATCTACTATAAATGAATTTATTGGGCTTATTATTTTCATTACCAAAATACCAACCTTTGCCTGCATATATGCACACACACATTCATACAAGCATAAATTCATACATGCATACGTATGTACACACACACACACAGAAGTAGAATTAGAAGCTGCCAAGAACAAAACCAATAGAGAATCTATACACTAAGAAAACAAGAAATGTCAGCCAACAACAGCAACAAAAATTCCCTTAGAACTCTCTTGATGTCTGAGTAGTATGACATTAAAGACAAAAAAGCAAAATGAAACGTCATGTGTTTTTATTATATTTCTAACTGAAGTAAAGATAATATTTAGCATTTCTTATATTTAGGACAAGAAACTGAGTCACAATGCAGGTAGACAAATTAATAATATGCAGCATCAGATGGAAAAACTCACTCCAAAGAGTTCATGGTATATACTAATTGTTATGCAACTGATCAGATTAGCTGAAAATTTAATGTAGCAAGAAATAGCCCAATGGCAGTGAGTAAAAGCCTCAATTATTCCCTCAAAGGCAGATAACTAATCCATCATTCTTCCCAAATTATGTGCGAACTGTTTGAGTTGATAAACTTTGGTTGAGGAAATCCCCCGTGCTTTCTCTTAGATTTAGCATAAAGTCACATCCAATCAATATTTCTGGAATAGGTTTCTGTTAAGGAAACATATTTTCATTTTTCCACACACAACAATGACAATAAGTACATTTTTGATGGAGCTTAAAAAACACACCCAAATATGAAAGAGAATTAGTGGAATAAAAGCTCCTGCAGGGCAGCAACTATTTGCATTTGTATCTTTGTGTTCACAGCATCCAACCTGCTATCTGGCACCCAACAGTTCTTCAATAAGTATTTGTTGGAAAGAATTCAATCGTGGGATTACCAGATTTAGAATTGGAAGAGGCTCTTAAGGTATCCAGTTCAACATCTGAGTTTTATAGATGAAGGAAACTGAGGCTTGGAGTAGTGATAATTGTCCGAGGTCACACCACAAGTGTGACAGAGCACACAAATTCTGGCAGAGCCAGAATTTGAACCCAAATCTTCTGCTTCCAAAGTTCACATTAAGGATAGCTTTATTTTCCATTTATTTTCTTTTCCTTCCTTCCTTCCTTCCTTCCTTCCTTCCTTCCTTCCTTCCTTCCTTCCTTCCTTCCTTCCTTCCTTCCTTCCTTCCTTCCTTCCTTCCTTCGAAACTATCTTTCTTGAAAACTGGGTTGACTTGTCCAGGGTTACGAGTTTAGTAAGTGTCTGAGTCAGGATTTGAATTCATAACATCCTAACTACTGCTACTTTATCTCATTTGTTTTCACCAGTTAATTCCCTGCAGTGAATTTGTTGAATCCTCCCAAAGGTGAAATACAACACAAAATTGTATTTTTCCCTCTTCATTAAAACTATTCATCATCCATTTTCTAAGAGCTATTTCATCAAGTCTTCTTAGATATTTCTTTCCTCAAGTAACAAATGAAAATTATGACCATATGATCATTCAAATTTATTCCCCTTATCCCAGTATCTGATAATACTGCAAAATGCAAGAATTCTGATGAAATAGGATAATGAAAGATTCCTTTATAAATCATTTTACAGGAAATTGGAAATCAGTGTTCATTTTCACTGTGAACAGGAGTATGGCAGCATTTAGCTAAGAGCGTCTCAGGCCCACAGATTACTTTAAGAAAATATTTTATATCATTTAATCACTAACAATCAGATGCTTCCCTCAGTTATACATGTACAATTCCTATGTATTTGAAACTGCATACATTTCTACTGAGAGCCAAATTTCACCTAGGATAGCAGTGTATATTTTGGTCAATGCAAATGCTTGTATAAAAATGATAATAGTAATAGTGGGGTTGATGATGATGAATCAATAAATAATTATAAATGAAAGGTATATGGAATGCTCATGTAAGACTAGCACCTTTTGTGGGAGGGCTTGCTAAGCCTTTTGCAGGTCTATTTATCAACTTTTGATATCTACCTGTCATCCAATCCCCACATATATGCCCAAGAAACTGTTGCATGTGCAGTGACCATATACCATCTTTGCAGATAGGCTAGACCAGGTTGAGGGTAACTGACAAGCCTCAAAACCATTGATGAGTTAGAGGTATGTCTACCCCAAGGACTTCCCCTGGTGGAATGGGTGAATAAGAGCAATTTGTTCCACAGCTATGAAGAGAGATGAAATACATGTTGTAGGGCACTTAGAACTTGAACAAGTATTGAAGATGCCAATGTCATCCATTGCATCCCAGGCATCTTAACTGTTGTCTTGCCACTGGAAGAGAAAGTGAGACTGACAATTGTGTGCAACTCTGCTTCACTCAAATCCAATTCATGGCAAGTCAAGACATCATTTCATGATGCATTGGTCCTTTTTTGAAAATAAAGGACAAATAGTAAAACAACATAAATGAAAAATCTCTATGGAGATCTTCTTAAAGATATACTGAAGTGAAAACAATAACACATTTTTTCCTACATTGTGGCAATTTTAGTAAGTGGAAAGAACACTAAAGAGTTGAAAGTCCTTGCTTTATCATTAACTGGATAAATGAGTCTGGCTAAGTCACTTGTCCTCTCTAGATCTCATTTTCTACATTTGTAGAATAAAAGGATAGGCTTACATCAGAGATTTAGAGATTTTAGTGACTGTAGAGTCATCTAATCATCTCATCATTTTAGAGATGATGAAATAGAGGTTAAGTGATTGACCATGGTCACACTGATAATGAGTGAGTCAGGATTTGAATTTGGATTTTACAAAAATCCAGCTCCCTTTCCTGAACCATAGTACATTCCCTAGGTTATATCTAATCGTACTTGTTCTCTAATTCTCTTCTAAATCAGAGAGTATATTTTCCAAGTGAGAAAAACTAGAATACTCAGAATTTGGGGAAATAGTTTAATGTTTTGGCTTACATTTCCTAGTTTAGCAGGTCCATCGATATTTCATAAAGATTGATTGTATGCTACGAGGAACTTGTAAGCTGAAAAACATTAATTGCAGTCCATTTCTAGGGCTATATTATTTTTAGACATGCAATTTTTTAGAGAAGTTAAGAGTAATTGCATAAAAGAAAAACAAAAAAACAAACAGCCTGGAAATAGTCTAGAAGTCCGACAACGGGGAAAGAGCTGAATGAACTGTGACATATTAATATAATGGAATGTCAAAATGCCATTAAGATTGATTTATACACAAATTAAAGAAAATAGAACCAAAAGAACACACACACTCAAAACTGTATAAAAAGGAAAACTGCACTGGGATGAATGGACAAACAAGGAAAGCTAATGGTGTCTCAGGTGGAGTAGTTTTCAAATTTTAATGGGCATTTTGTACACTGAAATTATTTTATTCAAAGTGAAAATAATTGTAAGGTAAGTTTACATGTCATTGTTATTCTCTGAAGTTAAATGAAAAATAAGCTATTTAAAACTAATCATAAAATAACATCATTTGGAGGAGAAGGGGAGTCCACATCTATCATCATTATAGAGAACTTTTTCCATCAAAGACAAATGGCAACTTGTCAATAATTTAGATAATTGTGTAGGGCATCGAGATTTTTAAGTGAGTTGTCCATCACTAATTGTGTCAGAGAAAGGACTTGAATCCAAATGGTTCTGGCTACAAGAATTGTGTTCCATTTCCGTGAGTTATGTCTTCTTACTAAAATAAAATGTTTTTAAAACTCTTAATGTTATCCTCCGTTGCAAATTTTGTGTTCATGTAACACTTGAAATTATGCTCTTTCCTTTGTACTGTCTACTGACTTTAGCATAATACCTGACACACAGTAGGCTCTTAATAGACATATAGTAGGTGTAATATCTTTGCTGATTTATTTCAAACTGAGACATAAGAAACGTTCCATCATGGGACAGATGCATTGCAACCAGGGAAATGCTAGTCAAAAATCAATTAAAGGTCCCAGTACTGTTATAGTCTATTCCAGTCTCTGAAAATAAATGAAAAATTCTCACCTATCTTTCATGATATGATGGCTTATTTTTCTAACTGTCTTCACTGATGTGTAGTAGTTGCATACAGAGAGATTCATCATAGGGACTTTTTCATCAATTATAAGCAACCATAACAACATTCAATCTTGTGAGGCTTCAAAGATTTCTCAAGTATGATTTCTTTTCTGTTTGCTATCCTAGGATGAAACACAGATCAATCCAACTCAATGTCAGGGATTTGACTAAGTATATGAATCCTTTTTGTCCCCAGGCCTCATCTTATAAAAAAGCATTGCTAAATTTAAGAAATTCATATGCTTTGCATTATCCTATGGCACAAATTTTTTAACTTTTTTGTGCATGTGATTGACTCCTTTGACAGTCTGATGAACACCATAAATTCTTTCTCAGAATATTTTTAAATGCATAAAATAGAATACATAATATTATAAAGGAAATACACTGAAATTAATATATCTCTCTTTGTCTCTGTCTCTCTGTCTCTCTCTCTCTTTCTACATATATATTTTCTTACTAAGTTCACAGATCCCCTGGAATCCAACTACCAGCCCTAGAGTTCTGTGGACATCAGGTTAAGAGGCCCTGTTTTAAAAATTTGTCTAATTAAAACACAAGACTCATGGCATTCTTTGTTCTAAGATTTTATACTAAAATTATTTGTGAGTATTTTTTGCAGTCCCCTCCACCAAAACAGATGGAAAGCAATCTTTGACTGAATAAGCAAGTCCTAAGGAACTGTCTACAGTACTTGGAGACAACATCATGACACAGTGGACAGAATGCTGATGCTGGAGTCAGGGAAACTGAGTTCATATCCAGTCCCAGATACCTATTAGTTATGTGATCCTGGGGAAGTTGACTGCTGCCTGCCTCAGTTTACCTATTTGGAAATTGTGTATAACAATATTGTCTAACTCTCAGAATTGCTGTAAGGGTAAAGTGAGATAATATTTGTAAAGTGTTTTTCAAACCTTAAAGACATAATTGTTATTGATATTTATTATCATTATTAATTATTATGATAATGACCAGGGTCATGCGATCGTATTTGAATTAGAATCTCAGTGCTGGGCCTATGAACAAGCCAATGTTCCCGTTCAGCATCACACCCCCTTTGCAAAGATATAACCACTTACTAAGTAAAATAATACCATTCTTATTGCACCCTGAAAAAAACAGAAAAGAGAAATTGTTAAGAAGGGAAGGTTAAGGTTAAGGAATAACAAGAAGAATAACAGCAAAAGTAGTAATAAGTAACTTTTATAAAGTATTTTCATGTTTGTAAAGTGATTTGCGTTTATCACCTCATCTGTATTAAAACACTCAACTACTTCAAAAAAGGACAAAGAAAAATAGAATCAACTAGTGGTAGCTGAGTGCACAGGTGTTTTAACACAGATGATATGACAAATATAAATCAATTTACAAACATCAAAATATTTTATGAATGAAGCTAACTATTACTCTAGATTAGTCACAGGGCCAGTTAGATGGAACATTGGATAGAGAGTAAGGTCTGGAATCAGAAAGACATTTTCCTGAGTTCAAATCTGGCCTTAGCACTTGCTAGCTAAGTGACTCTGCGCAAATCACATGATACTGTTTGCCTCAGTTTCCTCATCTATAAAATGAGTAGGAGAAGAAAATGACAAATCACTCCAGTATCTTTGCAAAGGAAAACCAAAATGGTCTCATGAAGAGTTGGGTAGAACTGAAAAAATCACTGAACATCAACAAAGAAAACTGCTATCAGGACTTAGATAGGGTTATACATCTGGACAGAGTATCAAAATGTGGAATGATGTTGACAGGAGAGTTGCACTAGGGAGCAAGGAATATGCCTATGTCACTATAGCACTTGATTTAATCAATTAAATGTCTTTAGGAAATGATGATATAATATAATATAATGTGATGTGATATGATATAAAATAACATCAAATAACATGACACAGCATAACATAAAATTATACACATACATAAATGTGTGTGTGTGTGTATGACAATCAATTGTTAAAATAAGTTAAACAGAAGCTATGTTTAACAAATGCCATGTCTTTTCATTTTTACTCTTACTTCTAGTTTGGAAGGAAGATCTTTTTTTTTATCTTGGACCTGATTCAGAAATTATTAACATGGAACAATTAATTTCATTTTTTAATGTCATTTGGTGATCTCACTGTCCAGCACTCACTAACCCACCCCCTATTCTCTTCTTGAAGAAAGTACTCTTGATATATGAGTGTGCAGCTTCTGTGTTGTTTACATGCTTTTGCCTTTGTTAAATTTTTACTTCTGAACCATGTCTTCTAATGTATATTTCACTATCTTCTCCTACGCCTGCTATTGGATTGAATTAACCAAGTGTATAAGAGTATATAGATGTAATTTGAAGAGTCTTGAATTCTTCATATAATAACTGGACATCTTCTGCATCAGATACTGGTTTGAAAGTTGCAATCATTTACATGGATATGTTTTTGCAAATTCTTGATTGTATCACTTAGAATATAAGCTAAAATGTCTCATAAAATGGTATTTTACTCACAATAAAAGCAGCTTTTCTAGCTCTTTTTATTATCCAAGGAAAACCTATGATCTTCTCTTCAACAAACATATGTGTGTATATATGTATAGGTGTGTGTATTATATATATATATACATATGCATTGATGTACATATAAGAAGGGATTTGGACTTGAGATTTGGTATTGGCAACTCCAGAGGAAACTTCTCTATCAATGAAATGAAAAAAAAACATTTAAGTAATATATAATCTTAGACAATATTCTACAGTACCAAGAATTTAAATTGCTTGCCCAGAATCACATAGATAGACAGTAAGCATTAGAAGTGGTCATTGAAACCAGACTTTTCTGACTCAGAGGCAAGTTATTCATCCATTATTCCACATTTATTCGCTTAAAATGTATACTCATTTTATACATCCTATAATGAATATCAGAATGATAATATGAAAGGAAAAACGTGCTTGTGAAGAAAAGCATGAATAAGTATAAGTCAAGGCATCACACTGCTTAATTTGAAAAGTCATGATCTTGTTAAATAGAGGCTATACCCAAATGACAATTATTTGCTGTTATAAAGACACTAACTTACATCCCTGGAAGAGTAAATGCAAACATCAAAAGGTATCATTGAATATGGTGGCAGGCATATTATGTCTTGAGTAATAATGATATACCATGGTCAGTAATGTAGTGTGCCTAGTGCTACAAAGTCAGATTATCCTGTTATGTATGTCTTCTCTATCACTTTATTGTTGGTACTTGCCATGAGTTGTTTCAATAGCATCAGATTCTTTCTAACTCTATTTGGCATTTTTTTGAAAAGATATTACAGTGGTTTTCCATTTCCTTCTGCAGCTCATTTTACAGATGAAGAAACTAATGAAAATAGGATTAAGTGACTTGCCCAGAGTCACATATTCGTCTGAGTGACTGAGGCCAGGTTTGAACTTAGATGAATCTCCCTGAATCCAGGCCTGGCACTGCTCCACCTAGTTACCACTATGGGATTGCATATAATATATAATGTTGTTTTATAAGGACTCTCAGTAGTAAGAGGGAATTTCTCAGTTTAATCAATAATTAACAGAATAATCCTAGAGATAAAACTTCTAAAGTAGGAATATCTAACTAGAATTATAAATAATTTGTGAAATTAAGCATGCATAAAAACCGGGTCTGTGGGGTCTGTGGGGAGTCACAATGGCAGAGAGAATCCAGAAAGTTGCCTGAGATGTATTCAGTTTCCTTCAATCCTCTAAACAGATTCTGGGGCAACAGAACCCACAAAGCTATGTTGTGCAAACATTTTCCAGCTAATGATATCTGAGAAGGACTTCAAGAAAGGTCTATGTCACTTGGATAAAAGAGGAGCACAGCTCAGCACAGATGGTGTCTGGGCGAGAGAAAGGGAAGGCCTCAGCCACATCACAGACTAGCAACCTAGACCCCTCTGTCCTGGCTCAGCAGGCTAGTGCTATAGCAGACCAGTTCTGAAGCCTCCAGCTCAGCCCAGCAGGTGAATTGCCAGCCCCAGAACCCCAGTACAATAGGTGCAACTACATCATGCAACCCCATTATAGTGAATAAGCCACAAGCAACAGAGGCCCCTGAAGAAAAGAAAAAGTGATCCAGACCCTTGGTCTCCAGCAGAAGAAGCTTAGAAAAATTCCCACTGTATGCCAGGAGAAGAGCTCAACTTTAAAAAATGAGTAAAACCCCTTGAGAAACCATGATCATAGAAAACTACTATGAATTCATTAGAGGACAACAATGTCAAAAAGCCTACATGTGAAGCCTCAAAGGGGAATATGAATTGCTCTCAAACCTGAAAAATTCTTTTGGAAAATCTCAAAGCTGATTTTAAAAATCAAATAAGAGAAGTAGAAAATAATTGGGAAAAAATGAGAGTTATGCAAGAGAATTAAGAAAAAAAAAAGAGTCAACAACCTGAAAACGGGAGGGCAAAAATTCAGTGAAGAAAATACCTCCTTAAAAAAATGGAACTGGGTGAATAGGAAGAAAACATACACTGATAAAAACATCTTGACTCCGCCCCCCGATATTATAACTCTTAAGAACTGTATTTCTATTGGGGCAGTTAGAAGGGGTTTACATAGGCCTTAGGTGTGGGTATCAGTTGACTTTGATGTGATAACAAAAAAATAAATTGAGATTAAAAAAAGATTGTATTGGGAGAAGAGGAAAGGAGGAGATAGAATGGAATAAATTATATTACATGAAAAGGCATAAAAGTCCTATTACAGTAGAGAGAAGAGAATATGAGCATTGTTTGAATGTCACTGTCATCAGATTTGGCTTAAAGAGGGAAAATCATACACACTTGCGTGTATAAATTTATCTTATCCAATAGGAAAGGAGGAGAGGAAAGGGGGAAACAGGGAAAGGAAGTTAAAGAAGGAAGCATAGAAGGAAAGGCAAAAGTAGGAGGGAAAAGGCGAAAGGAGAGGGATTGATAAAAGAGAGGACAAATTGAAGGAACTGGTCATCAGAAGCAAAGCACTGGTGATGTAGGACAGGGAGAAAGGAGAGAGGAAAGTATAAACACAGACAGAACTAAATGGTGGAAAATATATAGTTTTTAACCATAACTGTGAAGATGAATGGGATGAACTCTCATAAAATAGAAATGGATAGTAGAGTAGATTAAAACCGAAATCTTACAACATGTTACAAGAAACACATTTGCATCAGAAGCACATACACACACACACACACACACACACACAGAATAAAGCTAAAAGGCTGGAGCAGCTAAGTCACTATTGATTGCAGAAATACAAATTAAAACGACTCTGAGGTACTACTTTACACCTATCAGATTGTCTGTCTGACAGGAAAGGAAGATGATAAATATTGAAGAAGATGGGCGAAAGTGGAACACTAATGCATTGTTGGTGAAATGGTGAACTAAGTCAGTCATTCTAGAGAAGAATTTGGAACTAGGCCAAAAGGGCAAGAAACTGCAACCTGGTAAGACTTACATGAACTGTTGGTGGGTGAATTGAGAAGAAGGAGAATACCCTACATAGCAATTCTGTGATAATTATCTATGCTAGATTAAACTCTTCTCAGCAATACAATGATCCAGGACAATTCCAAAAGACTCATGAAGGAAAATGCTATCCAAATCCAGAGAACTGGATCTGAATTCAGATCGAAGCCTACCTTTTCACTTATTTGCTGCTTTGTTGTTCTTTGCCGTGATTTTTTCCCCCTTTTTTCTCATTCTTTCACAACATGTCTAATGTGGAAATATTTTTAACATGATTGTATTGTATAATCTGTACTAGATTGCTTGCTGTCTTGTGGAGGAGGAGAGACAAGTGAGGGAGGGAGAAAAATTTGGAACTCAATACCTTAAAAAAAGTGAATGTTTAAAACTATCTTTGTATGTTATTGGAAAAAATGCTATTAAATAATAAAAAAGGTAAGATCTGCAGAACATCTGGTAATAGTATTAACACTGGATCTCTCCTTTCTCTTGTAGAAGACCACACCCAGCTAATACCTTTGTTCTGAATTTAAATAGAGGGAACAGCAAAGACAAAATATGACTTCTTTTTATTTACTTGAAAGATTCTCTAGACTCAAATTATTACTTTATGGTCATTTTTAAATTATGGAAAGTTTCACTAAACTTATATGAAAAATAAAAAGTTGGTAGAAATTCAAAATTTTACATTTGAGACATTTATTTCAAAGACCTTGACTTCTTAAATGACGTTAAGAAAGCATTAGACTCTCTCTCTCTCTCTCTCTCTCTCTCTCGCCAAATATTTTCTATTTGCCTTTAACATTGGCCTCTTTTTCTTAACAGTCCTCTAACTTTTTACCTCCCTGAACACCACCACAAATTCCTAGACTTGGAGAACAACAGCATCTGCCTGAAGCAACTAGATAACACCTGTAGTTAAGCACTACACACCTGGTCTGAATTTAACTTCTTGAATCAATTAAGAGATTTATCATATCTGCCACTATTCAGTTATTTAATCAACTGAATTGTGCTTCTTAATTAAGGTCCCCAGACTACCTTATCCAAATAATTGGATGAAATCTTTTTCATATCTGTAACAGGATTTTTCTTTTCCATTTAAGACTTAGGGCTATATGGGGTGGAAAATGGCTGGGGTGGAGGGAGAGGGGATAGCCATTTGTTTATGAACAACAAATTTGTTAAATAGGAAATAATTCTATCTAAAATGTTATTTATAAACTATATCCAAATATTACAAATATGATTTTATTTGAATATACAAATTAAATAACATAGATAGGCAATGCCAGATATCTGATTTCCTTGTCCCTTTCCCAGTGCATCCTTTTTCTCCAATAATGGCATTTGATTTATGTGTGATTCAGTTTCAAAGTTTTAACTCTAATAATAAAGCAAGAACAAAGCCCACACCAAGTTCAATCTCAACATTCAAAAAAATAAGCTACTTTTCAAGAAGGAAGATGATAAAGTTAAAATGTAGATTACTTTTCAGTATTTCAAAAGACTTTACATACCGTTCTGGGAATGTAGCCAAAATGTGAAAGCCAGCAGTTCTATCCAACAGATATGATGAGAGGGTAAGAGGAGTCACAGATATTCAATTACCTTTATAAGAAAAGTATAACATCCTATACCTTTCCATCCATATCTCTCTTTCCAAAGCAATGGACAGGAGGACAGTTTTTAGATTACAGCTTAAAAACTTTTTTGAGAAACTTCTGCCCCCTACCACTTTATTTTGTCTCTTTTAACTTGTTGGTCAAAGGTAGAAATACTGAAATTAATATAGTGAAACAGAAGGGGAAGAAGTTCTAACAACAAGGAGAGTCTGTCCTTTAGTAGCTGGGATTTCTAAGTCTCCATCAAGCAAATTTAGCATAATGGAACTTCAATCAGGCCTGGAATTATTGCTATTGGCAGTGAGGAGGGATAGATTACTATGTGTTTGGTTTTTTTTTTTCTTTAAATTTTATTCAGAATCACACATGTAAAGAAAAACTAATTATGATTACAATTTTAATCCTGCCTTACATTCTTACTTCCTATCTAAGTCCTCCCTCCCCTCCAACATTTTAAGTGTGAATTTATGATATTAGAACAGGAGGTAATTCCATGATGGAACTATGTCTCAAATAGCCAGCAGTAAGCAGGTATAATATGCTATCTTGAGTAGTTACACTGTCCAATGCCATTGTTCAATAATTTTATTACCCTCCATAAAACATGAAGCAGTAGAGTGCATGTTAAAAAGGTGATCAGATCTTATGTTGGTAGATAGTTGTGTATTGCTAAGGAATATTAGCCACTTACTCCAATTGCCCAGATGCATTATGGACAATTTCTTTATTTTTTCTTCTAAAATTAGACATTAGGGGAAAAAACCCTATTGTAAGAAATAACCCTCCAAACGAACTGGGCACCAGTATAAGAACTAATTATTTTTTTTAAAAATAATCTCAGTTGTTCACAAAAATGACCTTAAATTCAAACCACCCACTGCCTAGTAATTGGGATACTCTAATCAGTCAATGTAAAAACATTTCTTTTGCTTTTTTCTAGCCATCTTTCTTTTTTCTTAATTTCTCCAGTTCTTTCTGTTTCCTTATGTTTTATCATTATCCTTTGCTTTTCTCTATTGGTATTATATCTCATCATATTAAAAACACCTTTCCTCTATCTTCAGTTCCATGATAAAAGCCTCCTTATTTTCTCAAGATAGTAATCTCCCTCTGGAACAATTTCATGTAAATAATTTTATTTGAATTTTTATCATTTGGTTTCTAGAATTATGGATTATTGGCCTAGTGTTTGAAATATCTTTAGAGTACATCTAGTCCAACTACCCATATTACACATTAGGAAGTTGCAATGCATACAAGTTGTATGACTCATCCAAGTTCCCACAGATGCTATAGAAGTTATATAAATTTTCCAAGCTTCTAAGGGTAGTAAATTACCAAGACAGTATTTTGAATCAGATCTTATGGCTTTCTATTCATAACTGGTTGTATTGCCCATACTGTCTCCACAAGACTAATGGACTTCATAGGACATGTACTTTTTAAAAAAAATTATTTGTTTATTTTAAGTTTTCAACATTTATTTCCACAAAATTTTGAGTTTCAAATTTTCTGCCCATTTTTCCCCTCCCCCACACAAAAACACCATGCATTCTGACAACCCTTTCCCCTAATCTGACCTTCCTTCTATCACACCCCTCTCTTCCCTTATACCCATCTTCTCTCTTTTCTTGCAGGGTAAGATAGATTTCTGTATCCCATTACTTGTGTTTCTTATTTCCTTGCTGCATATAAAAACAATTCTCAGTACTGATTCCTAAAACTTTGAGTTCCAACTTTGCTCCCTTCCTCCTTCCTCACCCATCCCCAGTGAGAAGGCAAGCAATTAAAGATAGGCTATATATGTGTAGTTTTGAAAAAGACTTCCATAATAGTCATGTTGTGAGAGACTAATTATATTTCCCTCCATCCTCTCCTGCCCCTTTTATCCTATTCTTTCTTTTGACATTTTCCCTACCCTAAAGAGTTTACTTCTAATTACTCCCTCCTCCCATTTGCCCTCCTCTCTATCATTGCCCCCCCTCCACACACACACACACACACACACACACACACATACACACACTTATTCCCTTCTCTCTTACTTTCTTCTAATGTAAGATAGATCTTCATACCAAATTGAATGTTCATGTTATTCCCTCCTTAAGCCAAATATAATGAGGGTAAGCTTCACTTTTTGCTTCTCACCACCCCCCTTTCTCCTCTGTTGAAAAAGCTTTTTCTTGTTTCTTTTATGAGAGATAATTTGCCCCATTCCATTTCTCCCATTCTTCTCCAAATATATTCCTCTCTCACTCCTTAATTTTATTTTTTTATATATCATCTCTTCCTATTCAACTCGCCCTATGCTCTCTGTATATCTATATCTATATCTATATACATATATATGTATATATATCTATATCTATATATCTATATATCTATATCTATATCTATATCTATATCTATCTATCTATCTATATATATATATATACGTGTGTGTGTATGTATAGTCCCTTCAGTTACCCAAACGCTTAGAAAAGTTTCAAGAGTTACCATTATTAACTTTCTGTATTGGAATGTAAACAGTGCAATTTTAGTAAGTCCCATATAATTTCTCTTTCCTGTTTACCTTTTCTCAATTCTTGTGTTTTAAAGTGAAATTTTCTATTCAGCTCTGGTCTTTTCATCAAGAATGCTTGAAAATCCTCTATTTCACTGAATGACCATTTTTCCTCTGAAGTATTTTACTCAGTTTTTCTGGGTCGGTGATTCTTGGTTTTAATCCTAGTTCCTTTGACTTCTGGAATATCATATTCCAAACCCTTTGATCCCTTAAGGTAGATACTGCTCAATCTTATATTATCCTATTTGTATTTTCACAATACTCGAATTGTTTCTTTCTGGCTACTTACAATACTTTCTCCTTGGCCTGGGAACTCTGAAAGTTGGGTAAAATATTCCTAGGAGTTTTTATTTTCATATCTCTTTCAGGATTTTTCCCTCTGGTTCTAAAATATGAGAACAGTTTTCCTTGATAATTTCATGAAAGATGTTGTCTAGGCTCTTTTTCTTTGATCATGGCTTTCAAGTAGTTCCATAATTTTTAAATTGTTTCTGCTGGATCTATTTTCCATGTCAGTTGCTTTTCCATTGAGATATTTCACTTTGACTTCTATTTTTTCATTCTTTTGCTTTTGCTTTGTAATTTCTTGATTTCTCATAAAGTCATTAGCTTCCACCTGCTCCATTCTAATTTTTAAATAGCTACTTTCTTCAGTGAGCTTTTGAATCTCCTTTTCCATTTGGCCCATTCTGAGTTTTAAAGTATTCTTCTACTCATTGATTTTTGGAACCTCTTTTTACTTTTAAGTTAGCCTATTTTAAAGGTGTTAATTTCTTCAATATTTTTTGAGTCTCCTTTAGCAAGTTGTTGACTTACTTTTCATGATTTTCTTGCATCACTCTCATTTCTCTTCCTAATTTTTTCTCCACCTCTCTTACTTGATTTTCAAAATTCTTTTTGAGCTCTTCCATAGTCTCAGACCATTGCATATTTATTTTGGAGGTTTTGGATGCTGAAGCCTTGACTTTTGTGTCTTTCTCTTATGGTATTCTTTGTTGTTCCTCATCTGAAAGGATAGAGGAAAATGACTGTTCACCAAGAAGGTAACCTATTGTAGTCATTTTTTCCCTGTTTTGGGCAAAAGCCAGTTACTTATCTTTTGAGTCCTTAAGTTTGCAGCTCCTCTGTGGTGGCAAAACCAAGGCAGAAGGGTTTGAGCCTCTCCTGGCCTGTGCTCTGGTCTGGGAACAACCACAAGCTTTTCTGGCCAGGATCTGTGAATAAATTCCCTCTCCAGAGCCTCCACCAGCTCCACCAGCCTGTGTTCCTCCTCACCTCAGGACAACCACTCTGTGCTGAAATCCAGATCAGTGGCTCAATTCCCCCAGGATCTTTAGGCTGATGGCTCCAAAAATGGATGCTACTGCTGCCTGGGTCCACCTATGGATGTGGCTAGTACAGGACACTGCTTCCTTCTCACCTAGATGAAAGCTGACCTTTGAAGCTGTCTTTGACATTTGTGTGTTGAATAATCTGTCAACCACAGCTGCTACCCAGGATTCCATTCCTTGAAGTCTGTTCTAGTACTGCCTGGGCCATGTGCACTGTCTGAAGCTGGGCTGCTCTCCCTGGGCTGTGTTCTGCTCCAAGTCTGGTGTGATAGACCTTTCCCAGTGGCCTTCCAGGCTGTCTTGTGCTGGAGATCTCTTTCCCTCTGTCGTTTTGTGTCTTCTGCTGCTCTAGAATTTATTTAGAGTCATTTTTTACAGGTATTTTATGGGCTGTGAGGGTAGAACTTTAGGACCTGTACTTCTTAAAACTCACAGAAGATTGTTTATTGATTCCATCAAGGTCTTTATTCTTTAGCACCTGGTCATTTTTAAGCAATTATTTGACTAAACTACATAAAAAGTATGCCTACCTTAAAAAGTCTCCTCTAGTCAACATTTTTAAACTAATGCATACATAAAAGGCAAATATTTAGGAATTTTAGGAAATATGTAAGTTTCCTTTTTATTACTGTTTAAGAGCAAAGAGTTGACAGAGACTAGAAAATTATATCTTTATATCTTTCAACTTTTTATCTGATTCATCCACTTGAATTGACAAGATCTATTCCATATTTACATTAAACTTGAAGAAATAAGAGTGATACTAGATATGCATATGCCACTATATGGTTAGAAAAATATTTTCATCCATATCAGTTCATTTTATTCTCACAAATACCCTGTGGTATAAGAAGGGCAAAGCAGGTCATAAAATTCCCATTTTTTTTCAGATGAAAAAACTGAGTACAGAAAAGTAAAATCACTTATCCATAGTCAAATAATAAAGTATCATGATATAGAATTGGCTTAAACTCAAGTGTACTGATTTCAAGAATAATATTTTTTTCTCCCTCACTGTCCCTTCATTCCGCATTCCTTTATTCTTGTGCTTCTTCCTTCCTTCCTCACTTTCTTCTTTCCTGCCTTTCTTTTTTTCTTCTTTTTATTTCAACTGAGGGAAAATGCAGAGTTAAAAGGATTCATAGCATCCTTAAAACAGATATTAAAATCAAGTTGAAAAATATTGGCCTCCCTTAGAAAGAAGCTTTAATTTTTCTTGTCATCAGGGAAACCAATTTGACATTCTTATGGATTTGTAACCCTTCCCCTGGGCTTACACAATTATTCTCAGAGTCAAAACATTCCAAGATATTCCCCTGTAATAGTAATTTCATTCATTCATTAATAGGCTCATGTGAACTGCTTAAACCATAGGAAAGCCTAAGTCACATGTGGTAGAAGGACCTTCCTGGATGGGTGGAGCAGGAAGGGTGGAGCAGAACTAAGAAGACATTATAGAAATCAGTTAGGGCAGAGGTAGAGAGAAGACAAAAGCAAGCAAACTCAAGAGTGTTTGTCAGAAAGTTCCAGGGGTGGAGGGGAGGGATGGAAGGGAGAAGCTTGGAAATAGCTTTATCCCCTCCAGTGATAATGTGTATTGACTTCTTGGTCTCTATGATGGATTTGACTTTCTGGTTTGGGGATTTGGCTTTCTGGTGTTTGCATAAATGTTTTTTTTTCCTTTTGGCTTCTATATAGTCTGTTATACTTTGTGAATGAGAACTATGTCAGTACACTCATAGTCACCACCAGTGCTGCCAATATTGCCTTGGTGATACATTTGGCATCACACATTAGATCAGAGGGTATAAAATCTCTATTCAGTGACAGAATGAATTCAGAGGAAGAAATAAATGTCATAGGATAGGAGGACTTACTGTTTTCCTCACTAGCAAAGGAAAGGGCTAAAAGCATTGAACTCTGTGAAAACTGGGAAAGCAAGGAAGGTTATAGAAGAGGAAACATAAAGACTTGGAAAGGTGTTTGCAAGGAATGGCAGTAAGACCAGAGAAAGAGCTGACAGTGGTATGTAGGACAGGCTGGATTTTATTAACAGGTTACATACAGCATTATATGTGAAAGCAGAGACAAGCTGCTGAAGGAAAAAAAAATTCAGATGGAAAAGGAATTAGTTTGCTTGGGAATTCTCAGCATTTGAGTTGTCCTTTAAAAAAGCAGGCTGCGGGGATCTCAGTTGGAAGAAATGACTGTTCATTTAAGTAAGAAGAGGCAGAAGGCTGGTGTAAGAAGTGCTCATACAATCTTTGTACACACCCAGCCCAATTCCCATGATGAAGACTGCCAGGACAGTATATGGGCAGAAAAGGTAACTAAGTCAGAGTTGGAAAATGAAATAATGTTGAAGAGGGAGAATTCTAATCTGAAGCTCACCTCATACTAAGGTGAAAACTTGAGAACCAAGCAGGGAACAAGTGTTTAGGGAGATAGCTGATGATTTTACTCAGCAGGATGTCCCATATAATTTGAGTTGATTAAGCCAAAGGATGGGAGAATAGTTAATTTCTTTGATTGTGAGAATCCTTGATGAAGGAGCTGGAGGGGTATCAATAGATGGTGTGAATTGCTTGAAACTCTTAGGTATCAGTCAGAATCCTTTTGTGCAGCAAGCCTTTAGAGATTACAATATGCAATTATGAATAATCTGTTAGCTTTGACTGCAGAAGGATACAGTAAGCAGTATCTTTCTAATTCTATGTGATATAGACCCTAGCATTCACATAGGAACTGTATAAGAAACTTAAAGGAGGAGGTGATGAAGACTGCTATAATGATCAAAAATGTAGATGCATACTATGTTACCCCTTTAACAGTTTCTCTCAGAAATATAATGGGGAAGACAGCTCTTCTTGCTTACAAGAACATAGATTTTACTCTGTTGGGGAAATGGGAAACCCTCTTTCAGAGGTGCTGGACAAGATTTCACAGTTCAGTGACTTAGGGGACTGGGGAAAAGATAAATTTCCTCAAGAGAGAAGAGTAAATAGTAGATTCAGAGTCAGAATAGAATGGAAAGGAAAAAATTGTTTACTACTCTCTTGAGAGCAGAAGCAAATTTTTCCCCAGCTAATCAACTACATAGAAATTACTGATGAAAGGGACTTGATACTAGATGGAATAGAGAAGGAAGAAGTGCCCCTACAGATCCTCCTGAAATAATGCATCCAAGTTCATCACATCTTCAGGGAGAATAGGAAATTGGCTGAGCTCTAACCCAGATTAAAGAAATACACAGATGGAATTTTATACTTGATATCAATTTGACCATATATTGCAAAAATGGATCAAATACTGTAACTAAGGCATTAATAGACACTGTGGCAGAGGCCCTCCTTACATGTGGAAACCCTGATAAATTTAAACATGGAACTCCTGTCACCATCATAGGACTTAAAGGGGCTGAAATATCAGCCTGAAAAGTCAAAGTAAAAATGCAAATTGGACAGGTACTAAGAAAGATTAAACTGTGATAATTTTACCTATTCCTGAATACACCATTGAAATAGATATATTGATAGGTATGACTCTAAATTTATTTGAGGGGAGATACCAATTTGCAGTAAGGAAGACAGGAATTAATAGTTTCAGTGAGTAATATAAAAGTAGACCCAATGAATTTACCTGAACTTTCTAAAGTAATTATTTTAGAGCAGTATCATGTGCTGGTGGGCAAGATGAAATTACCAGTACTATAAAGGAATATGTTAGTACCTACAACCACTTGATGGAATATTCCTATATGTCCAGTGGAAAAGTCAGATGGGACTTAGAGGATGACAGTGGATTATAGATAATCGAATAAGGTCACTCCTCCATTACATCCTGGTGTTCCAAATACCATTACCTTAATAGAAAGGATCCAGAAATATAATGGGACTTGGTATGCAGTTAATTATTTAGCCAATATTTTCTTTACAATTCCAATAGATTCTAAGCAACAGCACAAATCTGCTTTCACTTGGCAGGATCAACAATATACTTTTACACGTTTGCCACAAGGATATCTGCAGAATCCCACTATTTGTCATAGGATTGTTACTGAACATTTAGATGAATTAGAACTACCTGCTATACAGCTTACTCATTATTTGAATGATATTATGATACAGGGAAAAACATGTAAAAGAAGTGGAGAAGAGTTTGACATTTTTAGTGGAGCATATGAAAAGCAAAGAATGGAAAATTAACCCTGCAAAAATTAAAGGGCAAGCTCAAACTGTAAAATTTTGGGGTATACAATGAAATCAGGGATTGTGAGAGGTTCTCCTACAAACCTTTCAGGTTTTTCCTAATAAGAAAGAAGCCCAAAAGTTTATAGGATTATTTGGATCTTGGTAACATCACACACTGGGTGTGCGACAAATTTTGAAACCCTTATATAAAATTTTTAGGAAAAAAATGTACAAATTTTATTGTTAACCTGAGCAGAGTAAAGCTTTTGAAGAATCAAAGGCCACTATTTGACTCTAGATTTATCACCTATGCAAAATGACCATGTGGAATTGCAAGTGCCTGTACAGTATGAATGTGCAAACTGAAGCTTATAGTTAGAAAACAACAAAGCTGCAATTTACCCTTAAGGTTTTGGTCTAGTAAACTCCCTCCATCTGGAATTCAATATACCCCTTTGGATAAGCAGTTTTTAGCCGCATATTGGGCTTTGTTAGAGACTGAGCAGTAAACTTTGGGCCATGAGGTAATATTAAGGCCTGGAATCTCAATTATGATTTGGGTAATGAGTACTCCAGTTTCTTGCAGAATTGTATATGAGCAAGAAGCTAGCATAATTGAATTGAAATAGCATATTCAAAATAGATCTAAATCAGGAAAAAATTGGAGGTTCTACAAGAATCTATAGCAAACAAAGTTACTGAGGGAAATGATGTACCCCCTGAACCAAAGCAACAGTTGGTACAGTCTTTGGTAAAATAGAATGAGGGATATGATAGATTAACTGAACAACAAAAAAGACATGCATGGTTTACTGATAGGACAGAAAAATATTTGGGCCACAAAAAAACACATTTTAAAGCAGTGCCTTGTAACCCATGTACTAGGCAGACTTTAGAAAGAACTGGAGCAGGTAGAAGTGGTCAACACGCTGAAGTGATGGGCAGTACATACAGGAACAGAAAAAGGAGGGCAATGTCATAGATTCACTGATTCATGGGTGGTAGCTAATGGGTTAACTACATGGACGCCCTTGTGAAGAAATCAAAATTGGGAAATTCATGGCCAACAAGTCTGGGGTAAAGAATTATGGGAAGATGGAAGGGACATATTTTTGGTTACAAATAAGTAAGTTTTTCATGTGGATGCTCATATGACCCACACCAGACCAGAGCATGAGTACAATGAGCATACTGATCAACTAGCAATGATTGCTACTCAATATAGTGTCCCTCTCTGACACCAACTGATACTCCAGTATTAGAATAATGGATTTCTCAATTGGTCGGCCAGTTAGAAGTTCAGGCCACACACCAGAGGGCACCAGAAAAAGGTATTGGTATCTCCTGTTCATTGTTTAAAAATATGGTAGAGAAATGTTATATATGTCAATTGGAAAAGGAACCAACTGTTCCTCCAGTAATAAGTGGAGAGATAGCAAGGGGAAAATTACTAGCCCAAATTTGGCAAATAGATTACATTAGACCCCTACCCCAAGATATAGTATGCAAATATATATGTACTGGGGTTGACACCTATTCATGTGTTCTAGTGGCTTGTCCCTACAGGAATGTGACCCAGAAAAACGCCTTTAAAACTTTAGATATCAGAAGTCTATACTGTGGAACTTCAATGCAGATTTAAAGTGACAATGGGTCACATTTCAAAAATAATGCAATGAAGAGATATTGTGTATAAAACACACAGAATGGATATATCATATTCCATATTATCTACAAACACCTGGATTAATTGAAATAATGACTGGATTACTGAAAGAACAGTTAAGGAAGTTAAGTTCTAATAATTCTTGTCAATCTTGGAAAGAGAGTTTGTTCACTGCTTTCTGTATTTTGAATAAAAGACCATTGGGAGGAAGTACACTTCTCGCTAGAATGATGACTCCAAATCTGCAAATTAGAAAACAACGAACATGTAAGATCCCAAATATTGAGTATTGTACTGTGAGGCCATATGTCCCAACACTATGTCTAGGGACACCTGGATCATCAGGATATAATTTACCTTGTTTAGGGAACTTTAGGTAGGATAGAAAAGAAATAAGAAAAACCCCTACTGGAATATGTATGAGAATCCCTAAAAATAATTTTGGACAGATATTACCTAAGTCAGGATTAGCAGCTCAATCTGAGCTGTCTGTAGTGATAGATTCCACTTATCAAGGAGAAATTATTGTGAGATTCCAAAATTTAGGTGAAGAATCCATACAGTTTTGTAAAATGATGGAATAGATCTAGTGATTATTATTCCTCATTAAAAAATAACCCTAATAAAAACTAACCTTCCTTCCAAAAGAACTAGGAGAGAAACTAAAGGATTAGAGTCTACTGAGTAAACATGTTTGGGAGCTAAAAAATGGGTAAAATGGAAGCTAGAAAATATTCCAAAGGCTGATAATACCATAACTGTTGATTGTTCAGGAGAAAAGGATTACCAAATTGTACCCTTAACTCATATATTCTTTTTTTAATATATAAATTTATTTATTTAAATTTTTACATTCATTTTCACAAAATTTTGGGTTTGAAATTTTCTCCCCTTTTATCCCCTCCCCCACCCCAAAACACTGAGCATTCTAATTTTTCCCTATCACCAATCTGCCCTCTCTTCTAGCATCCCTCCCTTCTTTTGTCCCCATCTTCTCTTTTGCCCTGTAGGGCCAGATGACTTTCTATTACCCATTAACTGTATTTCTTATTTTCTTGTAGCAAGAACAATACTCAACAGTTGTTCCTAAAACTTTGAGTTCCAACTTCTCCCCATCCCTCCCTCCCCACCGATTCCCTTTGGGAAGACAGGCAATTCAATATAGGCCATATCTATGTAGTTTTGCAAATGACTTCGATAACAGTCGTGTTGTGTAAGACTAACTGTATTTCCCTCCATCCTATCCTGCCCCCCATTGTTTCTATTCTGTCTTTTTGATCCTGTCCCTCCCCAAGAGGGTTGACTTCAAATTGCTCCCTTCTCCTGCTGCCCTCCCCTTCCATCATCCCCCCCCCTTTCTTATCTCCTTCTCCCCCACTTTCCTGTACTGTAAAATAGGTTTTCATACCAAAATGAGTGTGAATTTTACTCCTTCCTTTAGTCGAATGTGATGAAGGTAAACTTCATGTTTTTTTCTCAGCTCTCCTCTTTTTCCCTCCACTAAAAAGTCTCCTGCTTGTCTCTTGAATGAGACATAATTTACCCCATCCCATTTCACCCTCTTTCCTCCCACTACATTTCTCTCTCACCATTTACCTTAATTTCTTTTAAGATATGGTCCCATTCTATTCAATTCACTCTGTGTTCTCTGTCTCTGTATGTGCGTGCATGTGTGTATAAGTATGCGCATGCACACATGTACATGTGTGTGTGTGTATGTGTGTGTGTGGTCCCACCAACTATCCGGATAATAAAAAGTTTTAAGAGTTACAAATATTGTCTTTTCATGTAGGAATGTAAACAGTTCACCTTTGGTAAGTCTCTTATGACTTCTCTTTGCTGTTTACTTTTTCATGCTTCTTCTCATTCTTGTGTTTGAAAGTCAAATTTTCTTTTCAGCTCTGGTCTTTTCATCAAGAATGCTTGAAATTCCTCTGTTTCATTGAAAGACCATATTTTCCCCTGAAGTATTATACTCAGTTTTGCTGGGTAGGTGATTCTTGGTTTGAGTCCTAGTTCCTTTGACTTCTGGAATATCCTATTCCACACCCTTTGATCCCTTAATGTAGAAGCTGCTAGATCTTGAGTTATCCTGATTTCATTTCCATAGTACTTGAATTGTTTCTTTCTAGCTGCTAGGAATATTTTCTCCTTGACCAGGGAACTCTGGAATTTGGCCACAATATTCCTAGGAGTTTCTCTTTTTGGATCTCTTTCAGGCAGTGACCGACGGTTTCCTTCAATCCTTATTTTGCCCTCTGGTTCTAGAATCTCAGGGCAGTTTTCCTCAATAATTTCATGGAAGATGATGCCTAGGCTCTTTTTTTGATCATGGCTTTCAGGTAGTCCCATAATTTTTAAATTGTCTCTCCTGGATCTATTTTCCAGGTCAGTTGTTTTTCCCATGAGATATTTCACATTCTCTTCCATTTTTTCATTCTTTTGGTTTTGTTTAGTGATTTCTTGGTTTCTCGTAAAGTCATTAGACTCCATCTGTTCCATTCTAATTTTGAGAGAACTATTCTCTTCAGTGAGCTTTTGAACCTCTTTTTCCATTTGGCTAATTCTGCTTTTGAAAGCATTCTTCTCCTCATTGGCTTTTTGAACCTCTTTTGCCAATTGAGTGAGCCTATTTTTCAAGGTGTTATTTTCTTCAGCATTTTTTTGGGTCTCCTTTACCAAGGTATTGACCCGTTTTTCATGCTTTTCTTGCATCTCTCTCATTTCTCTTCCCAGTTTTTCCTCCATCTAACTTGATTTTCAAAATCCTTTTTGAGCTCTTCCATGGCCTGAGCCCACCGGACATCCACCTCGGATGTCTGGGATAGAGACGCCCCAACCGCCACGTCTTTCCCTGATGGCAAGTATTGTACTTCGTCATCAGAAATGAATGGAGGAAGGAACATCTCTTCCCCAATAAAGTAGCTTTCTATGGTCTTATTTTTCTTCCCTTTTCTGGGCATTTTCCCAGACTTCTGAGATTCCTCTACACCCCCACCTAGATCTGCCCAGTTAGTGCTTGGGGTCTGATATTCAAATGCGAGCTTAAGTTCTGGTGCTCAGATGGGGACAGGGCCACCTCCCAGGCTCAGTCCACTCAGGGGCTTTATGCAGAGACCTTTGGTAATGGCCCTGAGCTCCTGCCTGCTGCTCTGGGAGTCCTGGGCCGCTGCTGCCTCTGACACTGCCTCTGCCGCTGCCTCCCAATGGGGCCCGAGTCACAGAGACACCCCGCTCCCCTCTCGGCCAGCCAATAAGTCTTTCTCACTGACCTGTAGTGCCTGTGGGTGGAGGGAACTTCGTGGCCGCTGTAGGTTCCGTCCCTGAAGCCTGCTCAAATGTGCTCCTCTGGGGCCACGCAGCTGGGGTGGGCTCCGCTGTTCGGAGCATGATGGACCCCTGGGGACAGCTTTCCAGGGCTCTCTGGAACGGAAATCTCTTCCACTGTGTTTCTGCATGGTTTGCTTTGCTCCAGAATTTTGGGGGAGTTCTTTTTACAGGAAATTTATGGGCTGTGGATTCGGAGCTAGCATATGTGAGTCTTTCTACTCCGCCATCTTGGCTCCTCCCCAACTCATATATTCTACCATGAATGAAGTTATGATAGTGAGTTCACAGACTCCAGAAGCATGGCAGACCCTATATTTACCCTGCTTCTGATTATTTTCTCCTTATTTCTTTTTGTTGCATTTTTTTTTTTTTGTCTGTTAGGTTTGTTTGCTAGATTTGTTTTCCTCAGACTTGGTATCCTACACATACAGATACTTGATTGCTTAAGCCAGATGTCATTCCTTGCCCACAACTGTAATGTGTCACTCCTGGACCTGTTACGAACCAAGCTCTGGATGACAGCTCACCTTTCAAATGGGACCCTTTGGGGCAGGGACAGCTCTATGTCCAATTTCATTCAACTGTAGTCATAGAAGGAGAGACTTTTGCTCCTTATCCCAATATTTTAGGTCCCATTCATTCAAAGGGGGAACAATAGGGTGCTTGTGCTAAAGCCCCACTCTAAGATATTGTTTTATGCACTTATTTTCTATGATCCCTGTTATATAATTAAAAAGTTCTGTTGACATCAGTTGACTGAGATATTGTTTTATATGCTTATTTTCTGTTATCCCTATTACATTCCTGTTGATACCAATTGCCTATCCACCTATGTCATGAATATGAAAGATCTTGGGGCTGAATGTAATGGTAATTTAAATGGAAAATCTTTCCCATTCAATAATAGGCCTATTTGACCTGCTTAAATCACATGGAATCCTAAATCACATGTGGTGGGAGGAGCTTGCTGAATGGGTAGAATATGATGGGTAGAGCAGAACTAAGAGGAAGTTATTGAAAGCATTTAGGGCAGAGGGAGAGAGAGGACATAGGCAAGCAGGTTCTACAGTATTTGTGTGAAGGGCCTAGAAGTGGGGTGGGAGGCTTAGGAATGGCATCTAAATGTAGGATGTCTAAAAGCAGCTCGCAAAGAGGCATTGATAATTATCTTTTAAAGTTTGTCTGTCTTCCTCCAAGGGAGATTTAAATAAACATTTAGATGGGGTCAGAGAAGGCAATGCAAGGATGCTCACTTTGTTCTCCTCCGAGAAAGAGGGTTATAAGATTAAATGAAATACGTATACCTTACCACCGTTATTCCATATACTGTTAAGTAATGAAATGACTTTTTCAAGATTCAAGGAACTTTCCATAAGACTATTTCTAAAGAACACAGGGCACACTCTAAGATTCATCTATAGATTTGATTCCATACTAGCAGTATTAGTCTTAAGACCATCAGAAATAGTGTATAATGAGTAAATCTGTTTATTTAAGCAGATACAAAATGGAAATCATAAAAGTATTTTTTTATAGTGTACCAGAAAGTATACAGAGTTCACTCACTCTGAGAGAGGCCCTTTTCTCTCCCAAAGGACAATTTCCTTAGGAAGGTAAACTAGAAATCAGGGATATATTTGTCCCTGAAGGTAATATAGAAGCATGTCTGTCTATGGATCAGTTGATCAGCTTATCTATTGATCCATCTACTTACGCTTGCCTGCCTCTCACTTTTTCTGTCTTTCTATATATCTCTGTCTCTCTATGTCTCTGTCTTCAGGTCTATCTCAGTTTGTCTCTGTCTCTGTCTTTTTTTCTCTCTCTCTAAACCCAAATGAATGTCTCCTTTCTACAAAGTTGTCATGCTGACTCTATCCCTTATGCGTGCAACACTGAGTCATCATTTTCTTCACCAAAGAAGAGAGTTTTATACAAATATTCTAGGCTTGAAATCTGAGTTGTACCTCATTTATTTTTCCAAAATGCATTTATATCTGTAGTAGAAACGATGATCTTATCTTCAAATTCTACCATGTTTTTGATACAACTTGCTAAAAATCACCTTTCTTTGAGAGGTATTTGTGATACAGATCTGGGATTGTGTTCCTTACTAGATGAGTACCTTTGGATGAGTCATATTAGTTCCCTGAAGTCTCAGGACGTTCATCAGTAAGATTTGCATAATGAAATATGCACTCCCTAATTTATGGGCTTGTTTTGATTAAAACAGCTCGCTAAATATTAAATATTAGAGAAAGGTGAGATGATGTCATTTGATCTGGGTTTGTGCTTATTATTCCTAAAAGAAAGGAATGCAATGAATATCATGTATATCACTGTGTAGAAAAGACTATTTTTAGTGTTCAAGTGACCTTGACTTCTACTCAGGCACTAGTATGACAACAATACTACTTAAGAGACAATCCATTTTTCTCATATTCTCCCACTAGGCACTTATGAATGTGTCCTGGTCCTTGTGCCACCAATGAGATACCATATTCCACCTCAGTATTGCCTTTTGCATAATGGTCCTAGATCAATAACTTAGGGATTATGGAACACTCAGCTGGATCTACTGGTGCAAATGACTGGCTTTGCTTGATGTCAAGTGAAAACAGCAAGCAATTATTAAGTGTCTACCACGCATCAGACACAGTGATGAGGGGTGGGGACAGAAAGTAAGGCAAAAACAATCCTGTATCTAAAGAACTCACATTCTAAAGGGGGAAAATCATATACAAAATATGCACAAAGATGTGTGTGTGTGTGTGTGTGTGTGTGTGATTAAAGGAGATTGTAAAAGGTTACTTTTTAGAAAGTGGGATTTTAGCTAAGACGTTAAGGAATTCAGAAAGGCCAGGAAGGGGAGACAAAGGGAGAGAATTACAAACATTGGAGACAGTGGAATAAAATAAGTAGAGTTGAAAGATGATGCAACAACAGGGTTCCATCATCTGTAATGCCAGTGATTTAAGAAAGGAACAACACTGATCTGACGTATTCTAATACTTCTGTATTTCAAGCTCATTTTAAAATAGAAGTAAAAATAAAATGATTTTATTATAAATCATCTCTGCGCTTAGTCCAATTAAACCATCTACTTCTAGCATATGTGTCTCATCAGAAAGAAGAGACCCCAAAGAATATTGCTATCAAGGCTGATTCTGTTGCTCAATTGGAAATGTCATTTAATCTCATGTGTTGTAAGACTATTCTGATCTTACATTTCTCTGTTCTTTCTTAGTATGTGAGGTTTTTACTCATTGCCAAGAGATTCAAGTTTAGTGATGATTTGCATTACTATGGTGATCCAGAACAAAGAGTGAAAAAGAGGTTTTGCTGGGTTTTCTATGAATTAATAAAAAAAACAATTCAAAAAGGCACACAGGAATATATTGGCTTCACTTGAAGAGCTGAAAAATGCAGGAATATTTATCTCAGTAGCAATTAAATGCAATTTTTTTACCCAACATAGTCAACATTATAAAGAATTTGTATTCATTTGTCCATGTACTATAGAGAACAAGAAGTTGAGCTATAATTTTATTGAGATAAAGAACTCCCAGGTAAGGAAACTCTCTACAAATTCAGGTCTAAACTTGCTTCTTAAATTATAATCTTAGTTGTCTAGAGTAGGGATTGGCTAACGAAGTCTTGAGGGACAAATTTGGCCTACGTTTGTTTCGTACAGACTATGAGCTAAGCAGTCTTATGATTGGAAGCAGAATTTGCTTCTTGCATCATTCCCTAGCCCGGAGCACTGAGAAATTGAATGATTGACCCAGGGTGACAAAGAGAATGGGTTTCAGAAGTAAGACTTGAACGTAAGTCTTCCTGGCTTTGAGGTCGACCAACTAGCTATCTGAGAGATCTTGAAACCACCATTACTCCCAGTGATTCAACTCCCCCCACAAGCCTCCACAGGCATGTTTCAAGTTTGTTGGGTCCAGGCCTACACTGATGTGGCCTGAGCTGGAATGACCTGTGCAATAGACCTGTCGACCTTCAAAGTTCTCTTGGGCTGGAAATTTGTTTTATTCATCTTTTCTTGGGTTCTGTTGCTCCTGATTTTGTATAAAATCTTAAAAAAAAGATATTTGAAGGGGTTTAGGGGAGACCCTACCAACTAGAATATAATTTTGGGGGAGAAGATAGTTTTTTTTTTGCATAGTCTTCAGTCAATAAGAGATTTTTAGAGATATTTGGTGTATTATGGAGGCAGTGTAATAAAATGAATAATGCTAGTGTTTGAGTCAATATAACAAGAGTTAAAATCTTAATACATGTACTTAACCAATTAATGTGCCAGTGGGAAAATCATTTAGCCCCTTCAGTCTTCCTTTCTTCATCCATAAAATAGGAATAATAGTAATACCTACCTCAGAGGGTTGTTGTGATTGTAAAATTGTATATTATATATAAAGTGTTTATTTGTAAAGTTTTAATTTTGACCTTTGTTCCTTTTGAATGATTGCTTCATCTTCACTGACTGTGGCATTAACTCTCATTTTGTATTTACCATGATTTTAAAGTACTCTTTTTCTTTTCATCTATACTCTTCTTAACTATTTTATCAAAATAATTTGAACACTAATTTTCACTCCAATCAAAAATTGGACTTCTACAAGTTGACCCATTAACAGTCATTTTAATTGTTGGATTTCTGTCATTCATTCCGTTCTTTCAATGTGCTTCTTTGAAACTCCTTTGACAAGCACTCTTTAGTTGTTATTATCACCTTACCTTGAGTTATTGTTAAGATTAAACATTTAATCTTCACCATTAAGTCACTGGGATTTTACACATCTTCAATAATGTTTTCATTTTTTCTTAATTATTCGTGGGGTCATAATAATGCTGCCAACTTCTCAGGCTCTCACTTCCCTCTTCTCGCTCCTCACTGTCTTTTTCCCTTTGTTTCTGTCTCCTTCTGCCTCTCTCTATGCAGATTCTAATACATCTTTATAAAGTGTGATTTTCCAGTTTGTTTAATCTCCTAAATTATGGTCTTCTGATCTCTTAGCCAACTGTCTGCATTTGTCTGAGAAAGACTCCAACACATACACAATATCACCTATGCCTTTTATGGAAAGGTTCTCATACGTGCGACCTATAACAAGATACTTTTCTGGAGGCAACACAAAGCCACATTTACAGTTTTTGCTGCTTTCTCATTTTGTAAGCTGATATTTAATTTGTTGACCACCATTGTCCCTGTTTCCTTTTTTCCTTTACTCCTTCCCAAATATCTTCCTGCAACTGAATATGCCTGCATTTCAAATCATTATTTCTTATACATTAGCTTGTGCTTTTTAACTTTATCTCATCTTGTTTCTGGCCCAGATTTCTAACCTTCTTTGCTCATTTGTATAATTGTTTCATCCTCATTTTCTCTAGCAGTGTCTCTCATTTAGTATTTCTTGTGCTATTAAAATGTTCTTCACCTCTTTATCCAGACCATTGTTAAGTGTTATATCAAAATAACTTCATCACTTATTTTTACTCCAATCAAAAACTGGCCTTCTGCAAACTGACGCTTTCTGTCCTTCACTCTGTTCTTTCAACATGCTTTTTAAAACTTTTTTGTATTTCCTTTTCCATTAAGAAGGTACAGTAGAAAGTGACTCACTAAGGTATAACTAACTAGTTAAATCATTTCCAGTGCTTTCTTTCTTTCCTTCATTCATCATCTAAAATTAATATTTGTCATAGGAGGCTTTGTGTTACCTGATCCATTTTGTGATCTGCAAAGATAGCAAGGACTCCTTCATTACTGACAAGTTTTCAAATAAATATTATTTTATCTGATTCTGTCAGCAGTTTTTGCCATTTTTCTCTCTCTCAGGTGCTGATTTCCAGTTGCCTTCCCCCTTCTTTCTAATGACTAATTCAACAATTGATTTCTTTTGGTTCACAAACATTTGCAAGGGTTTAGTACCCAGGTATGGTTGGAATAGATCCTTAGAAAGGTAAGAGTGGTTATTATACTGTCCCTTACCAGTAAGTGGTAGTTATGTTCCAAAAAGGAACAGTCATGGAATTAAATTCATCCAGAACTTCTTATTCATATTTAATCAACATTATATCATACAATCACACCTCTATAGAAAGAAAAGAATTACAGCACGATATAAGAATCACAAGACAAATGAATCTTGATCCTCCAGTATGGGGGAAAATTGGTCAAAAAAGTTTTTGTTTATGTATCACTTGCTCACTCTATGACTTTGAAGAAGCCCCTTACCCTCTTTGGGCGTTAGTTTCCTTATCAGTAAAATTAGATAGTTACAATAGGTGTTTGGTCTTTTAGCTTTGAAATGATAGGATGCTGTATTGGTTTTAATTAGTTTATAAGTATAGCATGACCCTGAGTAGTTTGAGGATTAAACTGGTGAATCTGTGTACTGAACATTGTAGCTAATAAGCCTCCACTGCTATGCTTCTTATTAGCAATGATCCAGCAGACACAACTAGCTCTTATAAAAGTCTAAGTGGTCAAAGTGAGAACATTAACTGTGAAACATTCCTCTCATCAAAGAGCAGTACATTCTCCCACCAATACATAAAGCATCATATTTTCTTCCCTTTCCTTCAGCTATTTTTTTTTAAAAAGAAGTAGAAGGACATTGAGGGAGGGAAAGGGAGGTGTTTCCCCCGACCAAACAAACAAACAGAAAGATTTATCCTCTAGGTCAGATTTGGAAACCTACTTTCCAGGTTTCTGAGAAAAGAACTGAAAAACTTATCACTACCACCAGATACCTATGATTTTCTTTCCCTTTAGTGATATGAGGGACAGAGTTACAGAGGCAAATGTGACAACCTTCTCATACCACATGTTATGTATGTGTGAGCAGCAGGGTTGCACAGGTAAACATGACGGCCCTCTTATAGGGAAGCTTCCTTAGGTGCCAGACAGATAATAGACACATTGTTTTGATTCTCCCTTTGAAACCAATAATCTGCTTGGATTCAATAGTGTTAATAATTTTAACCCATTTCCTTTTCTACTTTAGCCTATCAGAATTAACTTTTTTTTTTTTTGACCAAAGTTTGTAATTAAAAGGTCGTGTGGCTTGATTTCAGGGTCAGGCCTTGGCAATTCATTTGACTTGCATGTAATAATAAACTCCTTTTCTTGTATCTTTCTTGAGTCTGCCTGACATTTCTTTAAGATGAAGCCCTAACAATGGGGATGTCCAATGATAGAGCAAAGAAGTGATCTGTTGTTGAATGACTTTCAGTGAAGAACAGCATAGAATGGATGAAATTTTCTTGTACTGGTAATTGTTTCAGTTCTGGAAAGCTAGGGAATTGACTATGGTCCTCTGATATATTTGTTTTTCTTTCGGTATGGTGAGCAGAAATGATGCCTTTTTGCATTTGTCACTTGTGGGTATCTTAAAAACTGGTGAAATATTGATGATATGTCCTAATAAAATTCACCATTATCCAATATTGAATATTAAACCAGAGAGGTATTTAGAAAAGTACATTATAATGCATTAGTATTGATTAATCAAATTATTATCAATATTGCTAATATTTCCCAAGAACTACTATGTACATTGGAACAGCAGTTCTATCATTGAGACATATGATCAGGACATAGTATGTAGATTTGCTCTTAAAGGTTGCAGAATTAATCTTTAGAAAGAACAGTAGGCAGTGTTGAAAATTGGCACTGGGGAATATGGGAGACTTTAGAAACAGTCATGCAAAAGAAACTTTCTTCCAGGATTATGTTAATGAATGATCCTTAATCATTCTTATCTAAAACTCCCTGAATGAGTTTTGGATAAGTGATAGGGGTGTATGTGTGTGTGTGTGTGTGTGTGTGTGTGTGTGGACCAAACTCACTGTTTATCAGGACAGGTGCTTTGACCTGCTCTATTTTTGACCAGTGCTGCTCACCCTGCCTTATGCATCCTTCTGGCCCCCAGGATGGAATGCCTATATTGTGACAGACTGTGCAAGTTCACCTAATTGGCTTTTTTCTATTTAATCTTAGAACTCTGAATCTCAGCCTCTTCAGCAGCAAGGACTACAGAAACCACTTGCTTACCTACGTTTTACTTATTGTATTAGGATATGCATCCTAACATAATTGTGAAACAGCCAAAAGAAAGAGGACATAGTGAATCCAAAATACAATATCAAAGCCAAAAAAAGGTTCCAAAGCACAACTAAATATAACTGGAACCAAAAATAATGTTTATGATCTCTAGCAATTGTTCTCACAGCAGATAAAATTCTGTCATGGTTAATTTTTAGGGGAGTACACTGAGAGATGAAATACAGTCCTTTCCTAAGCAAAATCCCTTTGCCAATCACCCGAATAAATATCTTTTTACTCTCAAACATAGAAACGGGCCAAGTGGACATGTACTGATATAGACTACTAACACATGGATAGAATCAGAAAAAAAAGGATTAATTTGTCATTGGAATGAGATATTCATTTGACATATTAAAATAAGAAACTTTGGGGAGGGACAGGATCAAAAGACAGAAGAGAAACAAGGAGGGGCAGGTTAGGAGGGATGGTAATCCAGTTAATCTTACACAACACGACTATCAGGGAGGTCATTGGCAAAACTACACAGATATGGCCTATATTGAATTGCCTGCTGTCCCAAAGAGAATGGGTGGGGAGGGAGGGATGGGGAGAATTTGGAACTCAAAGTTTTAGGAACAACTGTTTAGTATTGTTGTTGCAACTAGGAAAGAAGACATACAGTTAATGAGGAATAGAAAGTCATCTGGCCCTACAGGAGAAAAGAGAAGATGGAGACAAGAGAAGGGAGAGATGACAGAAGAGAGGGCAGATTGGAGATAGGGAAAATTAGATTGCTTGGGGTATTGGGGTGGGGGGAGGGGATAAAAGGGGAGAAAATTTGGAACCCAAAATTTTGTGAAAATGAATGTAAAAAGTTAAATAAATAAATTAAAATAGAAAAAAAAAGAAACTAAGTCAGATTCTCTATATGATTATACCATATTCAGCAACAGTGACACATCAAAACATAGTAAAAGCATCTTTTAACTAGGAGTCAATTCAGTAGAATTCCTCCAACTCCACCAACCCCCACCAGAGCTCTTCTGGATATGGTATGGTACTCAATTTTAAAAAGGAGAAAGCAATGCCTTATCAAATATTGAGTTTAAAATAAGTAAACTTCTAGGTAATATTAAAGGGTATGATCTTGAGAGTAGGACACTGTCCTTAAAGGTCAAATAGTGCAGTGATTAGAGTGTAAGACATAGTCAAGGAGACCTCTGTTCAAATTCTTTCTTGGATACTTAACAGCTGGTACTGAAAACCTAGACTCTTTCAGAGTTTTTGTTTCATTTCCTATAAAAGGGGGATACTAATATCATCTGTCTTACCATACTTATCATACTGTCTTCAGTATCATAATAACCATTCATAACAAGTGTAAACTATTTTGTAAGCACTAAAATACTATATAAATGTTGTTTGTTATGATTATACTTCCCATATCTGCATCATTAAAAACAGAACTCATACTTAAGTAAAATAACTTTGAATCACAAAGAAAAAATTTAGTTATAAACAAAATATGCTTGGGACAATGTTCTTACTCTGAGAATAAAGTTGACTAATAGATTTTAGAAATGCCTCCAGATGTAAGATTTTTGGGGAAAAAATATTCACATAGTCCTCAAAATTAGATAAACAAGACATGATATTCCCTCAACATTGAGGAAAACCAAGGTTTTATTCTTAAAGAGGGATAAGGACAGAGCTATAACTAAGGTAGGATAGCTGAGACTTTGACTAGGTAAATGTTTGGAGAATGAAGAGGTGAGGGAAAGAGAAAATTTCTTTGCTCAGTAGTCTGTCATGACTATATGCCATAGTCATTCATGTTTTGCAAGAGATATATCAGGAAAAGCAGGAGTGGGAGGAAGGAGGGGAAGACAAATCTTGGGGGTTAACAAAGGAGAGATGTCATAGGTCACAGGCAAGAAGAAGACAGAATGAAGGGGAGGCAGATCACCTCTTCTCCCTAGGAGAATAGCTTTCCACAGGGATATAGTTCCAACCTCCTTACTGTTTCCCAGCTACAGGAATTTTCACTAATTGTCCCCTATGGCCGCAATTATCAATCTTCTCATCTTTCCCTCTTGGCTTCCATGACTTTCTTCAAGTTCCAGATGAAGTACCAAGTTCTTCATGAATCCTTTCCCAGTCTTCCTTAATCTGAACTCCACTCTGAAGATTCTAAGGTTATCACCAATTTATTCTGTATATGTATATGTATGTATGTGTACATATATATAGATATATCTATATCTATAGATACAGATATCTATAGATATGTGTGTATAAATATATATGTGTACACACATATGTATGTATATGTGTGTTATATATGTGTCTATGTATGCGTAAATATCTCAGAATACTTGGGTCCACCTCCTTCCCTCCCAAATCACCTACCTGCTCCTTAAACTCAGTCATTGCAGAACTTATTGCTGTATAAGAGAAAGGTGGACCTTACCATAAGTAACTGACAGTCATCTAATTAAGGCTACAGACTACAATAGAGTCTAAAATAGTTTATTTTTATGCAATATAGTTTTTCTCAGGATGGTGAGATTTAGAAAATGTAAATCCTTCTTTACTTTTAAAAAAGTTCTATACAGATTTACTATTTTTCATTTTGTATTTATGAATTAATGAAGTTGCTATATTTCCCTCATAGATTATAATCTCTTTGAGAACATGTAATATCTCTCTTTGGTTTTTGTGTGTGGGTATATATTTTATATACATGTGCATACACATATATGCACACACACATGTGTGTTTATGTGCATATACACGATAGCAACTATATGTATATATATATGTGTATATATGTGTATATGTACACACACACACACACACATATATATACTGTCAAGGCATTTGAAGACATCTTGTTTCCCTCCCAGAGGCAAGAGCTATCAAGCGGTTTGTTCCCTGAGCATGGCATAACAACAATGTTTTGCATGCTAAGTGATCTCACTATCTGGAAAAAAGCATATTGCTTTGACCAGCAAGAGGTGATTACTGAGGGATTTCTGATTTTCATATTAATAATTAATAGTTTAAATTGTTGGAGCTCTTCATATTTCCTAGGGACTTGAGAACCAACATGCTGCACCCTAAAGCCATCCATCACATATGTTGACATGCTCACAATCCTGTTCTTTGGAACTGCCAAGTGAACCAAACCAGGTACTGAACTCCTATATAAAATTTCACTGGCTCCATATGCCAACAACTGTGGAACAGAGGGATATATCAGGGGTAGAATTTCCATGACAAATAATAATAGCTCATAGATCATGCCATCTCAGTGTAGGAATGTGAATGTGACATGGTCTATAGGGCATTGGACATGAAATCTAGAACACCTGTGTTTGAATCTGGCCCAGTCACTTATTAGGTATATGACTGAGTAAGCGACTTATCTTCTCTGGACCTGAGTCTCGGCTACAAAATGAAATGCTCTATTAATTCTAGGATGCTATTTATATTTCAAGCTACAAAAAATTGTAGACACCGTCAAATCCATCACTCTCATTTTTTAGATAAAGAAGGCAGTAAAGATCAGACTGGGGATTCAAATTCATGTTTGGTGAATCAGAGGTCAGTCCTTTTCCCATTGTACCCCACTGTGTCTCTAAATTGTTTTGTATTAATTGACAATCATACAATCACAGTACCTCAGAGTTTCAATAATGTTAGAGGCAATTTAATCTATTCTATATCAAAGTAAGGGTTCATCTTACACAATTTCTGAGATCTTACATCTTTTACTTGAAGAAAGACCTATAGTGTTCCTCCTAAGGGACTTCCATGAACTTCCTGAGGTGACATTCTTTAAAAATCTGCATATGATATAAGGTTGAGAGCAATGACTAACATGGTATATAATATATCAGGATCTAGAAAGATCTGGACAGTTTAGAAAGATCAAATAAATCTACTATGTGAAATTTAAGGGAGCTAAGTGCAAAGTACTTTAATTAGGTTCAAAAATTCACCTGCCATAAATATAGGATGGGGAAGATAACGCAAGTAAAGAGGTCATGTGAAAAACGTCAGGGAGTTTTAGTCACTTGAATGTGGGAAAATAAGAAACAACTTATAGGGGCAGCTAAGTGGCATGGTGGGTAGCTTGCTAGACCTAGAAGCATGAACACAGTCTCAGACACTAACTAGCTGTGTGACTCTGAGCAAGTCATTTTGACTGTTTGCCTCAGTTTTCTCATGTGTAAAATGTGGTTAATTATAGCAACTATCACCTAGGGTTGTTTTGAGAATCAAATTACATAATAACTATAAAGTATTTAGCATGGTGCCTGGCACCCAGTAAATGTTTTATAATTGTTATGTGGTTATTGTCCTTCGTCATTTGAAAATGACATCGCCATGATAAAGTTAAGTTTCAATGTGTCCAACTGCGGCTGATCAGACCAATATGAGCTCAGAATGCTCTACCACAGATTGGGCACAGATAATCCATGTGAACTTTTGGGATGGATATTCCAAATTTGTGCATCCCATGTTTCCTTTGGTCTGTTTCAATTCTGTTTTGCTAATAGATCACAGCAACCTTTCTGATGTGGGCACACCATGATGAGTGGTTCTGTGCCACCATCTCCCATGTCACACAATCAATTCTTAAGTTCTTGAGAGAGACCTTGAGAGTGTCAGTTGTTATATAAATGTTATATAAATATTAGAGATATCCTCCTCCTCCTCATCATCATCATTATTATCTTAGTCTGTATCAAGAGAGTCATTTCCCTGCATGAGAAAAATAATACTCCTGTTCTTCTCAAACCACATCTGTAGTATCGAGTTCCCTTTAGAGCAACTATTGGAGTAGGTTCAGAGGAGAGTGAAGGTGATTTTGAGGGGACTAGAAATAATATTTCAAGATAATCAGTGGGGGAAAGCCTGAACTATTTTATCCAGAAGCAACCTTGGGAAAATATGTTAGTAATCAAGGTTAGTTGGGTATCAAAAAATAAATAATTAGCAATTAAGTTTGCAGTCTAGATTTTGTGGACTAATAAAGCCATGACCTTATTTCACTCAATAGACACTACTTCACTAAACAAAATAAAACGGAAAACTGAGGTCCCTTCTTTAGTCTGACTGCTTTCAATAACTGACTCATATCTCCATTCCATTTTACTAGTGAAGATCTTATTTGTCCCATTTGCTATCACCCTCCCTACTTTGTTACCATATATTTCCTGCTTTTGTCATTTTGAAAAGAAAGTCAAAAGCAGTAATTGCATAAAACTGTTCCAAAGAAATAGCAAAAGAATAAATTAGAGAAGATTATGAAGACCTGTATAAATTGATGGAGAATGAAGTGAGCATAATCAGGAGAACATGTTTTACATAACTTTAAAAAACTTGAGAATTTGAGATTCATGCAATGACAGACTATAATTTCAGGAGACCTAAGATGAATCATGCTTCCCACCTCCTGAGTGGATTCAAAATACAGACTGCATCACTTGGACTTGTCAATGAGTAAGTTTACTTTGCTTGATTATGCATACTTGTTTTGGAGTTCTATTTTTATTTTATTATTTTTCTAGTGGTGACAAAGGCAATGTTTTGGAAGAAAATGCTTGTTGTTTTTGTTTTTAATAACCAATTCAGTTAAAACAGTTTGAATTTATTCTTTGTTATGCCTTCAAATAGGAGTTCTTGACCTTTGAGTCTGGACAGATTTGAGAGAGTCAGTGAACTTGAATGGAAAAAAACATTATATATTAACTGAAATTTAGTATTTCCTTCAATTATTCAAAACATTTTTCTTTGAAGGTGTCTGTGGGTTTCAATAAACTGTGAAAATGATGCACAACAGATAAAATGTTAAGAAACCTTGACTTTAAAAAATTTACTTAATTTCTCCAGTCCCTTCCCCTTATCATTCTTTTTTCTCAGTTGCTTTCTTGTCTAAAAGTAACAAACTAAATCAGAAAAAGCGGAAGAGAAAAGGCAGAAGTCATTCAAAAGGACATGGTTGTCAAATAATTCATGATCTTCTACAATGCCAAAATGAAGTTAAGAATTTTCCTCAAGTATATTTACACATTCTACTGGCTTATTTGCACTTGGAATCTACCAATATGATTTTGTTCAAAACTTAAATAAAGTATCAGTTCAATCTTACAAATAAATATTGTACTATTTCCTGCCCATAAAAAAAGAAATGATCTTTTATCTCCCTTCAGGTACAGAAGTATCAGTGTAAGTGGAGAGTGTTCATAATCCTTATACATTTCTTGTGCTAGTAGAAAAGTTATTAATAAGATGGTTAAATACTAAAGATTTCCTTTAGTTTTTGTATCAGACAGAGTCTTATATGGTTTTGAGACAAGTCCATGGTAAATCCACACATGCAGGATTATAATTACTTGTTAGCTTACATGAACAATTGTATTAAAGAAATTGACGAAAATTCTCTTTCAAATTATTGTGGTTGGGAAGTCTCAAAGAGTTTCATTTTAGTTTTAGCTAATCTATTGCCATCTGTCTATATTTTGTCAACTCACTTGATTGGATGCTGTAGCTTTTACATACATTTATCATTACTAATATACATCAGTTCCATTTAGACAGCTAATTCAGCTAAATGCTGTGCAGAATAGACACATAGATCACTTAGCAGCAGTAGGACTGAAAGTTTTCAAGGGCTGAAATATAGATTGCCTTGGGCTGTGGCAGCAAAACAGAACCAGGGTGTAAAATGCTGGATGTATAAATTTTATCATCTTTCCAAAATGCCACCCATCCTATTGAACTATTTAAAAGCACTGAGAAAAAATAATGAGAAAATTGTCTACAAGTAAGTGTTGCCTGAGAGTGTATTAGCATATTTCCTAGGTGCTCCTCTATTGATAGGAAAGAGGGGCCTCAGTACCACATTCAATTGTTATAGTGTGGAATCAGTTCTTCATAGCAAAGTCTGTTTCTCAATAATCAATTTGAGATATTTGTAAAAGGTTTAGCACAGTATCTGGCACCTGCTAGACACTTAGTAAATACCTTCCTTTCTCTTTCCCCTTCTCACAGACTGACCATTTCCAAGTCCTTCAATTACCTCTGATAGCTCTTAGACACAGACTAACATCACTACTCTCCTGACTCTCAAAGATGCAAACTTTCAGGGGCCCATGGACACAGCAGCACATCATGTCTATATTTGGTTATAGTTTAAGGAAGTGACTCAGAAGAAGACACACAAACTAAAGCCAAGTTTCAACTGAAGCAAGACTCCTAAACAGTGTAGTTGATAGAGGTCCTTGGAAATGAGGGTCCATATCTTTGCATAAAGATCATAGCAATATGAACCTGTCACTTTATAAAGCATGTATTTCCCATCAAACTAGTAAAAGTTTGGGAAGGGGAGAGAAGAAAGGAAATCATATTATAGTGTAAGATTCTTTAACAATATTGAATAAAACTTATCTAATGATGGTAAGATGTTCAAGAGACTACACAAGCACAAATACAGGCATGTGCATGTGTGTGCAATTTCATTTGATCTTCACAAAAACAACAATACTTTTCACCAGTCAAGTGCTACTGTAGCTTTTTTAACAAATGAGGAAACTGAGTCTCTGAGAAGTTAAATTACTTGCCTAGGATCATCACTACTGTGAGTCAAAGCTAGGTCTTTTTCTTCTTAGTTTCATTCTCTATCCATAATGGCATACTGTCCCTAGTCAAATTGTTTCTGATTAGTAGTGATTGGTAGTTAATGGGAAACACTATATGAATGATTAATAAAATAATAATAATACTCTAAGGTTTGTATAGCACTTTACATATGCCATTTCATTTGATCCTCCATAATAAGCTTGTAAGGTATATCTTATTTTTATAACCATTTTAAAGATGTGTTTAACTGGGGCTAAGAAAAATTAAGTGATTTGCTAGTATCACACAGCTAGGAAGTATCTGAGGTAGGGTTTTAAATTAGACCTTCCTCACAGGACAAAAAAACTCTTATTTACTTCCTCACCTAGCTGTGGATGTAATTGTTTAGGATGCTTTGTGTATACAACCTTGTCTCTTTTTTTTTTTGCCTTCTGAAAGAGTATGTTTTATTGTGGAATATGGTGCAGCACAGCAAATGAAAGACTAACAAGTTCAATGGGTGCCCCACAAATCCTATCCAAGTAGTGTAAAAAAAAAATTCTTGCTCATAAAGACCTATTGGCACATGGATGCCCCTTCAGTTCTCCCAGTGTTATTAAACATTGTCCCAGCTCTGGAGTTTTGAAAGCTCCCAACAGCTTTCATGAAGGCAACATGATTCATTTAGAGATACAGTCCCTCTGGGGTGCCTTCTTGTTTCTTAAAAAGTAGATTTTCTTTAGATTTTTTGAAGACTTCTTTTTCTGTTTTCATTCTGTGTTCTCTTAGGGCCATGAGACCAGCTTCTGTGCAAACTACCTTGATATCTGCTCCAAACAAGCCATCTTTAGCCATGATCAAATCATCTAAAGTTACATTATCTGCCAAAGTCATTCTGCTTGTATGAATCTGAAATATGCTCTTCTTTGTTTTTGTCTGGCAGAGGGAGCTCAATCTTTTGGGCAATACATCCTGTTCTGATAAGTGCTAGATCCAAAGTTTCTATTTGGTTTGTGGTCATTGTGACTCCTCTAGAATCAAACTCATTCAAATGGTTCAACAATTCCAACATCACTTGCTGAATTTCTCTTTTTCCATCTGAATTTGAATTATACCTTTTGATCCCAGTGGCATCAATTTCATTAATGAAGATAATCCATGGAGCATGTTCCTCAGCCACTTGGAGCAATTCTCAAATGAGTTTGAGCCCAACTCCTAAGCACTTCCGCATAAGCTCATAACCAACAACTCTGAGGAAGGTCAAAGAGGTCTGGTTTGCTACAGCTTTGCTTAACAAGGTTAACCTGTGCCAGGTGGACCATAGAGAATGACTCCTTTATGTGGCTTAATGCCCATCTCCTCATAATACTCAGGATGAGTGAGGGGAAGCTACATATATTCCTTAATTTCTTGAATCTGGTTATCCAATCCATCAATATCAGCATATGTCTCCTGTGGAGCCTTCTCTACTTTCATCACTGTAGCAAGGGGTTCTGTGTCATCCAACAGAATTCCTATCACAGCGTGAACCTTATGGTTGAGGAAGACAGAACATCCTGGTTCTAGCAGATCTTTGTCTATGAATGATTGCATGCTGAAATATTGCTCTAATTCCACCAAAGTAGACACAATGGCAGGATTATCATCAATGATCTCCTCTAAGGTCCCTATAGACATTGGAGTCCTTCTCAGATCGTTCTTCCTCTTGCTTTTCTTCCAGTGGTTTCATTTGCTCTTGATTTCTGATGAACTCTTCCTCCATGAGAAGATAATCTTTAATTCTTTGCAATTTCAATAATCTTAGCCTGCATCGAGTGTGAGGTGTTACAAGTGGCAATTTGCTGGCAGAATCTGGTCCCTTGTTTTCTTCTTCTTTTTTCCCCATCCTAGTAGGAACTGTAGGCTCATATTTCTTTTTCTTCTCCTTGTCATCATTCTTGCCACCCCCAGGTCCATGCCCACTACTCTGACTTTGAACCATAGTGGTCCCAGTTCCCCTCAGCCTTTTCTACATTCAGCCATGAACCTGGAATGGTGGGGCTTTGTCAATAATTCCTTATTTGGTTTTATTGACTGTCAAAATTTTGTGATTTATGCATGTGACACCCACTGAATGCTCTTAATCCTTCATACATCGTCATGTTATATTTGAGCTCCTGAGGACCAGATACTTCTGCCAGAATGCTGACTAAAGGTGTCCTGGAGTTTTTCTTAACTCTGAAACTTTGAACCATAGGACCTTTGAGAGCTTAAGGGGTCAGTCCAGTCAGTCTCAAGGAAAAGGAATTGTGACTGAGTCCCACTTCTGTACTTATGTTGAAACAATCAGCCTAATTATTTTAACTGGACTCACGGATTACAAAGGCAAGTAGGTATTTTGCTCTCAACAGCTAGAGTTGCAATCAACCAATAACTTTGAGAAAACTCATGAATAACAAAGAAGGGATTAATCTTACTCAGCTGTCACTCTGAATGAAAAAAAAAAAAACAAAAACAAAAAAACAAAACCCTGATCCAGATCCAGATACTTGGCTTTTATCACTAAATGGGCTACAGTATTTATTAGGACAGTTCAACAAAAATAAGAATGATGCCTCCCAAGCACCTTACAGTATCATACCACTAAGTCAACCATGATGAAAATCAAGATGCCGGTAGATAAACAACTGGAGTTGTTCAAGGATATATCGCGTTATAAATGACAACAAATTAATAAGCATCTCTTATACACCTTGTTTGTGCCAAGCATTGTGCTAGGACCTGGAAAAACACAGGTAAAAATCAAATGGTCCCTGTCGTGAAAGACCTTACGTTCTATTGGAAGAGAGACATATTTAGAAATGAGCATAAACAAAAATAAATAAATAAATAAATAAATAAATAAATAAATAAATAAAAGGTAATTTGGTTGGGGAAAAAGGGAATTGAACTTGGGGAGGATCAGGAAAGGTCCTCCGCTGGAGCAGGCAGTTGGCCTGAACTTTGAAGGAAACTAGGAATTTTAAGACATACAAATGAAGATGGAGCACATGGATGGAATCTTGCTTATAAATAATACCAAGAAGGTCAGCTTGATTGGACCAAAGAGTGAATGTTTGAAAGGGATAACTAATGAGCTTGAAAACCTAAGTTGGAGCCTCATTGTGAAAGTTTTTAAATGCCTGCATCAATCAATAAATTTATTGAGAACTATCTATATTAAACATATTGGATTGTATCCCTACTCATTAATTACTTTGTTATTCCTAACTAGGGGAAGGGCAAGAAAAGTTGGTGTGAACATAACAAAGGTATCAGTAAAAAATATTTCTAGTGTAGGTTACAGGACAAAAGTTCTATTTGGAGTACAGATCTGGGTTGGATCCCTGATTTAGCCATATTCTTTGGAACCTTGCTGAAATAAATTGTGTTTCAGTTTCAAAATCTGCAAAAAAAAATATGATTGGACTAAGTGATGCTAAGATCTTTTTGGAACTGTGGTTTGAATACTGCACTTAAAGTCAGGAAAACCTGTATTCAAGACACTTGCTTACTATATGACAGTTAGTCACTTAATCACTCGGTGTTTCAGTTTCTCACCTATAAAAAGGGAGAATTAAGCTTTGGGTTCTCAATGTATTATCCTATGATTACCAGTTGGAAAAGGAAAGCTAGGTGGCACAGAGTAGAGAGGAATGGACCTGGAGAATTGAGTTCAAATTTGGCCACAGACACTTAACTAGATATAAAATCCTGGGCAAGTCACTTTATCCTGTTTGCCTCAGTTCCTCATGCATAAAAAGAGTAGGAGAAGGAAATGAAGACTGCTCCAGTATCTTTGTCAGGAAAATCTCAAATGGGATCATGAAAAGTCAGACACAACTGAAAGGAATGAACAGCAACAAAATCAGTTGGAAAGTATATAATGTGCTCATGGTAATTTCAACAATGAGGGAGGGATTCCCTTCAACTCAGAAGATTAATAATTTCCATTTAGCTCAATTTTGTTCTGGACAAGAACATAATGACCTGATGAATTTAGGTATTATGATTATCATATAATAACTATTTGACTAAAAAGGGGTTCAACTGAGGGGGTATGCCATGAATTATATTAGTGAAGACAGCAATATTTCCTTCCAGATACTTTCCACATCACTAGAAAGTTTTTATCTGAACGATGTACCTAAAAAAATAATGCCCCACTATTTTAATGATTCCAAACCAGACTGATTTGAATTATGAAAGAAAAAAATCCAAATTTAAAAATGTTCTTGATCTTAACATCATGCTAAAATGAAGCTTCATATAGTTGCAGTGGGAAGAGTATTAACTGCAATAGATCAAATAGTCTACTTTTTCTAGTTGGACTAATTAGTATGGTAGTCAATAGCAGTGATGACTTTATCCTTTAAAATAACCTAAGCCTTATTTTTAGGGCTAATTAGTGCTAATGCTCTAGAAGTACTTGCTAATTATTAATGCTCAATAAATATCTGGTTGTTATTAAAGTCATTGGAATAATAACAATGAAATAATAAAAAGCAGTTGTTTGACAGTCCCAGGAATAAAGAAAGAGAAGAAAAATTTCCCTGGGTAAGAAGGTAAAAAATAGAGATGAAGAATCGATTCCTAATATGGTGAAATGCAATAAGAGGGAAAAATTTTTTAAAAAAGGATTCCTTAGTTTCTTTTAGTTCTCAGCTCAAAGTTAATTTCCTACATGAGGCCTTTCCTGACCTGCTTCAGCCCTCAATTGCTCATGTTTGACCTCATTTCCAATTAATTTGTAGACATATTTTATTTTTGTTTCTCTGTTGTGCATTGTCTCCTCATATCACTAGTAGAATGTAACTTCTTTGAGAGCAAAGATATTTTCATTTTTGTCTTTCTGCCCTTTGAGCCTTGGACATGTTAGACAATAACTGCTTGCTTGAATGGATGAATGAATGAATGAACAAATGAAGGAATGAATGAAATATGGTTAATAATGTTTGACAACAAATTGATTTCTCTTAAAATTCCTTAATTAAGTGCGTTAGAATAAAAATGGAAATATTACTAAATCTGTACAACACTAGTTCACTACAATTTAAATACAAAAAAAATTATCCCTTAATAGGAAAAAAGAAGGTACAGGAGAGAGCCAAGATGGTGGAGTAAAAGCAGGAACTTCCCTGAGCTCTGCCCCCCAAATCCTCTAAATACTTGCAAAAAAATGACTGTAAATCAATTCTAGAGCTACAGAACTCACAGAATGACCCAGTGAAACAAATCTCCACGCCAAGACAATCTGGAAAATGGAAAGGAAGGCTCTATCACATCAGACAGGTAACAGTGTAGTCTGGTGGCACCTGTAGCAGTTTCCAGAATTCTCAGCCCATAAAATTCAAGAAGGTCAGGAGGAAAACTCTGTGGGACCTGTGTGAAGGAGGAGTACATGATCTAACTGGATCTGGTCCCAGTTCCAAGGAAGTAGAAGGTGGTGGTTTCTTTGGCCAGTGCCAGCAGCAGTGGTGGCAGCAGCAGTTGCAGTAGCAGCAGCAGTTGCAGTAGCAGCAGCTACTGCTTCCAGAGCTTTGAGACCATGGACAATGGGGATCATACACGATGGGGATCAATCAGCGGCTTCAAAATCCCTGAAGCCTGGGACACTACCTTCACCCTGACCCCCATCCCCACTAGAAAGAGTTCTATCTTGACAAAGAGTTAGAAAGTCAAGTATTTGCCTGGGAAGATGAGTAAACAACATAAAAAACCCTCAGACTGTAGAATCTTACTTTGCTAACAAAAAAGATAAAAAAATACAACCAGAAGAAGGCAACAAAGTCAAAGCTGCTACATCCAAAGCCTCTGAGAAAATAAGAATTGGTCGTAGGCCATAAGAAGAGCTCAAAAATGATTTTGAAAACAAGTAAGAGAAGTCATGGAAAAATAGGAAGAGAAATGAGAGTGATGTAAGAAACTCATGAAAATTAAGTCAATGGCTTGCTAAAGGATACCCAAAAGAATACTGAAGAAAATAACACCTTTAAAAATAGACTAACTCAAATAGTAAAAAAAGTCCAAAAAAGCAATGGAGAGAATGCCTTAAAAAGCAGACAGGGCCAAATGGTCAAGTAGGTCCAAAAGCTCACTGAAGGAAACAATTCCTTCAGAATTAGAATGAAAGCTAATGACTTTATGAGAAATCAAGAAATTATAAAACAAAACCAAAAGAATAAAAAAAAAGGACAATGTGAAATATCTCATTGGAAACAACAGTGACCTGGAAAATAGATCCAGGAGAGATAATTAAAAAATTATTGGACTACCTGAAAGCTATGATTATAAAAAGAGACCAGTTATCATCTTTCAAGACATTTTCATGGACAATTGCTCTGATATTCTAGAAAAGAAGGCAAAATAGAAATGGAAAGAATCTACCAATTGCCTCTGGAAAGAGATTCAAAAAGAAAAACTCCTAGGTTTGTAATATTGTAATTACAATATTTTAATATTGTAGCCTAATATTCACAGGTCAAGGAGAAAAACAGAGAGTATTTGGAACTCAAAGCTTTAACAATTAATGTTAAAAAAATTCATTTCTGTATCATAAGACTTAAAAAAAGAAGGTACAATTTTCTTATTATTTTGGTTCAGAAGGGTAATTCCCAGTGGAGAAATATCTTCTTCTGATTAAGATGAGTAACTCCATGGCAAATCATATTTTTAAAGAAGTTCTCTTGGGATGACAGAGTTAAATGATTTCCCAAAGACATAGAGCTACCATCTATCAAAATCAGGGTTTGAACCCAGACTTTACTGACTCTAAGACTTATCCTTAAACTCAAAATGTTCAAAATGGAACTCACCAAATTTTCCCCTTTTCTACCTTCTCTATTTCTGTAGTGGAAACCACATGCTTCCAATCCCTCAGATTTGCAAACTACAAGTAACCCTCTACTCATTATCTTCATCTCTGCCCTTACACCATATCCAAGCTTCTACCAAGGCTTGCTGATTTCACCTCTGCAACATCTCTCGCAAGATACCCACTTTTCCCTCTGATATTGCTACCATTTTAGTTCAGGCCTTCACTTCACTTCACTCCTGGACTGTCATAACAGCTTATTTCAAGTCACTTCCCAACTTCAATCTATCCTAGTCTTGAAAAATGATTACCCAGAGTACGCATATTTTCTAAGGAAAAGTCTTAAAAATGCATGCTATAGGCATGAAGGGCAACTGAACAGGGTGAAAGAAAAGTCAGAACATTATATAGGGGTAAGGCTGTATGGGAGATCTTAAGAAGCTTGCTTTCTAAATGTGTAGAGATAACAACCTTGCTTGAGCTAGTAATGACTTTTTGATATTTTTCCAAAAAGGTTTTAAGCTTATAAACATAAGCTTGTAATTTATGATACATCTACTCTGGTAAGTCAGATCTTTTAATAAATGTCACTTATTTTAAATAAAGCATTGAAGCCAGTGTAGTTTGGTACAGTAGAACAGTGATGTTCTAAATGACATCATAGTATAGGGGAAACATTAGGACTAACTGATCAAGATTGTGACACAGGTGAAATTTGTCTTTAGTGCTCAAATCTCTTAAGGTTCCACTTTTCCTGTCTTTCCAACATCAAATACCTTCTTATAACTTTCTCTAGGTAACTTGGTTCTTGGACCTTTAGTTTCCTCATCCCAAAATGCAAAAAGAGAATTTCCTCAAAGGAATTTCAATTTTAACAGTGGAAGAGAAGACTGATACTTGTTTCTGAAAAATCTTGAAATCATCTCAGGCATGAGAAGAAGTGTGGTTGTTCTTTAATAAAATCTCTTTTCTCTAAAAATAAATCCCCTTCTGCCCATTTATACAACCATAGTCCTGTATCTTTCTCATCACTTATCATACTCTATTGAAGATGTTGCCTTGTGAATTAGTGTGATTTCTGGTATATGGAAACATAAATTAAAATGAATAGGACATTAATAAGGAAGTATTTTAAAGTATTTCCCCCCAAATGGATAGGGGACCTCTATTTGGGACTTAGGGACACATTTCTTGTATTTTGCTAAACATTACAACTGTATTATTGATTAATCCTGTAGAGCCTTAGGAACCACATAAAAAGAAATACATTTATTAATTTACTTCCCAGAATCCTCTTTGACAGAACTGCTACTCCCAGGCCAGAGAAACTGCTTGCCCAGCTTTAATAGACAACAAACCTTTTATTTACTTCCTTTAATTGTTGTCATTATTGAATTGTTTGTCCTGATGACTGGATGTATTTTGTCTGGTTCCTATTCCCAGCTTGCTTACATAATGGTTATCCGCTGTTTAGTGCACTTTAGTTTTCTCTTTATTGTAAATAGCTTAGTGCAGAGGAAAACACTTGAGCTATAAAAGGAGTTTAATACAGCAGGGAAACTTTTCTTTAAATCTCTGTGGAGGCATGTGAGAACAATGTTACATAAGATGTGACTTAGAAGTTGCTCTTGTACATACATCCCCTTCACTTCCCTGGCTAAGGAAACTACAGCAATTATATACAATAATACAAACAATACAACAAAGTCTTCCATACTTGGATCCCGCTCTCCCCCCTCTAACACCAAGGCTAAATACACTCTACTTTCCCTCAGTTATTGCTCTCATGACAGTTTAAAGGCAGGTGGCCATCCTGATTAGGCTCTGAGCACTCACTTGACTGCTGGTAATCATACTGAAATGTGTAGAAGCCTACAGAACAACACAGCAAAGGCACACTTGTCTTGGTTGTACAAAGATGAACATGGGAAATACATCTATATACATAAATACACACAGGTATATGTAGACGCACACAGATGAACGAATACATGCGCTTATATGCACACATATGTAACCATGCGTGTAACCACATGTACATGTCTGCATGCATTTGCATAAATGATTGCACATACTTGTGTGCATACATGTACATGTATGCATGTACTCACGGGTATTTATATTTAAGGGTGCTTGATGTAGCAGACAGAGAATCTTCCTTGAAGCCAAGCTGGCCGGGGTTCAAGTTACACCTCTGACATGTTCCAGCTGTGTCACTGGACACAATTTACTCAAACTTTCAGTGACCTAAGGAGCTTTCTAACAGTATAAATTTCAGAAAAGCTATATGACACCTCTCTGAACCTCTTCTTGCAACAACAGGTTGAAGTTGCACCAACTTAAGGATGACGGCCTCAAGTGTAAGGAGTTTTCTCTTACTCTCTCTCTATATATATTCCCATAGTTGGTTGATTGTTCTTCATTCTCAACGAGGACCAAAATGACATGACCATGATAAAGTCAAGTTTCAGCGTCAGACCAGTATGAGCTTGGAATGCTCTGCCGCAGACTGGGCATAGATAGTGCGTGTGAATATTTCAAGTGATTACTCCAAATACTATTTGTAATATATATATATATATATATATATATATATATATATATATATATATATATATATATATATATATATATATATGTATATGTTGTATTTCTTGGAGTGAGAGGAGGGAGTAAGAGAAGCAGAACTGAGAGAGAGATACTAGTGTGAGTAGCTAGGGGGACTCGCTTGTGGGGAGACCGAACAGAAAGGATGTTTGTGATTTCGGCACTCCCTCTGATGGTCTTTGTTAATTTCTCATACAGCAGCCCTTTCTGTTGCTCTTTATGAGTGAATTGAGTTAAAGGATGGAGATCAACCCGTAGGAAAGAGGTTTAACTTAAGTCCCTTTTAAGAAATTTTAAAGTGAATTTGACATGATGGCACTGGTAATATATATATATATATATATATATATATATATATATATATTGTTATAGCCCTGTGAAGCTTTCTCTTCCTAGAAACAGAGGCTGTGGGCAGTAGCCCCTGGAGCTTGCTTTCATGCAGAGGCAGGACGAGTTTGTGAGCTGAGACAAAGATCAGAAAGAGAGAGCTGTCTGCAAGAGGTAGGAGCAGTTGGCCCACGAAGGAGTTGCCATGGGGTTTGGAAGTCATCCTTCAGTCAAGGTGAGAGACGATTTCATTTGAACACTGTGCATTGATTAAAGAGATTGTTCTCACAGTAACCTAGGGGTAGATAGTGTGGTATTTTCTGCTACTCCTTAAGGATGCATCATGCTAGAGAAGATCCTAGCCTGAGAATCACTGACTTTGTGGATACAATGATATATGCTATATATCCTATGAGATACTGAATGCTATGAGATACATGTATGTATTAGATGATGTGTTTTGATTAAGGATGTTGCTATTAATATTATGCCTTACTTTACTGAACATGTTTAGTTGCTGAATAGAGAGATCATTATACTATGTGATTAAACCCTTAAACTTAGACAGCAGCAGTCATCAGGTGTGCTGTCATGATTGGCATTACAAACAGAACAGTTTGAAGTTCAAGAGAATGAATCTCTGGGGTCAGACAAAGGAATATTCTTCCAGAGCTTGAAGTAAGCATCTAAAGTGAAACTTAAAAGATTAAATCTAGATTAGGTTGAGGAAAAGCAACAAAATTCCTATAACTTATGCTAATCCAGGGTTGGGAAATCTACAACCTCTGGATCATATTGTACCCTTTATGTCACCAAGTGTGGCCTTTTGATTGAATTAAATTTCTTCTGTGAAATTTGGATTCAGTCGAGGGGCCACATTTAAGAACCTAGAAGGCTATATGGGGCCTGAGGATGTAGTTTCCCATCCTTGAGCATGTCCATGGCTATACTTTAGCAGTGTTAATACTTTTTTTTAAATCTATGTTCAACCTCAACCAAGTTCTTTCTTGTCAAATTGTCCACAGTTATTGGAGGTGAGGGATAGTTGTGTCTGGGAACATTGGTTCCTTAGGGCTTCCCTTTTGGACTGGCAGCAGCATTCAACTTAGAATCCTAGATTCCAGGATCCCTGTGGCTGAAACTCCAGAGACTGGGACTTCACTCTCAGCACTTAGAACTGAAAAGGAAAAATGAAATGGTCCAAAACCCTAAGCTCATGTCTCTCTGGGCCCCAAGAACTAAGGGGAAGGAAAGGAGGCCTTCTGGACTTCCTCACTTTCCAACCCCCTACAAGTTGTTTCACAGTGTCACTGCTATGGTAAATAGGACCTTCAAACTCAAACACTACTAGAATAAGGGAGCAGATACACATTAATCAGGTAGATTTAAAGATACATCCATTTCCTGCTTTGAGGAATGAGACTGTTTCCCACCCACAGCTATGGAGGATGTCATCATAGAAGTAGTTCTCAGGTGTCTTCTACATAGGTCCCTCCATTTTAGCTATTCTGTGCATGTTCCAAAGCCCTGTTATATTTGGATTAAGCTTATTTTTCTTCTTGATTAATCTTTCTAATAGTAGTAAGCAGCTTGAGGACAGGGACTATTCCATTTTCTATTAGTAAATGTTTATCAAGTTAGGTTAACACAAAGAGATTCTTGTTCAGATATGGATTAGACAAATGGTCTGTAAGGTCTCTCATTCTAAGATACTGAGATTCTTTCACAAGAAAGTTGACTCCCCAGAACAAAAGAGTAAATAAAATGGAGTAAATAAAATTTAAGAAAAGTTAGACTTTCTTTCATTTCTTTTTTTAAAAAAATATTATTGATAGCTGTCAATGAGGCTCTCTTCACGCAGGCCAGTTTTTTCTATAAATATTGGTTTTGGATTAATTTAAAATTCATACTTTTGCACCATCTATGCAATGGAGAGGTAATCAACCATGAAAATTCTACTTTTGAGTTCTTGGGCTCATTCTTTCTCCTCCTCTCCCCAAAGAATGAGGATGTTTTTGCCTCACTGGGTCTGTGTGAAGGTTCCTTGGCAAGTGCATATGATTTTAAAATAAAGATCAATAATCTGCTGTGAAGGGGAATGGAGATAGAACAGAGTACAGTACGCTGACATCATTTCAAATAAATATCCACTTATAGATGGATGAAGTTATTTTAAATGCAACAATATTTCTTATAAAGCAATATTGCAACAGAAGGTGAAAATAGAGAAGTCCCTACATCTTGGAATAATATTTTTTATTCTAGCAGACAGAACCTACTTGTTCCTGGCCTTTGCATTATTATTTATATTATAATTTGTACTTTTTTTGAGGGAAAAATGTGTTCTTTTTCCTCCAGAAGTACCAATTTAATCATTCACACCAGTCTCAACAAAAGCCTTGAGGCACAAAGGTTCCAAATTTTGTTAATGTTTCTCCTTTCTGTTTTCTGAAACTACAGTGATTAAATAGATACCTCATGCAAGAGAAGATATTAATGTCTTACTTTCACATTCCCAAAGAATACTAATGGTTATATCATGCCCACTGCTGCTACCATAGAAAGCATAATTTTTTTTCTAATGAAAATCAATGGTATCTAATAATATGAACTTTTAAGATCTCCAACTTTTCATTTTCATTGGTAATCTTCAATCCTTATTTCCTTCCCTGTGGCTGCTATCAGTAAAACCAAAGTAGGAGTGTGTTGTAAGCCTCTTTGAACTTAGCTAGGCTGGCCCTCAAATAACAAAAATTTAGATTGACGACTTATTCCTATAGCCTTTCAAGGCTTCCCACAGGTAAAAGCTTTATGGAGTCATTATCACCTGGGAAAATCTACACAATAATAAAAACTGTTTTTATTAATTTTATTTTAAACATAAATACTAAAACTTAAATACAAAATAAGAAAAGAAAAAAAGTATCACCACACATCCATAACAGAATGTGAGAGAAGATTCAAAATATATAGTAATAAATTTCCATTTCAAGAAAGCTTATGAAATAAATACTACACATAATGTTAAGAGCTGTCCAACTTTTCTTTGCTTCCTTTTAAATTTCTTTTGGTCTCTGCTGTGCACATTTTTCTTTATTCTTTTTTCCTCCCTTACCCTTCCCCAAGGGCAGATATCTATATCTGTACCTAAGCAGATACATAAACCTATCGATAAGTATATAGAGACAAATGTGGGTATAAATATATATATGTACATATACACACACACTTTAACATACATATTTACATATACATATACATACATACACTTACATACCTATACATATACTTAGATATCTATAATCATCTTCATATATAGATATATCCATTCATATGCATCAATGTAAGACCATACTATACTTATTTGTCCTTTGTTTCCTGAGGGTGGATAATATCTTCCTTCATAAATCCTAGTCTTTCCATATTTTTCTAAGTCTGCCAAATCATAATTTCCTATACCATAGCAATATTCCATACTTATATTATCTAATTATTTTGAATAGTCTAAAATAATCTTTTCTTAATCTTGTTTTTTTGAATTGTTCTTATTTTTTTAAATTCTCAGTTTCTCTCATTTGATTTTAAAAATCTTTTTTAAAAGTTCTTCTATGAATTTTTTTGGGCAGGTGAGCATTTAATGTTATTTTTTTGGGTTAGGAGAAGCTTTTTTTGCTTCAGTATCCTGCACTGATGATGGACCCTAGTCTTCTTTACTCCCCTAACTTTCTAGAGTTAGATTCTTTCTCCTTTGCCTGACCCTTGTGGTTGTTGTTGTCCCCGTTTTTTACTTTTTTAATTATTTGTCTCAACTTATTATTGTAGTCATCTCTAGTTCTGGGGATGGGAAATGGTACCTCTGACCTCAGGGATTCATTCGCCAAGAACTTCACCCTCTTGTAAGTGCCCACAGAGAGCGGTGTTCTCGCTCCATTGCTTCTGCACTCACCGGCAGGTGCTGGTTTCTTCTTGACCACAACGTCTTGGTACCATAGATGGGTTTGGCATCCCTTATCAGAAAGGTTCCCTCAGTATTTCCCTGCTCGAAAACTCAACTCCTGACACTGTCCAGGAGGTTTCTATTTCAGCTAGTAGAATCATTGTTCTGACCCAACTCTTGTTTATTTTCCCTCTGGCACTCCTTTGTCTTTTTTGGGGGGAAATCTGGAGAGCTTGGAAATTTCTGATCTACTGCATCATCTTATCAGAATCCTCTCATAACCACAACTTTGTCAAACAAACAATTTTGAAAGATTTTATAAATATGTCTAATGGAATGCCCAACTACATTTCAGAAGACTGATAATGAAATTACTTCTCATCACTTGATAGGCATTTTTGGACTTGGTAAATGCAGGGATTTGTTTTGTTTGATTACGTATAGTTGTCACAAGTATTTCATTTTACTTTCTTCCCACTACCCACCTCCTACCCAATGGTGGATGGGGAAGGTGGAAAGGCCAGAAAGTAAATACTTATTAATTGAAAAAAGTACAGCAAAATTGGTCACCTCATGTCATAATATGACATTTTAAGTCTTTAGTAGAGAAAAGCAATACTATTTTTCTAATATCAAAAAATATGAATTTGTTTCTTATTCTTTGTTAAAAAGACACATAAGGATACAATTGTTTTTGTATATTATCGACAGTTTGTACATATTAGAGTACTGGGGAATAAAAGTAACTTTATTTTTTTCAAATTTTCCCAATATAATAATCTGAAGATTTTTTTGAAGACATTTTGATAGCTCTTTGTCCTCATTTGTTCATTCATTCTCATGAGCCATTGATTTTTCAGTTATTTTTTGGAACCACAAACTCAGATTTTTCTTCCCATGAAACTTCACTAGGATAACTATGGGGAAGGGAACAAAACAATCAGTCACTTTACCATTATTATACATATAGCTTTCTTTGAAATAGAAACTTAAAAGTCAGGGAAAATACATTAAGAAAAACAAAACAAACAAAAAAAGAGAATTAGAGTTATAGAATTTCTGTTTGATTGGTATGATAATCTGAAGTGGATTCATAACCCAACTCCAAAATTTATTAGCTGTAAATGATGAATTTATCATCAGTTCTCTGGAATTGTGACTGGTTGTTAGATTGATCCTAGGAGAGTTATGTCACTTTTAAGAGTCAATTTCTTCATCTGTACGATGGAAAAAAATCACATTTATACTGTGTATTTCACAAGATCACTGAGGAGCAAAAAGTTTATAGAATCTATGAAACTAAAAGGTAGTCCTTTGGAAAGGCTTACTAAATTGATAAACTTTAGTTAACCTGATCAAAAAGAAGAGGAAAGAAAATCAAATAACCAAAATAAAAAAGAGAAAGTAATAAAATAAAAAATTATAACAGCAATACAAAATAATGACCAGACTCTTCTACAGACTGAAAATTATAAAGAAATTGATGATTTCCTACAAAATTTTTCTACAAAATGAAAAGAAAAAATAAGTTAACAGAATCCAAATGATACTGAGAATTTTTTGGAGGTGTTAAAAGAAAGTGGAGTATAGTGTGAAGGTTTGATTTTGTCGATATGAGAAACTTTTTCTGCTAGTGCAGATGCAAATCTTTCTGCAACTTAAAAAGGATACCAAGATGAAAACAAAAGGAGAAAAACAAGCGTTTTTTAAACTCTTGCTATGGACCCAACATGGTGCTTAGCATTTCACAAATATTTCTTATTTGATCCTAACAACAAATCTAAGAAATAGTTACTATTATTATCCCCATTTTACAGTTGAGGAAACTAAGGCATATGGGGATTAAGTGCCTTGCCCAGAGCCATAGAGGTAAGAGGTGTCTGAGGTAGATTTGCACTCGTCTTCCTGACTTTAGGCCAGACAATATTCATTCCACTACCTAGTTCCCACTTAATAAACAAGGAACTTACAGCCTAATGAGAAAGTTAGATTTGTCATGTACTTTAAAAAATATGCTTCCAAGGCAGCTTATGATGGAAACTCAGAGGATCTGTGGTAGTTGTGTGGTTGTGGTTTGTCCTTCATTCACAAAGGGTATCATGGCATCAGGGAGATGATGCAATGACTTAAAAAATCAATTGGATTTCAGTGAGGGAGGGCTGTGCAAAGTCACTAGCCTCACTTTCTCCTGTGCAGCCACCTGGGTCCAGGGGTCAGATAAAAAATTGGAAGGATCATTTTTAGTTGTGGGAAACCAGAGTAATTTTTATGGGTGAGATTGTAATTGATATTGACCCTAAAGATAAAATATTTCAACAAGTTGAGATGTTGAGAGAATAGCCTCAGTAATACTATAGTGGTGGGAGAATGGGCACTAACAGTGAACGATTAATTGTGGATAATCACCATTTGTTTGAAATACAAAGTTCTGGATGGAGTCATACAAAATAAGGTTAGAAACATAGGTGAGATCCATATGGTGGAAAGCCTTAAATACCAGGTCAATAGAGTTTGTAATTTTATATATAAGCAACAGGGAATCACTGAAGTTCATATCTGTGTGAAATAAAGAATATTTTGACACAAAGAGAGCAATGTATATTCATTGCCAATTCAACCCTAGGCCTGGAGTCAAGAAGACCTGAGTTCAAATCCAGTCTGAAATATCTTATAACTCTGTGACCCTGAGCAAGTTATTTAACCTCTGCTTGCCCCAGTTTCTTCATCTGGACAAATGAGGATACTAATAAAGCCTAACTTCCAAGTTGTTTATGAAGATTAAATGAGTTAATATTTGTAAAATATTTAGCATAGTACCTGGCAAATAGAAGGCATCATATCCATCTACTTAATTGCTCATTAATAAATATTTACATACATATATTCTCTCTAAAAAGAGAGAATTGGATTGGAGTAAATTTTGATCCGTAATCTTGAAGCATTTTACAAATTTCATCATATAGGAAGCAGTTTGTGCTCAAGTATCCAAGATTTGGGGTTCTAATACTCACTTCAGGGATGCACTCTCACAGAAAACATTGGCATATAATAGACTGTGACTGTAAGGAGAAGAGACAGACTATATGTGAGAGTGACAAAAGCAATGTGTGGTGCAGAGTGCTGGACTGATCATAGATTTATTCTTTCCAAACTCTATATTCGCATTCATCAAAAACACTGCCCCCAAGGCAAAATGACTACCAGAAGAATTAATATCAACAAATTGTATCTATTCTCTGAGCATGAACAGTTTGTTGCTAACTTGGAGGGAAAGTTGAACCAACATGCAGTTGACAACAGTGGAGCAGAAAAGGAGTTGGCAGCTTTCAGAGATTTGGTGTATAGTATTCCATTTGCTCATCTGGGTCAGAATACTTGCAAACACCAAGACTGGTTTGATGAAAACTATGGGGACATTCAGCAGCTGGTAAATGAAAAATGAAAACTGCATAGGATTTACCAGAAGAATAGTTCATCCACCTTTAAGAAGGCAGCCCTTAATTCCATCAAAAGCAAAGTACAAGCAAAGCTTAGAGAGATCAGGATTCCTGGCTCAGTAAGAAGGTAGATGAAATGCAGTTTTATGCTGATAGTAACAATCCAAGCACTTTTATGATTTCCTGAAAGCTATTTATGCACTAAAAGCCTATGGTGCATCACAGCTAATCAGTGTTAATGGAGCCACACTGATTAGTGATAAGGACATGATCCTAGAGAGATGGACTGAACACTTCCATAGTGTTAGCAACAGATCATCATCAATCAATTCTGAGGCCATTGACTATTTACCTCGGATTGAAATCAATCCCTCCTTAGCTGAACATCCAGTTGAATAAGAGGTTTTGAGGGTCGTTAGGCTCCTTTTATGTGGCAAAGCACCTGGTGCTGATTCTATTCCAACTGAGATTTACAAGGCAGGGGGACCATTGATCATACAAACGTTGACTGAAATTTTCCAGGTTATGTGGCATAACTCCAGGAGTTCAAGGATGCCTCCATTGTCCATCTCTATACAGGTAAAGGGAATAGATTATCTGGCAACAATCACAGGGAGTCTCTCTTTTAGTGACTGTTGACACAATTCTTGCTAGAATCTTCCTTAATAAGCTGATCTTTCATCTGGACAATGATCATATGGCTGACAGCCAGTGTGGCTTCAGAAAGGACTGAGGAACAGTCACTATGTTGTTTGCTCCCCAACAACTATAGGAGAAACATCAGGAGCAGAACAAAGGTCTGTACATAATGTTTGTTGATCTGACCAAGGTTGTTGACATTGTTAGCTGTGACAGCTTATGGAAAATTATATTGAAATTTGGTTGCCTCCAGAAGTTCATCAATATTGTACATCAATTTCATGATGGCATGTTTGCTCGGCTTCTGGATAATGAACAATGCTGTTGTGCCTTCCCAGTCACCAATGGAGTGAAACAGGGCTGTGTACTTGCTCCCATGATTTTAGCATGATGTTTTCTACCACACTGACAAATGCTTTCAATGAGGATGAACACGGCATCACGGTCAACTATGGTACTGATGGTAAATTTTTCAATTTCAAAAGGCTACAAGTGAAGAACCAACAGGAGGGAGTGTTGGTGCATGATTTTCTGTTTGCAGATGATTGTGCACTCAGTGCAGCCTCTGAAGCTGAAGTACAACAAAGTATGGATCAATTCTCTGCTGCCTGTGTTAATTTTTGACTAATAATTAACACCAAGATAAGATAGGTGCTCCAGCAGCCACCCCCACATCATACATATATGGAACCATCAGTTATAACAAATAGAGAAGTTCTGAATGCTGTGGGTAAGTTCACTTACCTTGGTAGTGTACTTTCCAGAGATGTACACATTGACAATGAGGTTGATGTATGCATTGCCAGAGCTAGCTCAGTGTTTGGGAAGCTCTGAAGAAAGGTTTGAGAGAGAAAAGATATTAGACTGACTACCAAACTGAAGGTCTACAGAGCCGTTGTGCTGATCTCATTGTTATATGATTGTGAAACATGGACATGTCAGGAAACTGAATGTCTTCTATTTCAACTGTCTCAGGAAGATTCTGAGGATCACCTGGCAGCATAAAGTACCAGACACTGAAGTCCTTGCTTGAGCTGAACTGCCAAGTGTTCTAACTATGCTTCAGAGAGCACAACTCCAATGGGTTAGTCATGTTGCTCCAATGCAAAATGTACACTTACCAAAAAGACTCTTTTATGGAGAACTTGCATGGGGCAGGTGATCACATGGTGGCCAGAAGAAAACATAAAAGGGCACTCTCAAGGTCTCTCTCAAGAACTTTGGATTTGACTGTGCAACATGGGAGACATTGGCACAGTACCACTCAGAATGGCATGCCCACATGAGAAAGCATGCTTGCTCTGAGCAAAATTAAAACAGCAAGAAGTAAATGGAAGATATGCAAATTTTGGATATACACCCCAAATATTCACATGGACTCTCTGTGCCCAACCTGTGGTGGAGTATTCTGATCTCATGTTGGTCAGATCAGTCACAGTCAGACACACTCAAATTTCACTTATCATGGTGAAGCCATTTTGCTGCTCTTCAAAGATGAAGGACAACAACCGTATCCTAGTAATTTCCATTGTACCTTGCTCCCTGTCACTCCTCTATCTGATTCTGCCTCCTATCCTCTGGTTGCTACTGCTACTATTGATGATAATTGTGTTGCCTTCTGGCCAGACATATGGTGTGAGAGGTGTGACAGGCACATCAGGACCTAATTAAACCTGTCTCTGTTGTCATTGTAACAACTTGAAGAGTATTGAGAAAGCAGATCTTTGAAGAAAAAGTGAGAAGTTATGAGGGAATCATGAGGTGTTCTCTACACCCTATCAAACATGGATGGGAAAAGTATTCTCATCATTTTAAAAAGGTAGCGCTTAAATGTTATAGTCTCAATAAAATTAGTCTATCCCCATCTCTCAGGGTCACTTGTTCATAAAATGGGAATAATTATTGTTGCTTCTTAGTCACTTTCACAGATGTGTTGTCAAGTTTAATCAGAAAATGAGCTTGATTCTCAGCAATGAGTTCTTTCTTGATTGTAAAGGGCACAAACTCTTTCAATGTAACAGGCAACCCTTGCAAATATGGTTTAGTCTCCTTGAAAAACAGTGTGACACCTCAAGTTTTACTGAGTAGGCAAAATTCACCCTGAACCTCTCAGTAGTATTCAGCTTACCAAATGTTCAAAAGTGGACAAAATATAGAATTGGTGAAGGGTGCATGTCTATTTTCTTTCCCCTTCCCTCTCTGTAACATTCATTCTAACTACCCCCTACTCTCTCCCCACTTCAGGCATCTTTTTTTTTTTTTTTTACAAGAAGCCCTTCTTAATCCTCCTAACTACAAATCCCTTGCCTCTCTAATCAACATATGTTCATCATGGAATTTATTTTCTATTTGTTATGTTTTTATTTCTCATATGACAATACATAAGCATATATGCATATAAACACACAAACACACATACATGCATATATATTTTGAATATAAGCTCCTCAAGAATAGATTTCTTAAAAAATATTGGTATATATATATCCCCAGTGCTAGAAAAGTACCTGGTATGTAGCAGATAATCAAAGCTTGTTGACTGAATGATTCTTTCTCTTTCCCCTCAAAACACTTTTTAGGTTAGTCATTTAGAAATGTTATTGTTATTTTTAAGTCACTGTTCCTTCTTCAAGCATGTAATGGTAAGTGAAATGGGAAGATCTTTCCCATTCATCAATAGGCCCATGTGACCTGCCAGGGCAGAAGGCTTGGTGATGGTGTTGTTCTCTGTTTTGTTTTGGGGTACAGATTTTTGCAACTATGATGGATTTGACTTTCTAGTGTCTGTATAAATGTTTTGGTTCTGTCTTTCACGTGGAAGGTCTGTTGTATTTTGCAATTCAGAACTGCACCAGTATTCATGGCCACTGTAGGTGCTGTGAATATTATATTGGTGCTGCAAAGCACAACTCATAATGAAATTGTGGGTATAATACAGTAATTCAGAAACAAATTAAATTTCTTTTTCAAGAGGACCAATAACATTACAGGGTGAAATCGTGACTCTTGTGAACAGGATTTAAGAGCGATAGAGTTACACAAAGTAGTCAGCCTCACCCTGTCTTCCAGTTGTAGAAGTCAAGTAGCTAAAAAAAAAAATCAGGACTACTGGGATGCAGAGGACATTCTTGGTGTCTTCAACTTCTGAGCAAACCCTAAATATTCCACGCTGTCTGCTTCAGTCACCTCTGTGGACATTGGGACAAATTTTTTTCTTCTGCCCATTGCACAGTGCTTCACACACTTAGGGCAGACAGCCATGTAACTCATAGATATATTTGAGGCCCATACATTTCCTTCAACCTGATTTAGCCCATATATCAAAATGGTTTTTATAGGCTGTGGCCACTGTGCTTACTACTGTATTTTGGGGCTACAAGTGACAGTTATGATAAGCAGCCTCAAAAAGAGCTTTACAAGCCCTCACAGAAGAGGCATATATCGTCTCAGCACCCCACACACCACTGGCTAAAGGAAGCATATAAATAGGATAAATAAGTGTTACATGTGTCTGTTTTTGAATGCCAAATTATAAGATGGGAACCATATTATATGTATAGTATTTCAGTGGACTGCAAACTCAAGATGAAATAGAAATTTGATATAATAGCCCAAAAGCTAATAGATATTAAGTTGTATTAATAGGGGCAAAGTGTTTAAAACACAGAGTTAAAAATCTTTTAAGACAAAAAACAATCACTATTCTCTAAACCACTGTATTACAAATTACAGCTAGAATATTGTATTTAGTTCTGGGTACCATGCATTAGGGAAGAGACAAGTTGGTGCAGGCGTAGATGAAGGTAACTTTTTTAGTGGCACATACATATGCCTATATTTGGGAGTATACTTATATTCACTCTTCCTTGAGGATGGTACAGAGCACTCTCAGTTGATATCCTTCTGCTGTTACTCAACCAAATGGAAACTACTTCTGGCCTTATGCGATTCAGAGGTTTACAGTGAGAGATGAAAAGTTCCCAGACAGTCTCCTAAACTGTTAGAACTAGTGAATAAATTCGTAATTATAAATTATAAATATAAAAATCGTAATATAAATTATGTAATAAATACGTAAAAGAAACTTTAAGAGTCTACTTATAGATCAATAGCTAGTCAGGGTATGTTTCATTCTCTCATTGCAAGCTCCTGGAATCATGAAACACCAGAAGTTAGCACCCAAGCTCTCCAACAGGGTTAACAGGAAGAAGGCAGAGAATATCAGTGCTTGCTTTTCATAACTTGCTAAGAAGGAACCAAATATGAAAATGATTTATGCTTGCATTTTCACTCATAAACAAATATATAAATAATTATTAAATACAGCAGAAGAGTACAAAATGAATTCTTCAATTTAAGGTGTGGGCATCCTTTCCAACGATTAGCATTTATAAATGACTTCTCATCCTTTTGTCCATGTTCTCTTATAAATCCTCCCTTGGGGAAATTCATTTAGCATTCTGGAGACCATGACATTAATAGATACCAGAGAACCATATAGCTCATTCATTGGATACATTTTGCTTTCATCATATGATCAGACCACACCCTTTTTTCTAGTCATATATCTCCAATAACATAGTTTACAATACTTCTATACGAAAATGTAAGCTCCTTGAAAACTGGGATTATTTCATTTTTTCTTGTATTCCCAGTTCCTAGCTAGATGCCTTGCAAAAAGCAGGCACTTAATAAATCTTTGCTGATTGATTTACTAGAGATGGCTGGATGAGTGCAGTGGATAGAGAATTGACCCCAGAGTCAGGAAGAAATCCAGGCCCAGATCCTCCCCAAATGTATTGATGCTGGGAAATTAATTTAACCTCTGTTTGCCACATTTCCACCAACTGAAAATAGGGATAATATTTTCTACCCCTTGGGTTGTTCTGAATCTCTAATAAGATAGTATTTGCAAAGTGCTTAGTGTGGTATCTGGCACATAGGAGTGTCAAAAAGTATTTGTTTCCTCCCTTCCTTCCATGATTGATTCATTAGTAATGTTACATTTATCTAATTGTTACTTTTCTCTGTCATGTACCTCTTCATTGCTCTGTGGGTATGACCTGAAATGCTAAGCAAGATATTCCATTACTCACAGAGTCACATGAATCCGGATTGAATTCAACTTGCAAATTTAGCCAAAATGAAAAAAAAAAGCTTTAGAAATGCAATGGACTTCAGAGCCCATTTAGTCTAGCTCTTTTATTTTTCCTATGCAGAAAAGGAGACTCAAAATAGCTACATTTTGAACCACAACTAGAACTACAACTGTTCTAGTTCACAGGGTCAGTTAATAACAATAGAGAAATAGGCCAGATGGTCTCTCTAGGTCCTTTTGTTCCTATAATTGTAGATATTTTAGGAGCGCCCAGTATCTGATTTCATAGAAAACAATCTCAAGGCAACAGTCACTGGATGATGATGAAGATGATGATGATTCTTTCTTAACAAACTTTCTTTGCTTTGGTAGAACAAAAATGAAAATGGTTTGATGTCCAATATACCCTGAATGCAATATTCCCTTGCCAGGGCCAAAATCTGTGCAGGAGATATGGAACTATGCCCTAAACGTCTCAGGTGCAGTTGGTCATATCTATCTGAAGACTGTAATCACCTGCATTTTTCAAAAGCTGGGCAGGCTTCAGACATGTAGTAGTCATTAAAATGTTGCTTACCAGGCTTTGGAGAACCTTGAAATGTCAAGATTTAACCTGAAGTCAAACTGAGTTTACAAGAGCTTATATTGATGGAAGACTTGATCGTGCACAAGAGATTATGCTCCAGAATGTATGTCATTAAAAGATAAATATAGTGGGAATTAATATGGTGCATCCACTGGACACATTTTATAAAATTTGCTGTGTCATTTCACCTCCCTGGTGAATTATCTTCAATCAGAAAATGTATTTGAAGCATGAAACCAATCCTCAAGCTGAGGGATGGAGAGGTCTCATCTACTCCACTCTATTAGGCACAGTGCAATTTTATACTTCTTGTTATCTTCAGATAGACAGTAACATGACAATAGCTAATATTCAACCAACAGAACAGAGGAATGGAATAACAGGGATCAGAATAGGTTAGGACCACTCAGGTCATGACCTTTTATTGACAACTGTCTTGAGTTTGTTCCTAATATTATGTTCATCTCCTTATTCATACCTTCATACTGAATTTTGAGTCTAAGATATTATATTGTATTAATTGTATTAATAGGTTATGGGTAGAATCTAGATTTAAAAAAGTTTATCTCCAGTAAAGTCACTGCATTGCCAAGGCTTCTGAACCACAAAGTATAACAGACTCTTTTATTAAAGGCAGAAGAAAAACGTTTATACAGACAAAAGAAAGCCAAATTCAAATACAAGAAAGCCAAATCCATCATAGTAACTAAGAAATCAATAAACATTAGGACTGCAGGGGCAGCAACACTTCTAAGACATCCCTTCCCTCTTTCCCATAAGCAAACAGTCACAATACTAACTGTGCTGGTCTATGTCCTCTCTTCCCTAACTGCTCTCATCAACTTTCTCCCAGTTCTGCTCCAACCTTTCCATTCCACCCATTCAACAAAGTCCTCCTACCACATGTGACTTAGGCTTCCATGTGATTTAAGCAGGTCATATGGGCCTATTAATAGTGAAAGATCTTCAAATTAAGCAAAAATATATTAACAATATAGTCAGCAATTATATCAAAATACTTGTAGGAGCCAAGTGTTAGTCAGCTGTGTTTGTCCTTCATTCTTGAAGAGAACCATGATGTCAAGATGATGACATGACTTGCAGTTGACTTTGATTTGAGTAAAAGAGGGTTGTGTAAGGTCACCAACCTCACTTTCTTCTCCTGAGCCATCTGGGTCCAGTTAGGCTCTAGCAGAACACTGAATGCCTAATTGACATTTTCTGCTTACTGTGTATATGTGTGTTTTCTATTGTAGACTCTATTGCATGTAACTTAGCATAGTAATACTTCTTTGATACTTCAATGGATTTGTGACCTTACTGGTATGGCTAATCCTTCCACCAGCGCAGATCATACTACATTCTCATCCTAATAATTCCTACCCATGTACAAATATTTAATGAACTATCTATTCAATGTATCAGAGAACTTTCATTCCAATTGCGTGGAAACTAATGTAGTACTTGGGTTCTCCATTGAAGCTCCAAGATGTCTTGCTGTATGAAAAGTCATTTCCACTGACACACTTCTATTACAGTAATTCTTGAGACAGGATGGAAAGAAGCATTTATTAAGCACTTACTGTATGCCAGGAACTGTGCTGTTTTCTCTCTCTCTCTCTCTGTCTCTCTCTTTCATTCCCTGCATACATACTCACACACAAAGAAGTATACATACACACACATATATAGTATACTTACATATATGTGTGCATGTGTGTGTTTGTATGTGTGTGTGCGTGTAATTTAGTTTGATCCTCACAACAAATTTATGAAGTAGGCATTATTATCCCTATTTTACAATTTAAGGAATGTTCACAGATTACAGTTAAATGATTCATCCGGGGGTCTGGTATCTGATAAGTATTGAAGGCCAGATAGTTCTTCCTGACTCCCAGTCCTGTGCCCTATACGTTGTGCTACTGACTCTTAGTAACATGCTACCATCTTTTGGTAATCATTAATTGTTCCTTTTAGTTGCTTTTTCTGTCATATATACTTTTTGTTTTTCCTCAGCAGTAGTAACTGTCTTTCACCTATCTTTGTATCTCCAATGCCTAGCACAGTGTCTGGTGCATAGTGGGGATTACTGTTTTTAATGCTTTGACTTGCTTTGACTCAATTTCACAAACCTATCGAACCATTAGAATAATATAGTAGTTATTGTAATAGTAATATGTACTTATTAATTAAGTAATAGTAGTACATAATAGTAATAGTAATATAGTGTTAAAATGATGGGATTTATGGTTGAGATCATTCAAAGTACTGAATAATTGTGAAAACTGTATTACAGATTAATCCTCCTGTGCAGCTCTGGGCACTTGACGTTATTCGTTTTCTTCAGTTGATATTAAGGTATAAGTACTTAGTAGCTGCCCAGTTCAATTAATTTCATAACATATTACACTACACATTAGATATATAATATACTTAGTATACCATATACCCAAACCCTACTATAAAATCCTTTGTCCAATATAGATATTACCTCTTTCAACCTTGGTGCTGAAATTAAATTGCTTTTCTTCATTTGGAATGATTAAATATCACCGAGTTGTTAATCCCTTTATACAAAATATTCACTTGACTCAATATTCATTCATAGCAAAGAAGTACCAAGTTATTTTCTCCAAAGAAGAAACAAAGCCAATCACTTGGGGAGTGGCTATACATCTTGTAGTGTATGAAAGTACAGGAATATTGTTGTGATAAAAGAAATGATGGATAAGACAGGATCAGAGAAACCAGAGAAGAGTTTCAAGAACTGTTACATAAGTGATGTGAGTGGAACCAGTAAAGCAACTTATAAAATAAGCACAAGTATATAAAGAAAAATAACTCTGAAAGATTTCAGAACTTTTAACAATAATGTGACCAAAAATGACTTCAGAATTTCTTCCAGTTTCTTGGTAGAGAGATGGTAGAATATAAAGTAAGAGACAACCATTTTCTAATTTAGCCAAAGTATTCATTTATTTTGTTTGGTTACATTTGTTTGTTATGATAGAGAGCTTCTAATGGGATGTGAGCAGGCATAGTTGGGTAGATGTAGTGATCAAGAAAATGGGAATAAAAAGGGCTATCAATGAAACACTGAAAAAGAGAGCAGAAGGAAGATAGAAGAGAGGTTATAGTCAAGTAGGGAAGCTTTGTGACTGTCATGTTAAATTTAATGTATACATTTTGAAACTGTGCATTAGAAAGATTCATAATTTCATATAAAGCTCTCTTTTCTGTTCTTTGTATATTGAGATGTTCATGTTTGTTGATATTTGTTAAGTTTACAGGAAGAAAAGTTACATTACAAAGGGCAGACAGTATTGTTGGATAAAATTAAAATAACAAGTGTAAGGGGGGATTGTTCCACTTAGATACTTTTAGAATACAAGCAAAGTGGAAAAGATCTGTTTAGTAACTTTAAATTTAAAATGTATTTTTAAAATAAAGGTTGAACTTGTTTGCAGAAAAATAAAAGCCTCCTTTCTCCTCTCCAGATGGTGGTAACGAGTAATAAAATGGTGCCAGAGCAGAAAGGAGAAGGACGTGGATAATATTAATCTGACCTAGAAAAAGGTTTTTTTTTTCCTTTAACCACTTAAAGAGTTACTTGGTTTCATACATAACATACTAAGTGTTAAATACAGTCCTTTACACACACCCTTCCCCTACTCTGCCAGCTCTCCATTTTGATCACCCTTAACCCCATTTCTCTTGATTTCTGAATGTGCTCACACTACTCCTAGGGAGTTTCAGTGTGAAACACATGCATGTTACTTGAGATATACAATTTCCATATTGGAAGGGTAGCTTCATATTAACATTGAACATGTTTAGGCACTTGTAGGGCAGTATAATAGAAACTTTGGGATTCTGTATATTTTGCTGTTTTTATGGTATAAGGCAACTTAGACTGTAGAGGCCATTTAGTCAACCATTCTCAGGTTATAAATGAGGACAGAGAGATCAAGGGACATTCGGTTTCTCAAAGAAAAAGAGAGAAGTAAAAATGAATGTTAAAAACTGTTTTTGCATGCCGCTGGGAAATAAGATGCACATGGAATGGGGTATATGAATCTATCTTGTCCTATAGGGAAATAGAGGGAATGGGTAGGGGAGAAGGGGGGTGCTAGAAGGAAGGACAGATTTGGGGAAGGGGTGGATGGGGTGTGAATCTCTCTCTCTCCCTCGCTCCCTCCCTTTCTCTCTCTCTCTCTTTCTCTCTCCATGTGTATATATATATATATATATATATATATATATATATATATATAATATGAAGAGAGAGAAACCGTATGTGTGCATCTACATGTATCTAGGTATATGTGTTTACACAAACATACATACACACATGCACACACAAGTACATACATGTCAATATGTGCATTATGAATACACACATCCATACACACGAACATATGCATGTATTGTGTATATATCTATAACGATCTCTTTATCTCTCATGCATGTATTTATGCATTTATAGTTTTAGCAATCTCAAAGTTACTATATCCAAAATAGAACACTTTTGAACTGTTAGGGCAATCACATCCTTCAGTCAATTCCCAACATTGATACCATCTTTAACTCTTTTTTCTCATTGTGATTTCTAACTTCAGAGTTTTTCTCCTAAATATTTCCTTTTTTCTAGTCACTCAACCATCATCCTAGTTTGACTCTATATCAGATTTCTCCTGTATTTGTGAAATAGCTTTCTAATTGATCCCCTTCCCTTGTCTCTTCCTAATCGAATCTGTCCTCCACTCAATTGTGAACTTTTTTCCCCTGAAGTGGAAGTCTGGCCATGTCAAGTCCCTACTCAGTAAACCCCAGTGACTCTGTATTCCTTCTGGCATTGTAGCACCAATGCTATATTCACAACGTCTGTGGCAGCCATGAATATGCTGGGACAATTCTGAATCACAAAATACAACTGACTGCACATGGAAGACAGAACAAAAACATTTATTCAGACACTAGAAAGTCTAATCCCAACACCATAAAGCCAAATCTATCATAGTAACAAAGAAATCTATACACTCTACACAATAGCAATGCAGGGGGCACTACTACCATTGGGCTTCCCACAAACCAGCTCCCTTAAATCACAAACAAATTCTCCCAGTCAGGGCAACCAGCTGCCTTGCCTAGTTCTAATTGCTTTCCAACTTCCTCTCAGCTCTGTTGTAGCTGTTCCTCTTCCTGTTACACCTTTCCTACTTCACCAGTTCTGTTCCATGACTTAGATTCATATGACACAGATTTCTATGAGACTTAAACAGCTCACATGGGCCTATTAATGTATGGAAAAAGATCTTTCCATTAAGAAGCAAAATTACATTAACAATAAGCAAAGATGCATTATCAATGCATTTGACCCCAAGATGTTTCTTATCTATTACACAGGTCAAAGGGGCAACTGATATCAACAGAACTTTAACAGGGATAATAGAAAATAAAACAATATTATAAACATAAAACAATATATAAACATATACAAACATATAAACATATAAAACAATACCTTAGGGTGGGGCTTGAGCATAAGTACGCCATTATTCCCACTTCAAACAAATGAGGCCTAAAATATAGGTGTAAGGGGCGACAATATCTTCTTCTATAGCTACTGCCTGCTGAAATTGGACATAGAGCTGTGCCTGCCCCAAGAGATACCCTTTGATAGGTTAGTTCTTTAGCTGGCATCAACTGGTCTAAGGGTGACACATCACATTGAATGGGTGGTAACATCCAGCTTAAGAGATCAGGTATCTGCAGGTGGAGCATATTAAGCCTGAAGAAAACAAATCTGCTAAACAAAGTGAACAGACAAAAAGTCAAAAAGAAACAAAGAGACAATAAGTAGAAGCAGGTTAGATATAGGCTTATCCATGCTTCTGGAATCCATGAACCCCATAGCCTTATTCATCGTTGGTTTCTGTTTCCTAATTTGCAGTTTTGGGGTCATCATTCTGGTTGGAGGTATGCTTTCTTTAATCTGAGATGGCACCTGACCAACCTCCCGCTCTTCTTGCAGATGTGACAAAGTTAAATACAATGTTTCAGGAGGATCTATAGGGGTCAGTTCTTATTTCCCTGCCCAGTCTAACATCAAACTCCTTTTCTTGATATATTTTGTGTAGTTAACTAGTTGGAATGCAATCTAGCCTTCCAAAATCTATCCCTGCTCTCAGTACAGCAATAAACAATTGTTTTCTTGTCATTCTATTCTGATTTTGAATCCACTGGCTATTTATTCTCCTCTCTTGAGGAAATTTATCTTTTTCACTGATCCTTATCATCCAAGATATCAATGATTATCCTGTCCTTTGGATGAACCAACAGAAAATATGACCTCCTGCTGAGTAAAATCCTCAACATTGACTCAAACATTGGGTCTCTTCTTTTTGCCTTAGAATTGGCCATGCTTTTGCCTGAGAAACCTCCCACCCATCCTCCCTCGTTACTTTTTTGCTTCATTCATGAGCTAAACTAGCAACAACTCTTTCTTCTACCTCCTGAGACTTTTTAACTTGCTCTTCTAAAGGAGGGTTTGAATGCTGCTGGATAAAAAGCTTTGCATGCAAACCAGCCAACTCCAGTTTCATCCAAACTTTCTCTTCCAGTAGCTTTTCTCTGCTTTTACACATAAGGTTACAACTTGTAAGCAAGTCCCAGGCTCTCCTACATACCCCTGCCAGTTCTTTCCCTATTTCTATTGGTATTCCTTGCAAACATTTTTCAAAATCTGTATGTCCTCCCTTCTACATCCTTGATTTCCAGTTTGTGAAGAGTCCTATGGTTTAGCCCATTCTCTCGCTAGGGAGGAATACGGTAAATCCTACCATCCTGGGATATACATTTCTCTCTATAAAGTCTTTGTCTCCAAATAGATGTGTGCTATTTCATAATCCTATCTTCATCACCACTTGTAGCACCAATGCAATATTCACAGCACCTATGGCAGTCATGAATATGCTGGCACAATTATGAATTACAGAATAAAACATTCTTTATATGGAAGACAGAAGAATCAAAACATTTATTCAGACACCAGAAAGACAAATCCATTATATTAACAAAGAAATATATACACAATAACAATGAAGGAGGCACTTCTATCCCCAAATCTTACCTCTCTTAAGTTTCCTACAAACGGGCTCCCTTAAGCACATCACACATAGGTTCCCTTAAACACAATCACAAATAAACTCTCTCACTCACACTAGCTAGCTGCCTTTCCCACTTCTTATTGTTCTTGACTAACTTCCTCTCCACTTTGCTCTAGACCCACTCTTCCTCTTCCACCCTTCCTGCTCCACCTCTTTCTGTTCCATGTGACTTAAAGTCATGTGACTCAAGCTTCCATGTGACTTAAACAGGTCACTTTGCCTATTGGATGGGAAAGATCTTCCCATTAAGAAGCATAATTACATTAACAATAAGCAAAAATGCATTATTAATACAGTCATCAAATTTCAACTCCTCTGTTTGGCATTTAAAGATAACTATAATATGAATCCTTTCTACCTTTCCAGTCTTTTTGTACTTTACTTTCCTCTATTCAATCTATTATCCTGATAAATGCCTAATTTGTTGTACGTCAAAAGTCATAATCATCTCCTATGACTGTGCCATTACAGTGGCTGCCTCATATTCCTAGAATGTTCTTCTCACCTATGACTGTCAGTTTCTTGCACTTCTTTCAAGACTTACCTCAAACTCTACTTAGTACAGCTAGCCCTTCTTTCCCCAGATTGCCAAAACTATCCCTTTTTTGATCTCTCTCACCTTGCACCTTGTTCCCCTACTTTATGCTCAGTCAATATTCCAGTAAGAGCACAGAAGGGTACAATAGTTCACCATTGGGCCAGAATGAGGAAGCAGCTCCAAGGGGCATGTTGATTGTGCTACTTTATTTTTTTTTCCTTTAGGGATTAAGTATTCTCCCTATTTTGACTGACTTCCATTTGAAGTAAAATTATTAGACCCTTATTTTAAGAAAAAAACAAAGCTTTTAGAAACAGTGATTTATGGCTAAATTTTTAATTTTTGTAATACAAATGAGGTCTCAGTATTATGTGTTTTTATATGATGATAGGTTTCTCCAAATTTAGTTAGCTTTAGTCTCAGAAACAAGACATGTGGTCTACCTCATGCTTTTTTTTGAAATGTCTCTATATCACTAGGAAAAGTCACAGTGTGAAGTGACATAACTTGAGAGAACCCAGAACTCTCCATACACATTTATTCCATATATGTCAATGGAGAAGTCTTTTTAGAGAATGGAGCAGGATGGGGAAAACTGGCTAAAATCCTCTTTAGGACAGGCTAAATTCATTACATAGACTGAATCCATCTAGGAAAAGAGAAGTTGGAAAATGAAATAATTGAACAGGAAACTAAAGCCACAGAGTTTGTTAATACATACAAATTGTCCATAATAACTACGCTAACAGATTCATTGGAGTTCTCATCTTTTCACTTTGCCTGTGCTAATGCAACCAAAATTTTACAGTAAGTTTCTTGGAATGATTGTTCCTGATTTTTACTGAGAATAGTAAACCAAGTTGGAAAATGAGTCTATGATTCTTTATATTGAACTTCATTTCTGAATATTAAAATATTGACTGATGAATCTTTCCTTTTTCCTCTTCATTCTTATACTCTGTAGTTTTGACAATGATTAGCAGTGACAATTAAGAACTTTAAGCACAATAAATCCATTAATATACATTGGCTAGTAATAATGACAGAACCTGACAATCCAAGGACTTGCTTTTGGTGCCTCAGGCTTGGTAAGGCAATGGAAAAGGATCCCTAAAGCTACCTGCTTTGTTTCAGTTACTGTGGCCTCTAGTAGAGCAACCCTGAAAAACACTCAATTTATATGGTTGTTTTGAGGCTCTTGGGGCCTGGCAATCTTATTTAAGTAGATGCCTCCAAGCAACAACTCTCCCATAATAATATTACAATAATGCATCAGAGAGCTATTTATATAATGATGTATTACTCAAAATGTGGTGCCAACCAGAAAATCAGCAAGGGAGATCATAAAATTTTATTTAACCTTTTGTTAATTTAAAGGCTCCAATATTCCCTAATTTATTTATTATGTGTGGAAAAGAAGGGATGACAATTTCCTTAAAGGCTGAGAAATCTGCATACTCTTATTCAGCAAGTTAAGAGGGTAATTACTAATGGGAGAAATACAGGACTTTAAAACTTCCAATAAAAAAAAATTCATGGACCTCTTTGGGTATAGAGTCATAACTAGGTGACAATTGCTGAAGGGATCTGAGATTCAGGAAGGTGTCATTTTAGGTAAGAGTTTTAGCACCCTGTTCAAAAGGGAAAATGAAATTGATACCTTCGATGTATTAAAGAAAGAATTCTAGGAGAAAATAGAATATTGCATATTTTCCCCCACCCCTTCAGTGAATAGAACCATCAGTACCCAATACTAGAGTGCTCCTAGGAATAATCTAATCTTCCAGTTAAAGTCCAACAATGAAGCAAATACACAATGATGAATGCTTAAGCAAAGGTCTTCTCCACCTCTGCCCCCAATAACAGCTGCAGCTCATCCACCAAGATGAGGAGGTGTGGTTATTATCAGTTTATGGTCAAAAGGGTCCATCGGAACTTCTAAATGAATGGAGAATAGCAGCTGAGCCTGCAGAATTCGGTAATTCTTGCCCTTTGATCCTGTACTTTCTTTATCTCCTGGTCATTGGCCTGTCTCTGTACCCTGACCCTGATTTAACCTAAGCTTGATTCTGAAGGACGACCTCAGGATACTGGTATATATACATATATAGATATAGATGTAGATCTATCTATAGATATCTATATCTATACATATATGTCTATATCTATCTAGATATATATTTATCTGTGGATTCACTTAGCAAAAAAAGACTTTTGCCTTTTGTCCTTTGGAAAGTCAATAAGCCCAGTCTCCTCTTTTCATTTCTGCCAATCTTTGATCACCTTGTCCTTCCCTTGCCCGTCCTGCCCCTCAACAATGAAAAGCAGCTTCTCTACTCCATCGACCAGGAGATAACTGCCTTAAGTAAATCTGCAGGGAATAACACAAATATCTATGCTCAGAAATACAACTGTGTCTGGAACAATTTTTCAGGGGGATAGAGGATAATGCTTGAGATGTCTCTAGAAATATTGAACTACTTCTGGTGTTGAGTCAAGTCAGACCAAATCAGTACCCAGGATAAATTTGAAGGTTAAGTCCTGTCAAGACAAAAGAATCTAAGAATTAACAGACTTAGGAACATCCTACAATATTAGTCTCAAACTGTTGTGTTGATTAAAGCATTGACTAAACTGATTCCTCCGTGTGCTTACATTTTGTTTTATATCTACCTTTTCTTTGTGTGAATGACACATGTAATATTTTCTTTTAGAAACTGAATACTCATTCTGATTTCTGTATATCTGTCACTGGCAGCATCATTCATCTAATCACCTGTGTCTGAAACCTTGCTGTTATCTTGGACTTTTTCTTCTCTCTTACCCACTATATCTAGTCAGTTATTCTGCTTTCAAAGTCCTATTATGCTACTCTCAAAATGATTCTCAAACATACTTTGTCCTTTCTTTTGCTATTGCTACTACCTTGATATTGATTGGTATTTACCTCCCGCCTAGAAAATTTATTTAGCCTCACCTGATGGTCTCATCTACTATCTATCCTCACTCCAACCTTTATTCCAAACTGTTCATTTATCTTATAGACAGATCTGATCATATAGTCCCTGTGGTCAATGATCCTCAATTATTCCTTAATATCAATGTACTAATGTTAATATTTCTTAGCATAGAATTCCAGTCCACCCCAAACTGATACTATGCTATTATTCCAACGTTAATACACATTACTTCCCTGTCCATATACTTCATTCTAGCCAAACTGATGATAGGTTACTACTAGGTCCTGGATTGAACCAAGCAATATCCCTCAATTTAGAAATAGCCTTGTTCCTTTAGCATTTTAAACAATTTGATAAATTCTGATGAATAATACCAATGACACATTAGTTGCTTAACACTATTTGCTTGTATATTCAGTGGGTACAAATGTAACTGATAGTATTATAAAAATGATTATATCTACAAGTGCAAAGATAGTTGAAGGATTATGAAAATTATACATAGAATTTAGTCCATACCCTGCAAAATCATTTTTGCTTTAGGTATATTCATATTTCAGATAGAATTTTGTTGTTATTAAATTAAGATGTTCTTAATTCAATACAATATTCTTTTTCATTTTGCAAGTAGTATCAATGTTCAGAAATAAGTCATTGCATTTCATCTACACTAAAATATGCTCTGAAAACTCTTTCATTTGTTGCAGAAGTCTTACTTAGATATATATAATCTTTTCCTATGTATGTCTTGCACAGGAATGGCAAAGCTAGAGTTAAATGATTTAACTCTTCATGGGAAAAGATTTTATGAGCCTTCAAAAATGTAACTTGAATAATCACCCATGTGTTCAAAACGTGTCTTTGGTTGTACATCTGTAACCTGTGTTTAGATCTTACATTCTAAAGTTTTTCTCTTCCCCCAAACAGCAATAATGCTTATTTAAGTTTTTTCCTCTAAAAGATAATTAAGGGTAAATTAAATTCCCATTCAAACCAAAATGATGTTTGAGGAAAAGTTTAAAGAAATTTGAGGAAAGTATAAAAGTGAAAGGCATGCATGATTTGAGGGAAAATTTCTCACAAAATTTGAAAGATGAGTTAGTTAGGATGTGTCTTCTATATCCTTTATAGTGGGTTTTTGTGGATTAAGTTCACAGTATGTAGAAAAATAAAAGCCAAAATATTGAACCATGGGGGTTCTTATAGAAACTATATAGCAAAACTTCATTAATCTGGGCCCTCTTCTACTTGTAGCTTTGTGATAAATTGGTACAGAGGATATGTGTGTATATATATACACATATATATATACATTATATATATATATATCAGTACACACACAGTATACACACACATTATATATGTTACCATATTTATAGTACAGATAGGTGAATGATGGAAATAAGATTTTAGGCAATAGCGGTATGTTTATGTTTAAGAACAAACTCTTTTCCAGCCCCTTTAAAGTATCAAGTTTTGCCCACATGAGCAATTAATGTGCTGACAAATTATTAAGATAAAGTCCTTAAAGCAGGTCACCTAAAGGTCTTTCCCAGGCAGTACTTTGTTAGTACATTTTTATTTAACTCATTGACTTCACAGCAACAATAGGTAACTTTGTTCAAGGATACAATCAGAATCCACCCCAAGTAAGATACGAAACAAAGAGATGATTACCTATTTTGTCATGCAGGATGTCCTATACAGAGTCTACACAGAAGGATTCCCTATCAGTGAAAAGTATTTCCAAATGTTCCCATTCTCACTTGACAATGTTTGAATTGTGAAATGACACAAAAACTCAGTGCAACTCAGTCATTTAAATAAGATTAATGTAACCATCCACACTGGAAAAATAAAGTAGAGGGGAAACATATACAGCACAGGTATTGACATTCAGTTGAGTTGCTCCAAAAGCTCCTTGAAGTAGTCCATTAGTTTTCTAGATAAGCTTCAGTTCTTTTCAGAAGGTTGGACAGTAAGTAGTGCTTAGAATTTAATAGAAGACCATGAGGAGGTGTAAAATTTGGGAAGTCATGCAGTGATTTCAAGGATTGCAATCTGCTCACTGATACAAAAGCCCATTTTTTCCCCAGCTGATAAATGGTCAAAGGATACGAACAGGCAGTTTTTAGATGAAGAAATTAAAGCTATTTATAGAGAAATGCAAATTAAGACAACTCTAAGGTGCCACTTCACATCTACCAGATTGGCTTAAAAGGACAGCAAAGGAGAATATTTGAGAAGATGTGGGAAAACAATTTGGAATACAAATACACTATTCTAATCCTAAATGCACTCGATTCTAAATCTGATTCAATCAATCTGGAGAGCAATTTGGAACTTTGCCCAAAGGGCTATAAAACTGTGCATACCTTTTGATCAAGCGACACCACCACTAGCTTTACATTCCAGAGATCATAAAAAAGGGAAAAGAACCTACATGTACAAAGCTATTTATGGCAGCTCTTCTTGCGGTGGCAAAGAATTGGAAATTGAAGGGAAACCTCTCAGTTGAGGAATGGCTGAATGAGTGTTATATGAATGTAATGAAATACTATTTTACTATAAGAAATGACGAGCAGATAGATTTAAGAAAAACCTGGAAAGTCTTACATAAACTGATGCTGAGTGAAATGAGCAAAACCAGTACAACATTGTACACAGTTCAAGACAATTCTAAAAGACTCATGATGGAAAATGCTATTCACATCCAGAGAAAAAACTACGGCGTTTGAATGCAGATCAAAGCATACTGTTTTCACTTATGTTGTTGCTGTTTTATTTTTTCTTTCTCTTGATTTTTCCCTTTTGTTTTGGTTATGCTTTCATAGAATCCCTAATGTGGAACTATATTTAGCATTATTGTACAAGTATAACCTATATCAAATTTCTTACTGTCTTGGGTGACCCGGGTCCGGGTCCTTCAGGTGACACTCTCTCAGTGGGCTTCTGCTTCGGACGTCTCCGGATTTCCCTCCCCGGGGGACTCGGCGGAGGGACTCAGTCGGACACTTCTTCAGGAGGCATATACTTTATTAAGTGCAGAGGAGTCCCCCGAACAGCCCAGGGCGTTGGTTTAAGTAAGGTTCTAGTTCCGGGTAGCTATCCATTGTTTAAGTAGGTTTCTATTTTTAGGTATCCATCCTGATCCACCCCGAGGGTGAGGCTTTCATCTCATTGGAGCGAGCCCCTCCAGACCAAACCAAAAAAGGGGCACGATTCCCAACCCAGGTTGTGTCCCCTTCTGGTTGGTTAGTGGTTATTTAATTTCAGACCAGGAAGTCTTTCTAGTGCTGAGCTGGCAGAGCCACGTCAGCAGGTCAAATCTTCCTAGTTTTCTCATTCCCATCCCCCCAGGAGGTTTATTGGTCCATTACGCCCCTGACAACTCCCCCTTTTTGTTTTATAAGGGCAGGTGAAGGGCCTGTCTTAGGCTATGTGGCCTGCCTCCATGCCTGGTACCGAAAGTGGGCAGGGCCCCTGTCTTAGGCTATGTGGGTGGCCCCCACCTCCAGCATTTCTGGCAGGTGGACCCACAATAATCCCGTCATTGGGTACCTCTGCAGCCAATGGCATGATTATCCAGGTCATGGGACCACAATATTCCCGTCATTGGCACAATCACAGCGAAAGCCCATTATGAATCTTAGTGGGGTGATAGTAGTCAGCGAGCCTTAATTTAGCCCCAGCCCTCATTAGTCAGGTAATCAGGATCGACCCCCGGCAACGACCCCTTTGTGTTTTTGCAGAAGTATATCAGCCCTCAGCTGTTCCAGGGTACTCATCCACAATTTCATAATACATGACAATAAGCAAGGTAGGCAGAGACAAATCACACATAACAGGGCAATTCCCAATCCAGTAACAAAGAGGTATGAAGCCATTGTGTAACATTAAGATTTCTCAACCAGTCTGGAAAAAGTCCATGCTGATTTTTCATATCCCTCTTATAATGGTCTGCGGCATTTTGTATGCTTTTAATTATCTCATCTAACTTTAATATATAAGTATCTAAACTTTGGAAGTCATCAAGTCTGGCAATAGCATCTTCAAGCTCTGTGCTAGCGTTAAGCATGAGGGCAGTCATGCATGCAGGTCGTAACAGCTGCGTATCGCACGATAGCCCTTGAAGCATTGATTCTACCTGTACCATCGTGGCCAATGCTTTTACCGCAGAGGTCAGCGCGGCTAGCTCAAGTGCCACCTGTCTATTTATCTGTTGTTGCTCCACCCATGCCTCTTACGAATAGATCATAAAGTCGGATAGATCATGTGCCATAACTTTACCCTCATTCTGCAGTGCCGCAAGTTCTATTTGTTGTAAAACACTCATGGCTAGTCCAATGATATCCATTGTAGAAATGTCCAGTCCCCGTCTCACTCGTGCCACTCGGGCAGTGATCATTTCAAAATAGTCTGAGTCCGCAAAGGGTCTATAAGATCCTACCGGCAAAAGGTTACCAGGGGTATTTTCAGCAATATTACAAAGGTGCCATTCCCTGTTAAGTCCTTACTCTGAAGGGTGTTTGATAGGGACCCATTATGGCAAATAATGTTAAAATCATGGGTGCCAGTGATGCTCCCGTCCCTACAAATCAGGAACATTTCGGTGTCTGTAGTTGTCTGTGTCACTACCTCAAAAGAGTTGCAATGTCCTGAGCTAGAAGATTCATCGCAGTGGTACCCACGTTCCGTAAGAAGGTTAAACCACTGTTTGTTCAGTGTGGCATTGTCTGTGAGGGGCGCACTATTGTCCGTCATGTGTATGGCCTTTCCGAACGCCGCTGCGGCGTTCCATAGGTGTGCCTGCAATACCACCGTGGTATTGATCTGGTTGCCGGATACCGCATGAGGGACAGGTGCAGTGAAGTAGGGTCCTGGGATGCCATCCATGAAATACAGGTGGGTGTTGTTTATCATCTCTCCTATCACCGGATAACCTGTAGAGCAAACTTGGACAACATCAAACATATTCGGGGTAGGTATACATGCGGGTAAGGGTGATTTTGGGAATCCTGATAGGTAAAACATATAAAGGGTGTTTCCAATCTACAAGTGTTTGTTGTAACTGCACCAACATCGGCAAGATAGCCGAAGAGGACTGCGAAAAATCTGCAGTGGCAATATGAGTAAGGAGGTGGTAACAAAAAAGGCTATCTGTAATTAGATTAAAGGGTTCAGAGGGGCATAATTGTAAAGCTTATAAAACAGCATATAGTTCGTTTTTCTGGGCAGAGGTATATGGTGTTTGTAAGATCTGCAAAATTTTCTTGGCTGGGATATAAACTGAGGCCTTATTTTTCTTTGTCGCATCTGTAAATATGTTAATGCCGTCGACCGGCGTCGATTGCACTAGGTTTTTTGGAATCGACAAGGGCAATAAAGCCCACCCCCTGAGCGATGGAGGCAGATGACCTTGAACAGTCTGGTGGGTAGTTAAGACCACCACCCAAGTTTCTGATTCATGTGCTAATTGTGTGAATATCTCTACAGAATCCTCTATTAATATGATAGGAACCTTACCGGTAATGCCTTGAGCCAATTCTGAGGCTTTCATTAGCAGCAGTCTCCGTGTCTCTAGCTTAGAGGGGACACTTTTGTTGGGTTTGGAAGGATAGACCCACGCCAAAGGGCCAGCCTGTTGAAATATTGAGGCAGCTATACCTAAAGATGGGTTTGACACAACAGTTATATAAACCGGCTGTAGCGGATCTATGCGTTGGACAGTGGATTCGTTAGCTATGCGCTCTATAGCATCCATAGCCTGCATAGCCTCTTTGGTTCAGTCTCTAGGGGAATTAAGTGCAGAGGGTCCTCTCAAAATTTGGTAAAGCGGTCACATTAACTCATTGGATATAGGTGCAGTGTTCCTTATCCATTGTATGGACCCTATTAATTTCTGGAAGTCGTTTAATGTCTTAACCGCTGTTCTATCTATAGAGGGATTTTTTCTAACCTCCGTTTGTGTGACGATTCTCAAATGGTAAAAACCCCGTATACAGATGCCAAAGGGTTACATTTCTCTTCTTTTGTAAGTTACAAAATGGCCTAAATTTCATTCCACGAACAAGTCCCACAAAGTCCTTGTCTGACCAAACTACTATTGTCCCATTTATCCTCCAGGTGAACAGATTATAAGCGTGTCATGTATCTTTCTCATCCCATGTCTCTTGTCCGTCCACAATAGTGGCACACCAGGGATACCCCTCTGTTCCATTCACCTGTATGTATTTAAAACCAAACCCATTCCAATTCCCAGAAATACCCTTCTATAGACAAAGTGGGAAACCTGCGACTAGTCCTGAAAAGTTAGTGTCTCTGAAAGAGAGTCCCATTATTATCATAGTCTAGTCCATCATCTTTAAACATGTGAGAAATATTGCCTTGGATGATAAACTTAGGCATTGTCTCACTCCATGACATCACCCTTAACCATGGTGGATTCGTGAGGAACGCCCATCTCTGTGGTTCCTTCGGTGCTGGGTCGATGGACGCAGTGTTCTTTGAGTGTCATGATAAGTACGAGAAAAATGAAAGGAGTCATTGTGACCTAGTTGATTAAGCTTCTCCAGAAGTTTTTTCATCTGCCACTGATAGCACCTCCTCACTCCCTGTGACCGCTTCACCTTGGCGGTTGTCCTCTATCATTGTTATCCTTTTCACTGGAACCCAAACTTCTTTATTATCATCTGTTGAAACACAAACATACCCTTTTCCCCACGTTAACACTGTATGAGGACCAAATCAATTTTTATTCTCATCGTGCCACATTACTGGCTACTTTCAGGGCACTTGTTATTGTTGATTCATTCTTTGCAGACTCCTCATTAGGAAATGTTAAGAATTTCATAGCAGCCAATAAGCCATCATTATAGAATTTTAAATAATTTAGAGTATAAACAGCCAAACAGCCAATTGTAATTTATCATCAGTTTAGAGTATAAACAGCCAATTGCGAATTTATCAACTCCTGGTCCAACTCCTCCTTTTTCTTTTTGCAAGTAGGTGTCCAGGGATCGATTTGCTCGTTCCACTATAGCTTGACCAGTGGGATTATGGGGGATTCCAGTGACATGTAAAATGGAAAATTCCACCATGAACTGTTCAATGGCTTTACTGACATAAGCTGGACCATTGTTTGGTTTAATGCTTTTTGGTACTGCATGATTTAGAATGTGACCGAGTGTGTGTGATATAAAATATTGCTGTTTTGGCCCTTATTGGTAGTTGAACTTCCATAGTTATCTGTTTAATACTATCTGCCCTATCAGGAATATAGGCTGACTCTACTCTAGGTATCAATGGTACTGTATACTTTCTGTCTGTGATGTATTGCAAGGTTCTTTCACATATAATAATGCTTGCAATACTTCATATAATTCATTTTGTTGTGTAGAAGTAAATGTTGTTTTAAATTTATGCATCTCCCTTTTAGATGGAATATACATAGATGCCCTAAAATTTTTTGTTGCATCTGTAAAAACATTAACTCCCTCTACCAGTGAGGAAGAGCATTTGTTGGCCCAAGATCATGGCCACGTGGCAAATTGCTGCCCAAAAGGAATTGGGAGCCCGTGTTGGAAATTCTGATTAATCAATATCTGTCATTCCACAAACTCTTGTATGCAGTTCTCTATTTGTTGACTTGTATACATAGTATATATTGTGTGAGGTTTCTGTCCTATTAACATCCTTACTCTCTTCACTGCCTTATGTATGACTTGGGCTACCAGCACAGCATAAAGCACACAAGCTCTGTTCTTTATCTGAGCCAAATGTACCCACTCAATAATCCCTTATTTTTGATATAAAACTCCAGTGGGTATTTTTTCAGTGAATAAATTGTTACTTCCAAGTCCTGTGATTCTAATATCCTGCTAATAGTACACCCCATAATCTTTTTCTGCACTAATTTCAAACATTCCAGTGCTTCATCTGTCCATTTTCTGCATGAGTTTAATTGAGAAGGACCTTTCAATAAATCATATAATGGTTTCATTTGATCAGTTGTAATTCCCAACTGTGGCCTACACCACTGAATTACTCCTATCAATTTCTGAAAGTCATTTAAAGTTGTAACCTTTGTAGAATCTATGATAGGTGACTTCAAACTTAAGCCTTACCACCTTACATCATTGTTTCACAGGGTAGTTTCTCCTTCTCTGATTACATTTACTCTGAAAAAAAAAACTTTTTAGAAATTAAGTTGTTAATAAGTTCAAACACTAAATTTAACTTTTGCTTAAGCCAAGGAATGACTACAAGTTCAGATTAAAAGAGCAAGATCTTTTCTGCTTCATAGACCATTACATATTAATTTACCAATACATTGTCTTGAAAATGAAAATTTAAAACCGTTTAAAATTTGTCCTGTTGTTGACAGTCATTAAACTTTTACAAAAAATGTAGTTGAAAACCTTCAAAATAATAGTTCTCTTCTCTTGATCTAATCTGAAATGATAAAAGTTACAATTCACTGTAGACCCAGCTGAATGATGAGTTGGGACTGCAGGGCAAAAAATCTTAATGGTTCCATCCTTTACTCAAGTAAATTTTATTTCTGTGTCCACTCCTTAAGGACTTTTTTGAATGAGAGGGTTTTGAATTCCTCAGCTGAAGGGAGGGAGACTTCTGGACAACTGCCCAGTGGCGCCAAGTCTATTCCATTCTGCTGGAGAGTTTCAAAAGCTTTATCTCTGCTGAGGTGTCCCTTTAAGATTTATGCATATTTCCAATTTGCCTAGTGCCAAATAATATAACAAATCCTGATCTGTTTTAAACATCCAATTAGGAGTGACACGTTTCACTTAATATGTGAACAGAATAACTACCTTTTGGTTACTTCTCATTATACAAAATACTTTTCTTTTAGGTGAGGCATGAGATAATGAAAATGCTGATCAGCCTGCCCCAGATCTCTCATCTGTCTCTCCACCCTCACTATCTGGCCAGGATCGGGAAGGCAAGAGAGAGAGAGTTCAACCAAAAACCTTCAAATAATTTCCAAAACTTTTATGCTTTCCTTAAACTTCATATCCATGTTGTTTTCCTAATGGGCTTTGATCAAAGCCCCTTTTAAAACTGCACAGACACTACGTCCCTGCATTTCCCATCCAAGACTACACCTTGCAATCACATAAACTAAATAATATAAGATTAGTTCCTCTCTTTCTCTCTCCCATACTTCTCCCCGATGCTGCAGCCATCAGAGAGAAGGGAGGAGGGGGAGGAAAAGAGATAACTTTCCAAGGTCCAGCTACCATGGAGCTGACCGTAATAACTCACAAACACACGCACACAGAACATGTAAAGACAGAACACATATACAGACAATAAAAGAATCCAAAAAACTAAGAAAAAATTGTCAGAAATCCTCTGTACACATTATAACTCTGGCTTAATTTCTATCACTGTGTAACTAAGCCTTGCATAAGATTCCTTCTCTAAGCTTTCTCCCGTACAAGATTGCTTTTTTAGACTTACTCCTGCAACTTTTTACTGCACCATAGATCTGTGCCGAGTGCCAGGGCTGGAAGAACATCCGGGCTGCTGAATTTGCCACTGTGCCACAAATCCTGGGCAAATTTTTTGCTGTGCCACAAATCCAGGCCCTGGGCCAACTCTGGATGTATTTTCTGGTTGAATTTCTGACTGCACCAACTCCCTCTTTCCTCTCGGTCCTATCTGGTTGTGATTGTCTCCTGAGCTCCCAGACCGCCAATGCTCCGAAGATAAAAAAGGGGGGCAGTAGAGGGGGATCTCGACTCCTTGTCAGAAATCTCCACTAGGGAGTCTCCCATTTGTATCGCACAAGCGGCAGCCCAGCAAGTTGGACGTGGGGTGCCCACAAGGGCTGCTTTTTCCACCCCGTACATGACAAAACCAGTCTCAACGAGCAACCCAGGGGTGGCATCCACATAAGAGGCCATTTGTGTCCCCACTACTTGCCATGTTTGAGGAGTTAATTCTGCATGGCAAACCCATGGTGATATAGTTTGTATTTTTACTACCCACTCCCTACATTCCTTTATATGAATTTTTGTGCCCGCTTCTCGGCAGACTTTATAAAGCTGGCACGCCAATACTCCTGAATCCTCTGGCTGCAATTGCTTAGCAATTCTATTGCCCATTTTCTCCTAGGTAGCCCCGTCTACCTAGGGTGTCCGACTCTTCCGCCCTTAAGCGAGCGGGATACTCACGTCACCTGGCGGGGTCCCGTCTATCGTGTGCCCCACGATAGGCGCCAATTGACCCGGGTCCGGGTCCTTCAGGTGACACTCTCTCAGTGGGCTTCTGCTTCGGACGTCTCCGGATTTCCCTCCCCGGGGGACTCGGCGGAGGGACTCAGTCGGACACTTCTTCAGGAGGCATATACTTTATTAAGTGCAGAGGAGTCCCCCGAACAGCCCAGGGCGTTGGTTTAAGTAAGGTTCTAGTTCCGGGTAGCTATCCATTGTTTAAGTAGGTTTCTATTTTTAGGTATCCATCCTGATCCACCCCGAGGGTGAGGCTTTCATCTCATTGGAGCGAGCCCCTCCAGACCAAACCAAAAAAGGGGCACGATTCCCAACCCAGGTTGTGTCCCCTTCTGGTTGGTTAGTGGTTATTTAATTTCAGACCAGGAAGTCTTTCTAGTGCTGAGCTGGCAGAGCCACGTCAGCAGGTCAAATCTTCCTAGTTTTCTCATTCCCATCCCCCCAGGAGGTTTATTGGTCCATTACGCCCCTGACACTTGGGGAGGAGGAAAGAAAGGGAGGAAAGGAGAAAAAATTAAAACTCAAAATCTTATGAGATGAATGTTGAAAACTATCTTTTCATGTAATTTGGAGAACAATAAAATGCTAATATGTGAAAAAAGTCCATCTTTTAAATCACTGATATTCTGGTAGCAAAGAAGGATGACATTAGAGAAGAATAAGAAGCTGGATTGGTTGCAGCATATCAATGATGATAACTTACATGTTAGAATTGACATCTAAAAACACAATCAAGGATATTCATGACTTGAAAAATGAGGTCAATTGGTCATACAATAAGAATGAGGAATAAAAGAAGCATGGGTTGGGTTATTTGATTACTTTAGTTATTGTCGTTACTTCAATATTTATGTTTACTTCAATATTTTATGGCTCTATAATTTCATATACTTATACACTCCATTCAATCCATTGACATATATCACAATCCATATGCATCTCTTATAATGATTACCTCCTCCATCAGTCTCTTTGCATATCTTGTCCAGTTCTTTCTTTCTGATCACACATCACTCCAATTTTATCTTATATGAGCTTAAGTCAGAGTCTTTTTTAGTGATATAGCTGCCTCCTGCTCACTTTGACCTATTCTTTTGGGTGACCCTCACCTTTAATTTTTAAGAGATTGTAGAATCTCATGACATACATCCACACAACCTGATTAGAGGAATAGTGATGGTAAACCACATGAATCTTTGTTTCAAGAAGCTCAGGGTCATTAAAAACATTAACCAGCCTCATTAAATAATTTCTAGAATGCCCTTCTTCTACTGAAATAGTCGTTCAGTTTATATGTAATATCTATATGATGAATGAGTTCTATGGTTTTCCATCCAAGTGCATACCATAGGCTAGACAATAGGCATTCCTCATTCACTTTTTGTATGTGTGTGCGTGTGTGTGTGTGTGTGTGTGTGAGTAGTTGAGGCAAACAAGTTTTAAGGAAGTTCTTTCTTGATCTAAGATGTGATGTAGTTCACAAAAATATCATCCTCAAAAAGACGTATGAGCAGAACATTACCAATTTCATTGAATTCCTATTCAGTTTGAACTCTGTGTGGGACATTCTCAGTGACTTATCTCAAAACCTTGGGGATGCATCCTTCTCCCTGGTTCTTTACTTGAAATTGATAATCAGAGAACTTCCAAACTTATCTATACTGACTTATATTTCAAAGACTCATATATGATTTTGTCATCTGTCAAAATTTGTTGGAGAAAAGGTTTTATGACAAGATTTTGCTCTATACGGATGAAAAAGTTTTTTAAATGCATTTTAAAAATGCAACAGTAAACATAGTGGTGCCTTACATTTTTTTGCACCTTTCAGGAAATTGTGTTAAGAGTCAAGGTCGATAAGGAAATTAATTGTGAAAGGCTACTTGATTCAATTAAATTCAATTCAATAGATGCTTACTTAAGCACTATTTGCCAGGTTAGAGGCAACCTGGTATAGTGGATAGAGGAGTCAGGATGACTAGAATAAGCCATGGGTCCTCTTTCTAATACTTACTACTTGGCTCTGGGCAATTTATCCTCTCAGAGCCCGAGAAAATAGTGTTTAGTCTGTAAGTTTTGGGAAAAAAAGTAGTTTTTATTCATTGATAGAAGAAATTCCTTCATGTGACCTTCCCTATAGCAGCAAAATTGCAGGTCTAGATATAAAAGAAGGGGCAGACACTATGCTAGGTACTATAGATGCAAAATAAAAAATGGAATAAATCCTGTCTACAAGTAGCTTATAGAGATAAATCTGTCACCACCACCAGCACCATCATCATCACCACATACTTTTATATAATATAGACATCATACATGTGTAATTTTAATGCCAATCAACACAACACACCTGATTACTGCTGCAATCGGGTCAAATCTAACAGTGTAAACCTCCTACTTACTCAGAACTAAACTTTACTCAAGAAACTAAAGCATTCACAATTCATAACAATATAACAACTACCACATGACTTTAAATAGACACAAATACATACATATGTGTGTGTGCATGTGTGTGTATATATATATTATATATATATATGTATATATATATATATATATATATATATATAAAACACCCTCCACCCCCTAGCACACAATAGGTTCCAATTTCCTCAATTTAAAAAAAAAATTATCCAAGTAAAGTTCTCTTGAGTGGTAGGGTGTCCTCCTCAAGCAACAAAAACTGAAGAATTTGAGAAAATTTGAGAAAAAGACTTTTAATTTTTCTCACTAAAAGCCTGACTCCTTGGAAGTAAATCTAACCCAACTAGTGAATATGTGCATCCTCTAGTAGAGAAGAAGTGGGCATAAAACATTTCTGGCTCCCAGAAATGGTTTTTATTTTTTAGAAATATACATGAATGAGTGTGTGTGTGCAACCACTATTCTTTAAGCTCATAGGAGGCAGATGTATATGTATTATTATTTTAATGATATAAATAAGAAACAAAATCTCTAAGAGGAAAAGTGATTTACCCATTACCATTTTAACCTAGCTATGGAATTCTCTGAGAAGATTTCAACTCAAATCTCATGACTCTATGCCCAATACTCTATCCACCATGCCTCTCTGACAAATGAAGGGATAAAATTTATCTAAAATTGCATGGTGAATTTTCAAAGGAAGTAATATAAGAAATACCAAAAGATAAAATTAACTGAATAATTAAACTCTTTAAAATAATTGGAAGGAATTCAAATACACTTTTTCAAAAACAAAATCAAGGGCCAAGGTAAAGAACAACTTTTCATTTTATAAAACACCATGAAATGAGAAATAGATTATTCCTCTGTACATATTTTAAAAATAGAATAAATGCCTTTGATGAAATAAATTGAATAACAAACTCATCAAAATTAAAGAAAGTCTCTACAAAAAAGATAAAGAATCAAGTTGCAAAATATCAAAGAAGAGCTACAAACATTAATGGAAGACTCAAGATGTAGAATTGATGAAGTTGAATAAAAATCAGTGAATATTAACAATAAAATTAGAAGAATAAATCCTGGTCAAAAATAATTCATGACAATATATCGCAAAATGATGTACATAGAGGAAAGATTGAAAAGTTCAAACATTAGATTTACTGAGTTTTCAGAGAGCTAGTAAAAAAATAACTGTATTAAATAATTTGAACTCTATATGTTTGAATTGAGAAAATTATGCAGGAGAGTCGATAGCCATCCTGCTATTGGTAAAGGAAAAATAACTAATAATATTCTGGCATGGAGAAATCCACAACTTGAGAATGTGAGACATAATTATAAAATTACAAAATCTTAAAGATAGCAAAAATAATTTTTGGAACGTAAAAATTAAATTATATCAATTAACAAGCATTTACTATGTACATGCCTTTTTTTTTTAATCAGTCACGTTTCTAGACACACACACACACACACACACATGCACACACATACAAACCTCTTCCCTCAATGAATTTGTACTCTGTCAGGTGAACAACATGTACATTAAGCACAAACACACATATAATATGAAAACTTTAATGATTGTTAGGAAGTTCTTGTTGCTGTATTATATTTTTCTTTTTTTTGTAAATTGAAGCCGAAATTGACCTTTTTGCCACTTCTACTCATTGCTCCTAGTTTTGTCCACTGAAATCAAAGAGAATAAGTATAAACCTTCTTTGTATTACTGAAATTCAAATATTTAAAGGCCTTTACTACATCCACTTTGAAACTTTCAATTCAGTTCAATTAAAAAAAGAACAACAACATATATTTAGCACCTACAATGTGCCAGGCAACAACTCGTGCCCTCAAGAAATTTACAATATAAAGTGAGAAAATAACTCATAAAAGGAAACTGAAAAGAGAAGTGTAAAAGAAAGAACATTATGGAATAGTTTTTTTTCCATGAATTTGAAACCCTGTAGAGGTACAGATGGAAATGGAGTTAGTCGGAAGTCTAATTTCTCCCCACTACAGAAGACAACTTGGAAGGAGTTTGATACTTCAGTCCTCTAATCAGAGGCTAGAGGAAGAGGTATCCAAGGTTCAAGTCAACAGCTAGTTGATGGAGTTTATCTTGGGAGGAGTATCTTGTTCAGCGGAATTGAAATCAGACAGAACTTCTTTAGGCAAAACATGCATGTTTTCTCCAGCCACTTCATCATGGAATCAATTCTTCTCTGTCCTGATTGTCTGCTTCTCATTCTTCAATTTATCATTACCCTTCTCAATGAGACAATGATGTTCAGAAATGAACAGGGTAATCTAGATGAGATCTCATGAGAGCAGAGGAAAGACAGACTTTCATCTTGTGCCAAGCTTTGTTTGTCTTAACGCAACATACAAGGCTTGAGCTTTCTGTTTGTTTGTTTTGACTGCCACTTACACTGCTAACTCATCTTGAGTTTGAAATCCCTTGGGTAGAAAAAAGATCATTTCATGACTTCCCCATTTTCTTACAGCACAGCCAAGATGGCAGAGTAACAGCATGGAATTGTAGCGCTTTCCCCCCAGATCCAAACAAATACCTGTAAAAAAATGACTCTAAAAAAATTCTTGAGCATCAGAACCTAGAGATTGACTGAATGAAGCAAAATCTCCATCCTAACATAGCCTGGAAGGTTGCCAGGAAGTGTCTATTATGCTGCACTGGAAGCAGAGCACAGTCCAGTCTGGGCCATGCTGGCACAGAGTAAACACTGGGGAGACTGAATCATGGACACCTGTGGTTGTTTTCAGACTTCACGACCCCAAAATCCTGAGGACAAATTGAAAAGTCAATGGAAAAACCTCTGGGGCCTTTATGAGAGTGCAAAGTGGTTGGACCCCAGCACCAGAATGGCAGAGGGGATAGAGGAGCCTGGGGAGGAGTAGCCTACAACCGCAGAGCAGGGGAAGGGGCAGTAACAGTGACTATTTCTGGAACTCTAGGCCCACAGATTGTGGGCAGGAGTTGCGGGGGAATCTAGCAGCTGAAAGTACACCCATCCCACGTCAACTGGAAATAGAAAACTGCCTTAATAAAGACTAAAAAAGTCAAGTAAATAGCTGGAAAAATGAGCAAAAGTCTGAAAAAAATAAGGCTATAGAATCTTACTTTGGTCACAAGGAAGATCAAAGTATACAAACAAAAGACAACAAAGTAAAAGCTCCTACATTCAAAGACTATAAGAATAATGTTAGTTGCTCTCAGCAGATAAAAGAGATCAAGTAGGATTTTGAAAATCAAGTAAGAGAAGTAGAGAAAAAATTGGGAAGGGAAATGAGAGTGATGAAAGAAAATTGTGAAAAAAAGAGTCAACTGTTTGCTAAAGGAGACCCAAAAAATGCTGAAGAAAATAAGACCACAAAAAAGACTAACCCAAATGGCAAAAGAGATACAAAAATGCCAATTAGGAGAAGAATGCCTTAAAAAGCAGAATTGGTCAGATGGAAAAGGAGGTTCAAAACCTCCCCAAAGAAGATAATTCCTTAACAATTAGAATACAGGAAATGGAAACTAATGACTTTATGAAAAATCAAGAAAGTATAAAACAAAGCCAAAGGAATGAAAAAAAGCAGAATGTGAAATATGTCATTGGACAAACAAGTAAACTGAGAAATAGATCCAGAAGAGAATTTTAAAATTACGGGACTACCTGAAAGTCATGACCAAAAAAAAAAAAACCCTACACATCATCTTTCAAGAAATTATCAAGGAAAATTTCCCTAGAACCAATGGGTAAAACAAATATTAAAAGAATTCATGGATGGCCTCCTGAAAGAGATTCCAAAAGGAAAACACCTAAGAATATTGTAAACAAATTCCAGAGCTCCCAGGTCAGAGAAAATATTGCAAGTAGCCAGAAAGAAACAATTCAAGTATTGTGGAAATTCAATCAGCATAACACAAGATATATCAACTTCTAGGTAAAGGGATCATAGGGCTTGGAATATGATATTCCAGAAGTTAAAGGAGCTAGGGTTAAAAACCAAGAATCATATACCCAGCAAAACTGAGTGTAATTCTTCAGGAGAAAAAAATGGTCGTTCAATGAAATAGAGTACTTTGAAGCACTCTTGTTGAAGCGACCAGAGCTGAATAGAAAATCTGGCATTCAAAAATAAGAATAAAGAAAAGTATGAAAAGGTCAACAGGACAGAGAAATCATAAGGGATTACTAAAGTCGAACTGTTTGCATTCCTATGTGAAAAGATTATATTTGTGATTCTTGAGACTTGAGATTTTTACATGCAACTGGAAAATAAGATAAACAGGCAATGGAGGATAGAAATCGATCTTGCCCTAAAAAAAATTGATTGGATGGGGATAAGAGAAAGGAGATGTGTGAGAGAAGGGAGGGCAAATTGAGGGAAGTAGTAATCAGAGTGCACGCTGTCTTGGAGTAGGTAGAGGGGAGAGACAGGGAGAAAACTGGAACTAAAAATCTTTTGGAAGTGTCTGTTGAAAATTAAAAATAAATAAAATTTTAAAAAATAAGTCATTCCTGAACTCTCCTAGTGCTGGCACCTTCACCCTAAAATCATCTCCTACCAGTCCCATATATACAGACACACATATATGTACACACACACACACACACACACACACACATATATATATGTATGTATGTAAAATTCATACATAGTTGCTTTCATGTTTTTTCCTCTATTGGACTTGTGATCTTCTTCAGGGCTGCAACCATATTTTTAACCTTTTCTATGTCCCCAGTGGTAAACACAGGGCCTGGCACAGAGTGGGTACTTAATATATATTTCCTTTCTTCCTTCAGTAGGGAATAACTGATTTGTTTCAAGCATTAAAAGATATTTGCTGTGTGGCATCTGTTTTCATTCAATGGCTCAAGTCACTGTGAAACCTTCAAATTAATCAAAGAGTTGTTCATACCTAAAAAAAAAAAAAAAAACCTTGCCTCTATACATACCTAGAATATCCATCATTTTAAACAACAATGACAGACAGTAAAAGTGAAATAATAAATATTTTCTGTAAGACAGAAGATAAAAAAATCCCCCACAAATATTTGCATTCTCATATGCTGCTAAGAAACACAAAGAAAACAATATTTTAAAAATCTACAACCACAAAACAAAGACATCTGAGAATTAACACAATCAAGAGACATATGTGAAGATAACTCCAGAAGCATAATGACCTAAATAAAGTTGTAAACAATTACAGAGAAATTCAATCTTTATAAGATAAACTGAATGATTGTGATAAAAGTGCCAATTCTTCCTAAATCACTAAAAGGTTTCTCTAAAAAGCTGGATAAAGATAAAAAATCACATGGAAGAATCTAAAGAATTTAGTCTAAAAAAAAGCAAGCTTATGAATCTTGGTTTATATTTTCATATTACACAACATTTCTCATCAAAATGATCTTACACATGTTAAAAAAAATAAGCAGAGGAAAGGAACAGAAAAAGAAAGTTGGGGAAAGGAAGGGAAGAGAGGGGAAGGGAAATGAACTAAGTGACTGAAATAGAGAAGAGAACATAGTCTAGTCAGTGTGTGTTCAAATTCTATATTCACTCTCTTCTCCAGTTCTAAGACAGCTTCTTTGTTTTATGCAAGTGGTTTTGAAATGACCACATCTCTCAATTCAACCAAAAAGTGCACTTACTTAAGTGTTTGAAAAAAAATGATGTACTTTTAACTCTACTCTTACACACATGCTACTCTTACTCTTAACTGTCATAAAGTGTGAGCCATTAGTTTGATTATGTATCCCTGGAAATATTGTCAAGAATTTTAACTGTATTTGGGTCCAAAGTAGACTTGTTGGTATGGATTTTATGTTTTGTTCATCTAAGTTAATTTTATACATTTGTACAAAAAGTCAAAATTTAAATTAAATGCCTATTAACTACCCTACTATCGCATGTATTTTTAGAACGAATAGTGTTTCCATCAGGTGAAATATTGAAAATTTTTAATATTCACAGAACATGTGTGCATTTACAAAGTGACCTATTCATAGGTATATGAGCATTTACATAAATATATTTACATTCTGTGTATGGATACATTATGCTACAATATAAGGCCTTAGAATCAAACATGCCTTTTATTAAAGCTAAGTTTACAACTGTAGTCAATTAAAAATAAAATAAACCATTAAAGCAACTTGTATCTTTATTATTCAAATTACAGTAAAATAATTTAATCAATCACATTAAGATAAAAATTATACTTGCTGAAAATTAGAACGCTAATACTAATTTAAATTTATACACTTTATATTTTATCAACCACTTAACATGCTTTGTCTTATCGGATCTTCCCAACTACCTAGCAATGTAGGCAATTCAAATAGGATCATAGGATTTAGAGATGAAGAGATATTAGAAATTATTTTTTTTCCTTCATTTTATAAAAAAGGATATTGATATTTTAAAAAGTTAAGTGAATTTCATATGGTGGCACAAGGCAGTAATTAAAAGAAATGGGATTTGAATCCAAGTTGTCTAATTAATGAAATCTATGTCTTAGACATCTAGCCTATAATTTTTCTGCAGAGAAGTGGAAAGAAATTTTCATCCCTGGTCCTTTGGAATAAATCCATTATTACACTGATTAGACTTCTCCTTTCATGTCTTCCCAGAGTCTTTTTCTTCACCAATGAAGTTTAATTCTCACACCTTTTCTCACAAAGCTGGAAGCCCCAGATCCTGAAAGTAACATGTAGAAAACAAAATGGAGGGAGAGATTGGAGTCTCTCTCTCTCTCTCTCTCTCTCTCTCTCTCTCTCTCTCTCTCTCTCTCTCTCTGTCTCATGTCCTCCAGCTCCTTTTTCTCTCTCATCAACTCCCACCCCACTCTTCATGTTGACGCAGAAGAGAATCCCATAACCAAGGGGGTTTTGGACTGGGATTGTACAAGAGTTTTTAAAAAGAAGTTTTAAAAAATCCTTCCTTTCTTCAGCAAAAATGTATCCCAATACTTTTTTTTATTATTGAAAGAGATCCACCTTTCATCTTGATGAAATTCCAGTGGAAACACATGTTAATATGACTACATGTTGCCATAATAGAAGAATCATCCATTTTAAGAGTTAAAAATAATTAAATTTCTGCATCCCTAGGATTCTTTCTGGATCCTTTTGTAGAACCCTTTGTGCTCTGCAGAAAGATCTCACTGGTGTACTTTCTTTTTTTCCACACTAAAAATAAGATCTTTATCTCTATATTAGAAATGGCAAGATACCCATCTTTCTTGGCTCAGCTGTTTCATCTTTCTAGAGAAAAAGCAACCACCCAATTATACACAGCCATAAATTAAGTTGACAACTCACATGCTGGAACTGCCACACTAGCCTGAGCGGTTTAAATTGTTCATGAGTTTCAAGCCCCTACCAAGTGGAGGAAGGGAAGGAACATTACAGGCCCCAGTGGAAACTCTGTTTCTTTTTTATTTTCAGACTTATCAACAACACATTCTGGGTGATGGCAGCAGTTATGTGCCTCTCTTTCTCAGTGGAGCCATTATGCTAAAGAAGCCTCCCGTGCTCATTCACATAAACATATCCTTAGCAAGGAGGTTGGGTTCACTGGTGGCGTATTTATCATGCTCAGCAGGAAATGCTGGGTACAGAGGTTTGGAAACTGACAAAGTTCATAAATGTGGTCTTCACTCTCCCTCATCTCCCCACACCCCCAGTCCCTAACACCCACACTTCATTGTGAAAGCATATATTATGATCCTCTTGGAGATCATCCTGGACTCATCCATGAAGCTTAATCTGCAAATTTACAGTTCAAATAAATGAAAATTAAAAATCTGGAAAATTAAAACCTGGTGCAGCTGGCAAACACACAGAGCCTCAATTACCTTTACAATTGCTGTGTTATTCTGATTTTTCACCTGCTCTCTCATTTTTTTTTTAATGCAGGATGTAATCTGCTTAGATTTATTTTTAAACTGAGAATTTAAAGCTTTATTCCAATGTATGATTTTAATGAAATTAAGTAATATTTCATTCTTGTGCTATAGAAGAAGGTCCAGTGGTAGCCTGTGACTTTAACCATAGAGCCCCTGAAAAATCACAGCTTAAGTTTTGAAAGGGACCTTCGCATTCATCTAGTCCAAATTCTCCATTTTACTGGCCTTAAGTAAACGAGTCAGGAATAACGTAAGGAGTATTGAAAGAGCCAGGATTTGGAACCAGGGTCTCGGACTCCAAATCTAGTGCTATTTTCACTGGATTTTACTACCTATCCAAATAAGTGATATGAGAGAGCATATTTTTATAGCAATTCACTTGAAGTACCCAGCTCTATTACTTCATCTGCTACAGCCGTGCGTCGTTCCAATTTCTGTGCAGTATCGGTATTTGGTTACTTCTGACTCCTCCTTAGACATAAAATGGGACATTCTCTCCTCTGGCCAGGGGCCTGGTGTCAGAAAGGATGGAGTGAAAGATTTCTATCTTCCACACCTTGGAAGTTTGGCTTTTGTCTATCTATGTCTAACATACTTGATCCTATCTATTTATCCTTTCTGGTTTTCTCTTTTACTTAACCAAAAAGAACTCTCTAGTCTTATTTATTGTGCTTCACTTCAAGTAACTCATATATCCTGAAGTATATTCTTTCTTCATTGTTTTTTATTACCTATTTGGATTCCTTGTCTTCATTTTCTTGCACTTTCTTGTACTGTTGAACTCTGTTGCTCTAAAGTAACATAAATATAAGATCACAGTGTCTTCCAGGATAGCAGAAAGATGATAGATGTGGAGTTAGAACCCCTGAGTATAAGTGCAGAGCCAGTTACACTAATGCATGTCTGATTTTGGAATTTAGTTTCTTGGCCTGATGTTGTTTTTCATTTTCAGAAAAGGACATGACATCACAGGAAATGTTTTGATTTGCCCATGAATTATATTAAGTGAGATAGTGACTCAAAGCCAGCAGCCTCACTCTCTCCTCAGTCCAGTGACAGGATAAAAAGTCAAAATGACTGGCAATGGCCCAGGATGCAATGGACGAACATGGCATCTTTGATGTCTCACAAAACAATAGGCTCTCCACAGTGCCTGCTTCAGCTGCCTTTGTGCTGGGGGAAGTCTTTGCATGCTTAAGGTAGCCATCTCCTTTAAAATTCTGAGGCTTGTTGATTGTCTTCAACCTGGTTTAGTCCATTTTTCATCGTCAGTTTTACAGGGTATGCTACAATTTCTCAGAGTCACAGGTGATGGTTCATTGAGAACTAGACATCAATGGTGATTGAGTTACCCTGAGTAGCATTCAGTAAACCCTCACACTTGAGATGGCAGTCCTCCCCAAATACTCTAAATATCCCTTTGTCCTATAAATGAAGCAAATTGTATTAGGGCACCTTGAAAATAACCTACAGCTTTAAATCCTTTAAAACTTTAATAGTATTTTCTTTTTTTACCATATATCAAACACTTAAGATCATACAGTAGTAAATTTTTGAGGTATATTGTACATTCAGAATATCCAATTCCTTACCCCCACAGTCAAAATTGATAGATATTAAGTAATCTAACAGAAGAATTATTATCAGATAGACAATCCATATAAAATAAATTTGATTTATTAGAAGTTAAACAATCACATCCTCTTTGTGACTCGATTTTGTCATCAATCAATCAATGAACATTTATTAAGTGTCTACTATATGCTAAGTACTAAATTTTTACTAGCTTATCACTAAGGTCACTTTAAATGCTTGTCCCGTCCACCGGGACTCAGTTATTTGGGGGGGTCGAGGGGAACCCAGCCTGAAAGAGAAACGGGCGAGAAAAGGAGGGAGACCAAGCAGATTTTGTCAAGGTCTCAGTTTATCTAGCTCAGGGTACAGCTTATATAGTAATTGAAACAGGGAAGAGGAACAGGGAGGGTCCAGGGCGAGGGTAGTATCTAGTGGTTAATTTCTGGAACTGGGGGGTCAAGCCCTTTTGTGGTTGCAACATCTGTTGGCAGAGGCGTCTTGTGATATTTGCTTATTGCAGAACAAAGAGTTCAGGGCGTGGTGACCTCAAGGGTGAGGGGCGCAGCACCAAGTGCTGACTCCCAACAAATGCTTAAAAAGATAAATAAGAAAGGGAAATCATAAGAGACTTAATAAGTTTGAACTGTTTATATTCCTGCATGGAAAGACGACATTTGTAACTCAGAATCTTTTTCATTATTAGGTCAGTTGCAAGAATATATAGTCAGAGGGCACAAGTGTAAATTTTTATATGCATTTATAATATTAAAAAATAAATTAAAGGATGAGAAATTATAATGCAATGGGAGAAGGGTAGAATGGGATAAATTATCCTTTTAAAAGAAGCAAGAAAAATCTTTTAGAGTAAAGGGAAAGATGAAAGAGGTGAGCAGGGAGTGAGTGAATCTTACTTTCATCAGAACTGGCTCAAAGAAGGAATAATATATATATATATATATATATATATATATATATATATATATATATATATATATATATATATATATATATATATATACTCAACTGGTTATAGAAATCTATCTTACCCTACTAGAACATAGAAGAGGGAGTGATAGGAAAGGGGACAAATTGGGGCAGGCAGTAGTAAGAAGCAAACAGTTTTGAAGAGGAACATAATGAAAAGAGAAAAAGAATAGAATAAACAAGGGGAATAGAATGATGGGACATATAGTTAGCAATAGTAAGTGGAAAAAATTTATAGCAATTCTATAAGTTCAGGACAAAAAAATGTGCTTGTGGTCACTCGCAGACCAGAGCACAGGTCTGGAGAGCAGTAAACAAATCTTCTTAAATCATACCACTTTGGAATAATTAAAAATTTGCAGGTATGTAGTAGCACCTCTGAAACCAGCTGCAGAAAATCCCTGAAACTTGGGGTAGTGAGACTTCCACCCTGGAAAAAGAGCCTTAACTTAAGAGTTTGAAAAAAAAAATAAGCAATCACCTGCAAAAAATGGGCAAACAATGGAATAAAAAGCTCTGACTATAGAAAGCTACAGTGGTGACAAGGAAGATCAAAATACCCACTCAGAAGAAGACAAGCAAATTAAAAGCTCCTACATGCAAAGCCTGCAACAAGAACAAGATCAGCAAAAATATGAATTTGCCTCAGGTCATGTAGGAACTCACAAAGAATTTTGAAAATCAAGTAAGAGAAGTAGAGGAAAAATTTGCTAGAGAAATGGGAGTGATTCATGAAAGTCATAAAAACAAAATAAATCAAAGGAGTCAAAAACAAATGCTGAAGAAAATAACACCTAAAAAACTGACTAGGCCAAAGGCTGAGAGGTTAAAAAAGTCAATGAGGAGAATAATGCTTTAAGAACAGAATTGGCCAAATGGAAAAGAAGGTCCCAAAGCTCACTGAAGAAAATATTTCCTTAAAAATTGGAATGGAACAAATGTAAATTCAATGAGAAATCAAGAAATCCTAAAACAAAACTAAAAGAATGAAAAAATAAAACAATGTGAAATATCTCATTGAACAAACAATTGACCTGGAAAATTGATCCAGAAGAGTTAATTCAAAAGTTGTTAGATTACTTGAAAGTGATGATCCAAAAAAAAGAGTTTTGTCATCATATTTCAAGAAATTATCAAGGAAAACTGCCCTGATGATTTAGAAACAGAGGGTGAAATAGACATTGCAATAATACATTGATCCAGGAATATCATAGACAAATTCCAGAATTCCCAGGCAAAGGATAAAATATTGAAAGCAGTCAGAAAGTAACAACTGAATAATCATAGAGCCACAATCAGTATAGCACAAGATTTAGCAGATTCTACACTAAAGGATCTGAGGGCTTGAAATATGATATTCTGGAGGGCTAAGAAGTTAGTATTGCAATCAAGAATCACCTACTCAGTAAAACTGAGTGTAATCTGTGAGTGGAAAAATGGACGTACGTGAGATAGAGAAATTTCAAACATTCTTGAGAAAACACCAGAGCTGAATAGAAAATTTGTTTCTTTAAATACTATACTCAATAAAAACATGACAAATTAAACAGGAAAGAGCAATTGGAAAGAACTTATAGAAGTTAAACTGTTTGTATTCCTTCAGGGAAAGATATTTGTGACGCATAAGACCTTCCTGAAAAGGAGCTTCTGGATGCCTTCAAATCAGAAAAAAAAACATACCCTTACAATTTGGACTTTTTCAGGGACATCCTCCATGAAAGCAGCAAATATGAACTTCTATACTTCCCTTGATATTAATATTCAAATTGTTATCAGAGAGTTTTATCTGCTGCATCCCTCAAAGAAGTTTTTCCCAATGTTTGAACATTTTTATATTGTGCCTTCAGCAAGGATGCCCATGATATGTAGATGAATTAGTCTCATAAAAGTCTTAAGGGACATGGGAAATGAAACAATTGAATGATATTATTTGTATCCTTTTTGTGGCTTCTTCAAAAAATAACACAGACCATGATTTTCCCCAAATATTTGACAGAAAAATCCCCCTCTCATTCCTAGATACACTGAGAGGAACTGAGTTTCTCTTACATATGCCATCAGCTAAAACTCTTATTGGGTATTTTACCTTCATTTTAGGGCTCATTGACTAGTAACACTGAAGTTACATATGGAAATATTAATTGGCTTTTACTTAGGGATAATTACTTTAAATTATTTTAAAGATAGAGCAAGAATAACCATACTCATGTTTTTCTTTTCACCTCAAAGGCATAATCCATGTTCCCCAACTCAGTCTCTGAGGAGCATGCTACAAGGAAGGGGAAGATCAGGCTCACAGTTTAGTCTATTGCAGCATTGGACCCACTATTTGGAGTTACATTGCTGTTAACTCGTGATGAGCTGAAGTCCCAGACTGTTGTACTCCAAGTGTCAGTGCTTGGTTAACTGTCCTGGAGTCAAGAGCACCCTCTTAGGGGATGAGGGGCCAAGGTAGGAAACCTGGTTGCAGACACAAGGTGTGAAGGTGTTGGGAAGGATTTTTTTTTCACCAATGATACTTTCAATCAATCCATAAACACTTTTTAATTGCTTACTATATACCAATCACTAAGCTAAGTGTCTGGGATAGAATATGAGGAAAAATAGTTCCTTCAAGTAGCTTATGATTAAGTGGGGGAGACAACATGCGAAAAAACACATACAAAGTAAGATATATATATATATATATATATATATATATATATATATATATATATGATAAATAAATAATTAACAGAGGAAAAAGACAGGAATTAAGAGGATTTATTGTGAATGCACAGGTTTAGCTGTAGGTGACCTGAATAATTAGTTTATCGCTGCCCTGAGTTCAGTGTGGTTCAGAAGAGTGAAGTCAAAGACTACAGAGGGGAAGAAAAAAGAACATTGAGGGTGGGGAGGGCTTAAAGAGATGTGAGGAGTATGTTTGTATTGACAAGAATTCCTGTATTGGTTATTTCAGTGAGATGTGGCCTATTTTCCCATACCTCTATTGGATAGCTACACTCCCTTTAGGGTCAGGTCAGAATCTCCACTTTATTATATGACTTCTAAATCTATAATCCTATAAACCTATTTTTCTCTACTCTTTTCTTCTCTCATCTCCAACATAAATAGAATCAACTCAACTGCAAACCATGTAAGATATGTATCTTTCAAAAGGTTAGACAGATTATGTGGCACAGTAGTATGTGGCACTGACCTTGGGAATAGATAAGATCTGAGTTAAAATATGGCTTCAGACACCTACCTGAGCAAGTCACTTAACCTCTGGTTACCTCAATTTCTTTATCTGTAAAATTAGGAAAACCATAGTACTTACTTCCTAGGGTTGCTGTGAGATTGTAATGAGGTACTATTTATAAAGAACTTTACAAACCTTTAAGTACTATATAGATGTTTATGATGTGATAATGATGATTGATGATGATGACAATGATAGCTTTATAGGAAGTAGGCTTCCATCTCACTGATTGAAATTCATTGCTCAATGTGACACAAGAGCTACTTAGGAGACTGACCCTTTAGAACTTTTCCTAGAAATTTTATATTAATCAAACATTTGTTAAGAGGCCACTTTAATTCTCAATGTAAATGTGTATTTATTAGGTCCCTAGGATTTTTAAAAGCAGCAGAACCAAAGAAAGAAAGAATAAATATTTACAATTCTTCATCATTAATGTGGTCACATAGAATCCAACATGAGGTACTATGAGAAAATTTGTATTTTGACTACCTTCTTCATCAATAGTTTTGTGAGCACCTTTCCTGCAGTCACATACCTAGGACCCTATCCAAAGGAACAAGTTAATTTTTATCTCTTTCTTATCTGTTGACTACCTGATTTATTTTGTTTTTTTGTTGATTTGTTGGCAGCACTTAAGGAGAAATTAATAGATTGTTCCTTAGAAAGTACTCTTCTCAGTAGCCAGTGTGAAATAAACATTCTTTGAAATGTTCAAAGATTCAATAGGAAATTCAATAGAAAAAAAGACTTCTTGAGCATTGTCATTGTCGCAGGAACAAAAAGCAAAGGTCAACAATAAATTTAGTTCTTTACAGGTGGCACCTCTATTAAATGCCATGTTAAAGTAAGCATACTAGCTCATGGCCAGCTCAGTGCCACAATGAGTAGATTGCTAGGCCTGAAGTCAAGAAGACTCATATTTCTGATTTCAAATCTGACCTCAGAAACTTTTTAGCTATATGACTCTGGGCAAGTCACTTAATCATGTTTGCCTCAATTTCCTTATCTGTAAAGTGAGTCGGAAAACAAAATGGCAAAGAACTCCAGTATCTTTTTCAGGAAAACAGCAAATAGGGTCCTAAAGTCAGATGTGACTAAAAAACAACTGCACAACAAACAAAATACTAACTATACTCATTTTAATAGATATTGACTTATTCTAATACAAGCTGAACATAGTCTCAGGCACATAAGAATTTCTTAATGAATGTTTATTGGCTGACTGTACACAAAGCCTATGTTAATTACCTATGGAATTATAGAATTTCAGAATTGGAAGGGATCTTGTTAGTTCATCTGATACCCTCCAAAAGAATCGTTGGTATAACATAATCAACATGTAGTCAACTAAGTTGTTTTTTTTTTTTTTTCTGAAGATTATCATTGAGGTTAGGCAATCCATTCACTATTTGGATAGTTTTGATTATCATGACATTTCTTCTCCCTTACATAAGGACTAGATTCTCATCTTTTCAACTTCTTCCCATTGTTTTTAGTTCTACTCTCTGAACAGTTACTCTTTCATAAGGGAGCTTTCAAATTCTTGAAAATTACTAGCATGCATACATCCCCATTCCTCAAAGGCTTCTCCATGTTTTGATTTCTTCTAACTGCTTCTCATCTGGCATGGACTCAGGGGTTTTAATCATCTCAGTTTCCCTCATTTAGATAATATACAATTTGTCATTGCCTTTTCTAAACTATAGCATCCAACCTGGACACAATTATGGTTTGAACATAATAATAAAATTATAATTTAATAATTATAAAATTATTTCTAAATATTTTGACAAGTAGACTGGATCTAGTTGTGAAAACAAACTCTCTATGAAAGTTGATTTTTCTTTTCTGCAATGGTCTGAGCGTACAAATTATTATTAGCCATTAGAAAACATCTTATGACTAGAGGCAAGACACAGTGTCAAGGGTTTCAGCTCTCTTGGTTGAACATAATAAGAAGTGTATTGACAAACTGGAGTGTTGCTGGAATTCTGTAGCCACTCGGGCTTGCCCAGTAATTTCTTATACCTCAGGTTCAAGATTGGAAAAAAGTGAGACTCCTATTGAATATTTGACATTTTTTTCCCGGAAAGAGGTTTAAATATCCAAAATATGGAAAGTATAGTCAAATTGCTAGCCCAGCATATGTCAGTGAGAGTGAGAAAAATTGTTGTCATGCGAGGGTAACCAAAATAGCAAAGAAGTCCACAATTGTACCAACTAAAGGACAGTTGAAGAAAGTGGGATGAGTTATCTCTAAGAAAAAAATGAGGGTATCCAGTCACTGTCTTGAAATATTTGGAGGACCATCAGGTGAAAAAAAGAGTAAACTCCCTCTATTTGTAGAAGGCAACACTTAAACCAATGAAAAGAGAAACAGTTTGTGAGTGAAAGACTCAATGTAAATAAAAACCAAACAAATTGAGGACAGCTTTCATGCCACCATGTTGCTTATGATAAACATTGATGAGAAGCCTGGGGGAGCAGCTGGATTTCTTCATGTTTCTGACCATTTTTTGTAATCAGGAAACTACATCAGTAGCCTGAGATCTAGTCCTCAAAACCATTTAAGAGACCATAATGGCTTTAATGTTTCCTTCAGAAAAAAACAAAAAACAAAAAACTAGGTTATCTTTAAGGTGATAGGATTTTAAAATAGCTAGCCCAGCCTATGTGACAGGGAGTAAGAAATATTGTTGTCATAAGAGGGTAACCAATATTGTAAAGGAGCCAATAACTGTAGTATCTAAGGGGCAGTTGAAAGTGGGATGAGTTATCACTAAGAAAAAAATAGAGGTATACAGTAAATGTCTTCAAATATTTAAAGAACCATCTATCAGGTAGAAAAGAGAGTAGAATCACTCTGTTTGGTTGCAGAAAACAATACTTAAACCAATGAAAAGTAGATTACGAGTGAAAGACTCGACATAAATAAAGATCAAAGAAACAGACAAATAGAATAAAATTTCCACTCACTTAAAGCTAAATCAACAGTACAACATTGAGAAAAAGTATATTTCCCATATTTGCAGGTCATCAAGTGGAGGTTGGATGAACATGGCATGGGCCTTAAAGGTTATACAGTGGGTTCCTGCTGCAATAATGTGTTGCACTGGATGACTGTGGAGGTCCCTTCTAACAAAGAGGTCCTATAATTTGGGGGAAAACAAGTGATGAAAATGCATCTACATGGCAATCTGAAGGCCAAACATCATGAGTGGAAAAAAACAAAACAAAACAAAACTATTTAGACAGCTTTGGGGGAAAAGTCATGGTGCCAGATGAAGTCCCTCTATATTTGAGTCTCATTTGCAGTGCATGAGGAGAGGGAATGACCCTTAAAAACTCCTGGATGTAGCTATAACAGTAGTGGAGACTGGGAAAACAATGCAGCACATTTCCTTTCAGTTTAGGCTACTCTAGAGTTTAGTTCCCTGTTTAGGTTCTTCACATGCTGAGTCGCTGACTCAAGAGTATGTTTTGTGATTGTTTGGATTATTAGCCCCTCACTATGTTTTTGGTTGCTTTTTATCTATGTTTGTTTAAAACACCTTGTTCAATTAATACTCTTTAAAGTTAGCATTAACAAGAATTATGATGCCACAGAACAGTGAATATCCCACTCTGTTGTAAGGCTTTCTTTTTAACATGATTCCCAGTTTATTTTCCCATCTCATCCCCACTGATTTTCTTCCTTGGTGCAAAGCACACAGTTTCTCAGCTGACAGAAGGGGCTGGTATATCTACTTGGTTTCTTGGGAGCCTCCCCACTTTCTTACATCTCTTACGGTGCCACAGGCTTTCACAGCTCCTCAGGTGGCTGAGATTTTCACAACTTGTTAGGTGGCTTTGGCATTCACAGTCTATAGGCCCTGAATGGCTACTAGGGGAACAGCCTTCACACTGCCCCCAAAAGCCCAGCTTAGCAGTGGAAATATACAAGCTGTGCCAGTTGCCTCCCAGAAATCCCGTGGTTTTGGCAGATGTACACTAACTCAGCATGGCAATGAGATTTCTTCCAGATTGGGAATTGAGGTCCCAAACAGAAAGTGAACCACATTGACTTAATTCCTGAATAAGTTGTGACAAGTAGAACTCAGTGCAGTACCATATATAAAGCTTGGCAAAATAAACAGTACATTGCATTGAGGAATATCGGTCCCAATGTGTTTTTTTTTCACTTTTAATATCTATTAACATGACCAAGATAGTAAAATGTATTTAATATAGACTTCCCCTGATATGCCATGATTTTCAGAATCCAGGGGGAAGTAGTGTTTTATGGAGAGGAAGGTAATAAGTAGGAATTGAAATGTTTTCATTTGGATCTTAAGTGGTGCCTGAGGTAAAATTGCACAACGTTAAAGTAGTGATAATTGGTTCCTCCTGGCTTTCCTCATTGTAGGAAATTGAAATTCAATTGACTTTGAGCAGGATAGGCATGGGGCGCCAATTGTTACTGTTCCTGCCTATCCCAGGAATGGCTCAAGAGCCAAGAGAAGACTAGATTCATATTAAAACAGCCAGGAGAGAGGTGCACTTGGTTGAGGCAGAGCTGCACAGATGGTAAGAGATACTACAGTCATGGATGCTTTCCTAAGTATTTCAAACTATTGTGCTCTAGTCACAATAGGTGTTTTAATAAATATTAATTGTTATAGCGTATTGATGACAGGAGGTTGGTTTCTAAGATGGAAAGTGTTGTTTCTAATTGTTTTGTGGAATCATAGAAGGTTAGAGATGATAGTATACTTAAAGAACATCTTATTAGACCCTTCACTTTACAGATAAGGGAAAATGACTTAAGGATATCTTTTGAGTCAGAATTCAACCACAAATTTTCTGATTCCAAACCCAATCCTCTTTCCACTATATTATACTACCTTTATTTATACTTCAAAAATACCAAAGAAGTTGATAGTTCATTTTTAAGGAAAAATTAAAATTCTAGAAAGATAGAAATATTTATTCTGCTAAGTTTAAAAGCAAACAAATGGTCAATCTCATGTCCATAGATCCTCAGGAACATACAACCTATGCATATAGAAGGAAATGAAATCACAAATTAAGGTAAAGGTGAAATGGATAGAAGAAACTAATCTGAAAATCAGAGATCCTCTAAAGAAATATTGGTTTTGGAGCAGCCACCAGCAATGACACTCACTGATTGATTGCTCTCTGTACATTTCATAATGAATCGAACAGTATAGGACAAAGCATCAATTGGCAGGAGAGTGGAAGAAACTTGATTGTAAAAGGAGATGCTTGCTATTTTGATTAAGTTCAAAAGCAGATTCTGGGGATTTAATTAGATAAAAGAAGGGTCAGTGCACAAAGATAATGAGGAAATGGTTTAGAATTTACACTGATCGAATGAGATTATGAGATGTATTTATGTGCATATTATCTATAACACTGCATCTGTTTCTTTATATATATGCACATGTATTTGTATATCTATATCTATGTATAATGTATAATATCTATATCTACCTGGCTCAGTGATAGAACACTGGTCCTGGAGTCAAGAAAACTTATCTTCCTTAGTTCAAATATGACCTCAGACACTTATTAGCTGTGTTACTCAGGGCCAATCCCTTAGCCACACTTGTCTCATTTTTTTTTTTTTTTTGTAAAATGAATTGGACAAGGAAATGTCAAACCACTCCAGTATCCTTGCCAAGAAAACCCAGATTTGTACATGACTGAAACAACTGAATAATGACAAACCTATGTATAACTTCGCAACTACCAAGTGTTATATGAATGAGAGGGGTTTTTTTTATTCGTTTTGTTGTATATGTGAAGGGAGAGGTTCTTTGTTTTGAGCTAAATTCAGGTTTATTGGAATATGTTTTCTGTGATGCAGTTTACAAAGCAGCACACAAAATGAAAAGAACATGAGATTTAGAGTCAGAAAATGTGATTGTGCATTTTGAATCTTTTGTTTATTATCCTGTTACCTTGTGAAAGTTACTTCATCTCTCCAAGTCTCTATTTCTTCAATCTTAAAGCAAAGGATTTCACATAAATAAGCTCTAATGATCTTTCAGACACTAAAATCCAATGATCCTGTGATTTACTCATTACAATGAAAGAAAAAAATGTATTGAGAAAAACCAAGAAGCTGGGAGCATTTATATTCCACTTAAAATCACATTGTAAAAAGGAAAATAATAATTTTAAAAATTCTATTGAGTATGCAGTTTTTAAACAGACAGCTGTAGATTTCTTTTTGAAGAATGATGTTAATGAGTCATATTTGGTTTGGCTGCTTTTTTGTTCTTGTCTAATGATGTCCCTTGATACTACTGCACCTTGATATTATCAGTATAAAGAAGAAGAGGAAAATGACATATTGCATGACATTTCTCATTCATTTTCCTGATTACAAAATAACAAGATCAGTAGTGCAAAGTGTCCTTTCTGTAGGTAATACCAAGGCTAAATGTAAGCCAGTGGCGCATGACTAAATTCTCTTGAAATGACACCCTAATGCCAATTCAAATCAAATCAAATTAATTTCATCCAACATTTACTGAACAAATTCAACAAAAACCAACTATTAAGGACCTGCTGTATGCAAGCCAGGTGAAGTGACTTGCTCAGGGTCACACAGTTAAAAAGTGGCTCTATTCATTGTGCAGCCTAGCTTTATCTCACCTTTTTTTTATCTCCTTTGGCAGATTGAACCCTAAATCATTTTCCTTTTTTATAATCTTCAATGTCTTTCTATCTATTGGCAACTGCCTACACATTTGTATAGACTACCCTCATCTATCTATATCTATATCACAATCTCTCTATTGCAATCTCTCAGCCTATCCTCACACATACACACACACATGCATCTCAGTCTCCTAGATCACTTTAAAATGATGATTTTATGTGTCTTTTATAAGTCTTCTGTATTTAACTACCAAACTTCTAGGACAAAATAAATCAGAAAAAACAAACTTGTTTATATTTATTGATTTTACTTTCCTTTCCTCTTCACTCAATTCTTTACATTCTGGCTAATGACCTCAAGATTTAACTGAAACTTCAAGCCAGAGTTATCAATGGTATCTTAATTCCTAAAGCAAATGACCTCTTCACAGTCTGTATCTTTCTTGACTTCTCTGCAACAGCAGCTGTTATTGTACATGCTTTCCTGAATGTTTGCTTTTTTTTTTTCTGGGATTTTGTGGTACACTTCCCTTTTGGTCTACTCATTATTCAATATTCCTCAATCATTTTCACTGATTATCATCCAATTCTTGCCTTCTAACTTCACAGATTTAATGTTCCAGTCAAACAGGCCTGCTAGTTCTTCCTGCGTTTGTCTCTGCATCTTTGTAAAGACCATATCCCTTCCTAGAATGTGCTCTCTCCTCATTTCTACTTCTTTGCATATCTAGATTCCTTCTGAACTCAGATCGAACATCACATCTGTATGAGAGCTTTTCTGATCCCTCTAGAAGAACCAGACTACACCCAATTACTTAGTAATCTTACAAATTGAATGGGGCATTGGCCAATCTGAAAAGAGCTTCAGAGAGGTTAGGAATACCAAAGACAGAAAAACTGATTTAATTGTTGGACCATCTTTGAGTGAAAGGTGGCAAGAATGGGGAAGTGATACTTGTAGTAGACCACTCATTGGAAATATTTGGCAATGAAAGTAAGAGGAGAATACCTAAACAAATTATGACACATGAATACAACTGCATGGCAAATGCAAATATGAAGACCTCAGAGAACCATGAAAAGACTCACATGAATTCATGAAAATAAACTCAGCCCGGGAAACAATAAACATAATGACATAACAATGTAAATTAAAAGAACAATAATCACAAAAAAATAAATAAAATGCCAAACAACCAAAAATTTATATCTTCAAAGATGTGTACATGAGAAGATACCTCCAACTCTTTTGCAAAAGAGTAGGGCCCATTAATGTGGAATGTAGCATATATTGTCACATTTTCCCTGATATATCACATAGTTTTGCTTTCTTCCCGCTTCTTCATCTTCTTTTCTTTTCTGAAAAATTCTTTGTTATATGGAGTGACTTTCTGACAAGAGAAAGGGAGAAAGATAAGCAGAAAATTTAATTTTAACTAATTTAATTAAATTTAAATTTAATACATTTTAATTTAATAAATTTAATAAAATTAAATACATTAAATTTAATAAAATTTAAATTAATTAAATTAATTAATACTAAATCTATGAAAAATAAAATAGAGAAATTATATAGTAACCTGAATGCAAGGTAGAAAGCTTCTGGTTACTAAAAGTTATTTTTCTGTTGTTTTGATTTTTAGGTAGTGGAGACCCATAATAGTCCGTAAACAGAAAGGGACAGATACAGAGAGAAAGAGAAAGACAAAAACACAGAGAGATGGAGGGGATGAGGAGGAGGACGAAGAGAAGAGAGTGTCAGAGAGAGAGAGAGAGCTGAGTGGTAGCATATCTTTATGATTATATGGTGGCATTGAGGGGTTTAAGCACAGAAATGTAAAGAGATTGGTTTCTGATGTTTGTGTTCCACTCATTTTTTTCTAACTTTTAATTTCATTGATATAGGAGATTCCTTGATAAGGAAACTCCTTTTATCAATGCAGATCTGCAGCTTCTCTACAAATTACAATGTTAGAGAGTTCCTAGAAAATTTAGAAGCTGAATGATGTGCTCCGTGTCACATGTCTAGTATGTGTCAGAAGCGATACTGGAACCTAGGTCTTCCTGACTTTAAGTCTAGCTCTCTATACACTACACCACATTGCTTCTTACATTGATTTGTAAACTGCAGAATTTTTACTGGAAGGAATTTGAATCTGTTGAGAAACACTGTAAGATTATTCACTCTTTCCAAATCTGAGTGGGGTGAGCAACATGCTCTTTGGTTTGATAGGATGCCACTTTGTTGGGCCATTTAGTAAATATTGTAAACTATCTTTGAAAATATTAGCATGCAGAAATGTCAAATGCATTTGAATAGAGTGATTTTTGAATTAGAAGCTGCTCATCAATACTATGGACTGGACTGTTAAATTCCAAAATTAATTTATTTCCAGAATGATTGCCATGTAATGCTGAATGTGAAATTTTGAGGTTAGGATGTTGAAGTTCATAAAGTTTCTACTCATTTAGCACAAGGGCAAGGGGTGCTTTATTGTACTCAATTTAAAGAAAATAACATAAAAGGAGCCCGTTTCTTATATGAGCTGTCCAAAAATGCATGCTGTTTTCTAATTTAAGTGACTATGCTGTTGTTGGGAATTACTAATCTCTAGATTAAATTAAATCTCTAGGTTACATAATCGCTGCAATAATAGCCAACTATCTGCTTTGTACAGCAAAACATATGGTGTTGGCCAAAATATATTTGCACAACACAGGCTGCCTTACCAGAGCTCTCACTTTGCTGCAAATTCCATTCCTGGAAGACTAGGAACTATTTCATTCCAGGGAATATACTTACTACCTACTGTGAAACAGACTTTCTAATGGAGGCATAAAGTGATTCCTTCCAGAAGGGCAATACAGTATTCTCTTCAAAGTAAAATAACCTTTCTATAGTTAGACTGTATAGTTTCCACCTTGGACTGTTACGTATGCATTATGCGTGAGCATTGTTAAATGGCCTGTTGACTGTTAGTAAAAAAAAAAAATCTCAAAAAGGTGATAGGACTGAACAATCAATTTAAATCTGGTTTTGAGCATGTTACAAATGCCAGGAGAATTCTAACTGTTGAAAATGAATTGCAATAGTATTAATGAAGGAATAGGAATAGGTAATGATAGAAAATAAGGCCCTTGATTTGGGTTTTGATAGATTTCTCACTTCTCCGTGTAATCAATCATATATGGCACTACATTCATCTTGTATCTCCATTTGTAGCAATTCAGAAAACTACATAGGGATACTGATAAGACTATAGAAAGAAGAGACTGTTAGCATTGGTATGCATGGTAGGTAGATATACTTTGCTTAAGTTCATGATTGTACAGGGAAAACAGCAGAATTGAAGTCAGGAAAAAGATATAACACTGGTTGGGTAATATCTCAGAAGCTGAAAAATATTCTAAAAAATAGCGAAAGTATGAATGAAACCTATGTAGGTAGAAACACATTTTAACAGCATGTTTCACTGACAAAATGCTTTCTTTTCCAATAATCTCTTTTGAAATTCACATTAGACTTGTAAGTGATTAGAGTCTTGTGAATGTGAAAATTGAGGGTGACAGAATTTAGTTAACTGTCCCCTGATATTAAGGTCAGACACATATTAAGTGACAAGTTTAGGACACAAACCTATGTACTGTGTCTCTAAATGCAGAATTTTTCTTACTGTTTGAACTGTAATATGGAAAGAGGAATAATAGTGTCTACCTATGATATTATAATAATATGATACCATATTAATATAACAATATGATATAATATGATACAATATGATGTAATGAGATGCAATGTGATATAATATAATGTAATATTATATTATATTAATCTTATTATAATATGATAATAGTAATAATGGTGTCTTTAGTGTATACCTCATAGGTATATACTATAAGAATTAGATTATAAGAAATAGATTTTGTAAATTAAAACATACATAGATATATACATACACAAATGCACAAACACATCTATAGATATATAGGTACATATTACGTATATATCTGTATCAATGCATACATGTGTGCTTATGTATGTGCATGCATAGCATTTTTCAATATTCAACTTCTGGGGAATTGTTTAAGACAATAAATTGTGGAGGAGTTGCACATTGGCGTTGCTGGAGAAAGTTCTTAACTTAGAACTCCTTACACTCATGAAATCATACTTATAGTAAAAACAAACAAACATGGAGCAATGGGCAAAGTGCACACATATATGTGATGGATATTTTCGAATATATGTGTGTACTGGATGAGTCAATTAATTTATCAGTACTCTAGACCACTGTCCAAAACTACAAAATGTAGAAATGATGTTAATCTACAGTTGTAGAGGGAATTTTGTCACCTGGGTATTTTCCTTTACCTGTGAAATCAGTGGTCCAGCCCCCTATACTTATCCCTCTGTATTAAACACTGGGGATAAAAAGAAAAAAAGGGTGGGGTGGGTTAAATAAGTATTTATATAGTGCTTAACATGCTCCAGGAACTGTGCTAAGTACTTGTATGGGTAACTATGAAGAAAGTCTTTGTACAAATGATTTACAAAATACATATTAAATAATTTTGGGGTGAGGGAGAAGGCACTAACAGCTGAAGAGGAATAGAAAAGAGCTTATATGTGGTAGGAAGTGTACCTGATCTCAGTTTAAAAGAAAATTAGGGATTCTAAAAATTTGGAAGAGAGGAGAAACTATATTCCCAACATGATGCATGACCTCTGAAAAAGTGAAGAGATGAAGTGTTATGTCTGAAGAAAGTCATTTATTTTGCAGGGAACACGAGTCCTTAAAGAGAAATAATGTATATTAAGTTAGGAAAAAAGAAACTGTAGTCAGGTTGTAAAAGGCATCAAATTTCAATCAAAAAATCTGTATTTTACTTTTGAATCAATGAAATTCCCACAGATAGAAATAATCGTAGAAGGAGATAAAGGGGAGTGAATATTATCACTTGAATAGTATGCTAAAGTTTTTTTTAACTTGAATTCAAATCCTTGGCTATAGTTTTCAGACTGCTTTCTTCTCTTTGTTGAAAATTGGGACATTTGCTCATCTCTGATCTCTTCTACTATAGTCTTTCAAAAAAATCACTATAAATGACAGAATCACATCTCCCAGCTAATTGAATATGACCAGGCAACTAGGTGGATGCAGTGGATGAAGTGCCAGACCTTGAGTCAGGAAGACTATGTTTTTGAGTCCAAATCTGGCCTCAGACACATCCTAGCCATGTGACCCTGGTTAAACCACTTAACCTTGTTTAATTCAGTAACATATATATATATATATATATATATATATATATATATATATATATATGTGTGTGTGTAAATATATACATGTATTTGTATATATGCATATATACATATGTATGTGTGTATGTATATATAAAAACCTACTCTGGTATCTTTGCCAAGAAAATTCCAAGTGGGATCACCAAGTATCAGATGCAACAGAAAATACCTGAACAAAAGTAAAGTTCACCCCTGACTAGTGCTTGAATTCCTTAAGGGAATCTGGGTACTCTTCTATTGTCACCTCATTAATGTTGAGTTTCAAAACATTTTCAGTGTGAAAATCATTATCTTTGTCAGGAAAACAACCATGAATAAGAGTCTCACTGGATGGACAGACATAGACAGGATCCCATCTACATCCTTGGAGGAAAATTGATAAATTCATTTGAGATTTTGAGCCTATACATGTGTACAAACACCCTCACATCCACATAATTACTTCTTAGATACATTCTATCCTTGGATAAAGATCATTCTTTTTGTGTTTAACTAAAGGTCTAAATCATATCTTCTTAATCAGTAGTTTGGCTTCAAATCCACATTTTTTTTTATTCTGAAGCCTCTGTCAACAGTAATGATAAAAATCACTACCTGTTTGTTTCTTTCAGACCTCTAGTTTCTTCTTCCAAATGTCACAATCCCTAGTATATTTGTTCTTCTTGACTCCTAGACTAGTTCTATCATTTGTATCCACATGAATCAGTAGAATTGGGTGTTGGTTATTAAGCTGGCACGTTTGAGGAAGCAGCAGAGAGCTGCTTTTTTTGGTAGTTCAAGAAATAACTATATCAATATCCTTTATGAAAGAATACTTGAGAATTGCTAGTCTTTCCTTTTTTATCTGCCCTTTAGTACATGAACTCTTTATTGATGACATCTCTAGATCCATATAACCAGTCCCTGGAGCAAGAGAAGCTACTTTAGCCTCAAAGGACCCATATTCTCCAGTTCTATACAACAAACTTTAGGTCTCTTAGTTTCAATATTCAGGAGTCCTTCCCTTTATCTCTATCATATTCTTTCACCTTCACCCATTCTTGTGAATCCCAGTTGCTCCCACAAAGTCCTAGAAAGACCCTGTCAGTAAGTTTGTTGGTGTACTTTTATAAACTAGTGTAAAGGGATGAATCCTCTCATAAAAAGTTCCCATGATTTCAAACAACTGGTAAACTCAGAGGCAAATCCAACCAAGAAAACCATGAGTTATCTTTGTCCTTTTAAGATAGTATAAGTGGGAACGTTCATACTCTATCAAAGTAAAGGTATGCTCTTCATATTGGTTAGGGTGCTTTTCTTTTTTTTATTTTATACAAATACTAAAACTTAAATATATAATAAAAAAAGAAAAAGAAACATTATAAACTTAAATAGAAAATAAAATAGAAAAAGCATGTCATTGGCAAAGCAAAATATAGAAGAGAATTAAAAATATATAACAAGAACTTAGCTTTTCAAGAAAATCTATATATTAAATACTGTGCTTTAAACTGAAAACTCCGTCTTTTTTTGCTTCCTTGTAAATATTCTTTTGTTCTCTGCTATGCACATTTTACTTCATTCTTTCCCACCCCCTTGCTTCTTTCTACCCACCATTCCAAGGATACAGTATAGATGTCTTCATATACACGTATATATACACATACATACATACAAAAATATACTTTAGCTAAGAGATTATACTTATCTTATTTTTTATATTTGTGCATCTCTTTTTTCCCTAATTCTCTTAACTCTTCTACTTTACTTCCACCTGCTACCTTGGCCTCCTATTACTTAACCTACCCCTACTACAGCAATCTCTCCCTTGACATCCCATTTCCCTAAATCTAAATAGCTTTTGATACATCTATGACTTATTCCATCCCTCTCCCCTCTAAAACTGCCTCCCTTATCCTCCCAGTCTGTTCAATCTAAACACCCTTCTATGTCCCCTTTTAACATCCCTTCTTCATCATCTCCACCTTCCCTACCCTTTAAAATTTTATTTTTTTTTAAATGGAGAAGACTTTTCCACCCTTCTAGATATGTATATGTATTTTCCCCTCTTAAACCCATTCCCAATGAAAGCAGGCTTCCAGAGCTAACAACCCCTGTCCCCCATCTAATTTCTCTGTTTTGACTCTTCCTTTTGTGTCTCATTTGTACAGGGTATTTACTCCTTTAGCTGTTCTTGAATAGTCTTACTTTTTAAAGTCATATCGTGCTATAACACCAGCATGACATTCACAGCATCTACAGCAGCCATGAATATCCTGGTGCAGTTCTGAGTTGTGAAATACAAGAGACTCTCCACCTGGAACACAAAACCAAAACATTTATTCAGACACCAGAACTCCAAATAAATCATAATAACAAAGACATCTACATACAATAACACAATATGTCAACAGCAACCCTAAGCCTTCCCTCTGTTAGGCTTCCCACAATCCAGCTCCCTTAAACAAATCAGAAACAGACTGTCTTACACAACCCACAAACAGACTCCTTTAAACAAAATGCCCTTCTTTCACTCTCATCCAGCTGTGGGCTTGCCTAGGTCCTTAAATTCTGACTGCTTTCTCACTAAGTTCCAATTAGCTCTGCTCTAGCTCCACTTCTTCCAATTCCATCATTTCTGCTCCACTTGCTCAACAAGCTCCTCCAATCACAGGTTTCATTTGAATCAGACTTCCATGTGACCCAGCCAGGACACATGGGCCTATTAATAAATGAGAAAGATATTCCCATTTAAACTGCCATTACATACGGTCCTAAAATCTTTCATATTCATTACACAGGTCAGTGGGGCAAATGGTAACAGAACTGTAACAGGGATAATAGAAAATAAGCATATAAAACAATATATTAGACAGCTGATATCAACAGAATTGTACAACAATATAACAGGGATCACACAAAATGAGGACATAAAAATGTATTAGGGTGGGACTTGAGCACAAGCACCCCACCTTAACCCCCTTGAACTAATGGGGACAAAAACCTTGGGATAAGGGTTAAAACTCTCTTCTTCTATAACTACTTTCTGCTGAAATTGAACATCAACTTCCCCAAGAGGTCCCATTCCAGAGGTCAGCTCTTTAGCTGATATACACAACTTGGTTGATATCAGGTTCAGGGGTGACAAAGTACATCAGATTGAGGTTGCATCTACTTTAAGTGATCAGGCATGTGTAGATGGAGGGTTTTAAGCCTGCAGAAAACAAATTTGCCAAAAAGGTGAACAGAAAGAAATGAAATAGTAACCAGAAGCAGGGTAGATAGTGTCAGTCATGCTTCTGGAGTCCATTAACCCACTATTACAGCCTCATTCACCGTTGTTTACTGTTTTCACCATTCTGGATAGATGTATACTTTCTGTAATCTGAGCTAGGGTCTGGTCAGTTTTCTATTCCCCCTTAAGGTGTAACAACATTGGATACAATATTTCAGAAGGATCTGTAGGGGCACTCTTAATTTCCCTGCTCATTCTATTGTCAAGCCACTTTTCTCTTTCATATTGTATAATTCATTAGTTGGAATGACATCTATGCTTCCAAACTTTACCTCTGCTCTCAGTAGAGCAGTAAACAATTGTTTTCCTGTCAATTTATGCTGACTTTGAATCCACTGTTATTTACTCTTCTCTCTTGAGGAAAACTATCTTTTTCACTGACACTCACCATCAAAGATATCAACAATTCTCCCATCCTTGGGTAAACCAACTCAAAATATTTGTGACCTCTTGATGAGTAAAATCCTCAATTACTTCCCCAAACACTGTGGTTCCCCCTAAATCTCCTGTTGTACTTATGCCTGAGAAGCCACCCACACATCCTTCCTCTTGTTACTTTTTTTTTGCTGTGTTGTGAGTTAAACTAGCAATAACTTTTTCTTCTACCACCTGAGACTTTCTAGCTTGCTCTTCTAAAGGAGAGTTTGAATGCTGTAGCATAAAAAAGCTTCTCATGTGAACTATCCAACTCCCTTTCCATCCGAGCTTTCTCTTCCAGCATATGGTCTCGACTTTTACATACAAGGTTAGCAAGACCCAGCCTCTCCTATATACCCCTGCCATTTCTTTTCCTGGTTCTATTGCTATTCCCTGCAAATGTCTTTCTAAATCTCTGAGTCCTCCCTTCTATAGCCCTAGTTCCCAGTTTTCACAGAGCCCTGTGGTTTTAGCCCATTCTTTTGCCAGGGAGGCAAATTCTCTGACCCTGGGATATCCGTTTCTTTCTTTATAGCCTTCCTGCCTCCAAATAGAAGTCTGATATTTTGTGATCCCATCTTTGTCTCCATTTGTAATACAAAAGTGATATTCATAACACCTATAGCAACCATGAATATCCCATCTCAACTCTGAAAAGCAAAATATAACAGACTCTCCACATGAAAAAAACAGAACTAAAACATTTATTCAGACACCAGAAAGTGAAACTCATTATAACAATAAATACATCTATACATAATAGCAATGCAGAGGACAACAGCAGTCCCAAGCCTTCCCTCTGTTAGGTTTCCCACAAATCAGCTCCCTTAAACAAATTACAGACTCCCTCAAACGAATCATAAACAGGCTCCCTTAAACAAAATGTCTTTCTCTCACTCTCAGCCAGCTGTGGACTTGCCTGTGTCCTTCAGTTCTGACAGCTCTCTCACTAATTTCCCCTGAGCTATGCTCTACTTCTGCCTCTTCCTGTTCCATCTGTTTAACAAGCTCCTGCCACTGCAGGCTCCATGTGACTCAGCTTAGCTTTTTTGAATATGATATTTTTGACCAGATGCCCATTTACACTTCAATATATAGTGTTCCAACACCTGCAATTTTTTTAGTGTCACCAACCCTAGGTCTTGGGTGAGTCCAATTGTGGTACCATCATATGCAAATTGTTTTTTTTTAACTTGTTCGGTGCAATATATTGTCCTTGATTTGGGAGTTTTTGAATTCAACTATAATATTCCTATGAGTTTTCCTTGTAGGATCTCTTTCAGGTGGTCATCAGTAGAGTTTTTGTATTTCTACTTTACCCGCCTTATGCTAATGCTTTAGGACATTTTTTTAAAATTATTTTTTATTATTGTATCAAGATTTATTTTGTCAAAAAGGTAGGTAGTCTGTTTATTCTTATGTTTTCTCTTCATGATCTATTCTCCAAGTCTGTTGTTTTTCTGATGAGATGTGTCCTGTTCGATTCTATTTTTTCATTCTATATATACACACATAGACACACACACAAACACATTTCAATTTCTTTACCTCTCATAACTTCACTGGCTTCCCTATACTAAATTCTAATTTTCAGGGAGCACTTTTCTTCCTTAAGATTTCGGATCTCCTTTTCTAAATGGTTAACTTCCTTGTTTTCCTTTTATTATTCTTATTTTCTTTTTAATTTTTCTTAATCTCTCTCAATTTTTGAAGTCTTTAAGTTCTTCAATGAATTATTTTTGGGCAGATGACCATTTGGCATTATTCTTTGGGGTAGAAATGGGTTTCTTTGGTTTAATATCCTCCTCTGAAGATGAACTCTATTCTCTATTCCCATAGTGGCTCTCTATGGTTGGATGCTTTCTCCTTTGCTTGTGCAATTTTTTTGGTAATAATTTAGTTTTTATAATCATTTCTAGTCCTTTGGTATGGGGGGATGGTGCCTCTGGCCTCTAATCCTATTCAATTCTTCCCTCTGATCTTGAACTCAAACCAAGACCTCTTCTGCACTCACTGGGTGGGCTGTGCTGCTTCCTTCTCTCCCCACTGTTCTCCACAGCACAACTGGTTCTGGCATTCATTGCCAGGAGAAGTTCCCTAGATATTCCTCAGTGAAGAAGCCCACCTCCCCTCATTGTCTCAGATATAAAAGTTCCTGGGGCAGGGTATGGCATCCTCCCAGCCAAGCTAACCCCAGGACTTTCCATTTGTCTAAGCAGCTTCCTGCTAGTTGTTAAAGCAGACCCAAACTTTAAGGTGTTTACTCTTTACAGGGAGGAAATTTCATCCTGGAACTTTTCTTCAGGTCTTCTGTAATCATCCAAAGAGAACCCCTGTTCTGACCCTTACTCTAATTTTGTTTCATGGCTCTTCTGTTCACTCAGAGGCTCTATTTTATTTCTTTTGTAGAGGGAAATATTGAGAGCTTGAAATTTTCTCCTCTACTCTCCCATCTTCTCAGAATCTTTTCTGGGGAGCTTCTCTAATTAATACTCCTAACATGAAGATCAGAAGAGGGAACAATTATGATGACCTCAGCATACCAAAGAAGGTTTTATGAAAGAGTATATAGATTTGCAGAATTTAGATGGGGATCATTTAGACACACTGTGGTTACAAAATGTGTTACATGCATTTCATTAGATTCTCACAACATCTCTTTGAGATGGATGAGGTAAATAATACCACCATTTAATAGATGAGGAAATTGAAGGAGACAGAGGGAAAATACTTGTCTAAGATCACATAGCTGGTAAGAGGTAGAAATGGGACTGATACCAAGGTCATTTGAAACAAAATCCAGGGCTGAGGAACTGAAGAATTTGGAAACAAGTTTGGATTATATTCCATACTATATAAAAGGGACACTGTATAGTGTAGACACATTTTCATATAAATAGGAAAGGTATGATGTCAAGAGCATTTCTTTCAAATAAGATTCACTGTGTCATGTACATCAAAACTAGGGAATAAATAATAGGTATGCCTTTTGACACATTACGAATGTATAACATATTGTGCAAAGCTTGACAGTCCATACTTTTGTTGTAATATTATTCCTTCCTGCCTTAAAGTGTCTGTGTATATTTATCTTGCATGTAACAGGTTGATATGTCAATTACTTTTGATATATTTTGTATTTTTTTAGTCATTTAAGACACATCCGAGTGACAGATTATGTTGGGTTTACTTTTTTGCATGTGGTAATTCAATGATGAAGGGGACTTATTTCTTTGATTCTTGTTTTTCCAAAATTAATGATGAGATGATGTGGTTAACATTTAAGTAGGGATGATACAGACAGTCATCTGTGGAAAATGACTGTTCTTGAGCCAAATGGTATCAGATTCCTACAGGATCTTAACTCTTCAGCTGTGAACTGGGGTCTCTGCTTCCATGTTTTGGAGCCCTGGTGGAATCCTCTGTCCTCCATGGTCTCCTTGCTCCTTTCCTCCACCTTTAGGTATCTAGTTCATATTTTTCTTTTTAGGGACAGGAGTTTCTTCCCAGTAAGTGTAGACAATAAAGGAAGCTTATATATGTCAGGACTATCTTTTTGTATTTCATTTAAAAAGGGTATTTTCAGTTTCATATTCTGTTTGTCCCTCCACTTCCTCCCTCACTCTTTGAGAAGCAAAAGATGTTATGCCCCATTATACCTGTGAAATTATGCAAAACATATTTTTACATTAGCCATGTTACAAAACATCAGGACAAATAAAGTGAAAAAATATACTTCAATCCACATTCAGAATTCATCAGTTCTCTTTATGGAGAATGGCAGCATTTTTCTTCAGGGATTCTTTGGAATTGTCCTAGATCATTTTATTTGTCAGAGTAAGTCTTTCATAGTTGATTATCATTGCAATACTACTGTTATTGTATGCAATATTCTTTTGGCTCTGCTCACTGCACTTTGCATCAACTCATATAAGTCTTCCCAGACTTACATGCATCCTTCTGAATAGTATTCCTTCACAATATGGTGCTACAAGTTTTTCAGCCATTCCTCAATTGATGAGCATTTCCCCAATTTCCAATTCTTTACCACCACCCTTTTGTATATACTTTTGTACCTATAAGTCCTTTCTCATTATCTCTTTGGAATACAGACCTAGTAATGGTACTGGTGGGTAGGCACAAAACAATGTGCAATTTAACTGCCTGTTCTTAATACTTTTACCATTTATCAGTTAGAGAATGGCTAGCATTCTCATAAATTTGACTTAATTCTCTACTTGAGAAATTTGAGAAATGAGGCCTTTATCAGAGACATTTGCATAAAGACTGTTTCCTAGCATTCTGCTTTCTTTCAAGTCTTGGTTGCACTGGTTCTGTTTGTGCAATAGCTTTTTAATTAGTACAATCAAAATTATCTCATCTTTTCCTTCCTTGACAGTGTTTGTTTCTATCTACTATTTCCCCCAGTCTACCCTCAGTTCCCACCCGCTCCTCCCCATGACATTTGCTTAATACGCTCCCTTCCTGTTTCCCTGTCCGGTAAAAGAGATTTCTGTATTCAGTTGATTGTATATGATTCCCTCTTTCAGTCATCTTCCCCTCCACTGTAATGGGTATTTCACGCCTCTATGTGAAATATTTTACTGCATTCTACTTCCCCTTTCCTTCTGCACCCACTGTACACGTTTCTCTTATTCCTTAATTTTTATGCTATTCCTTCCAAATCATCTCATACCCATGCCTTCTGTCTAGGTGCATTCCTTCTAGTTTATATTATTTGCGGTACAATTTCTAAGAATTGAAAGTATCATGTTCCCATGGAGGGATGTAAACATCTCCATAGAATTCCTTATTTTTTACCTTTTACCCTTTTTAGGCATCTCTGTGATCTTGATTTTGAGATTAATGATTTTGTTCAGTTCCAGTCTTCTTATGAAAGCTTGAAATTATTTTATTTTGTCGAATGACCATTTTTTTGCCTTGAGGTACTATGCTTAATTTTGCTGGATAGGTGACTTTTGGATGTAGTCATAGGTCCTTTGCCTTCTGAAATATCATATTCCATGACCTCCAGTTCTTTAATATTCTGGCTGCCTAGTCCTATATAACAACAACTGTTATTAAATTGGTTCTTTCTGACCACTTGCAGTGTTTTTCCTTGAACTGATAGTTCTGTAATTTGGTTTCTTGAGGTTTTTATTTTGGGATCTCTTTACTGAGGTGATTGGTGTATTTTTAATGCCTATTTTGCCCTGTGGTTCCAGGATATCAGGTCAGTTTTCCTTGATAATTTGAAAGATGCTGTCCAGGTCCTCCTTTTGATTGTGACTTTCAAGTATTCTAATTAATCTGATATTTTGTCTCCTGGGATATATTTTCCAGGTCAATTTTTTTCCCCATGAAGTATTTTTACCTTTTCCTCTACTTTTCTCATTGTTTTCAATTTGTTTGATTGATTCTTGATGCCTCATAGAGTCACAAGCTTCCACTCCCCAAATTCTAGCTTTTAAGGAGTTATTTTCCCCACTTGACTTTTGTGCTTCCTTTTCTATTTGACCAGTTGTACTTTCAAGAGAGTTATTTTCTTCAGCGGATTTTTGTATCTCCTTTTACATTTGACCATTTCTATTTTTTAAGCAGTTGTTTTCCTTTCTCCAAGTCGCTGAGGTTTTCTTTTTTTTTTCATCAATCTCTTGCATCACTCTCAATTTTTTTCCTAAATTTTCTTCTACCCTCTCTTTTATGATTTTAACCTCTTTTAGAGCTCTTCCATGAAGACTTTTTGAGCTTGAAATCCCTTCCCATTTTTTTTTTTGAGGTTTTGCCTATGGTGTTTTGCCAGTATTGCCTTTCTGTGAATTTGTGTCTTTATCCTGTCACCATAATATCTTTCTATGGTCAGATTCTTTTTTTTCATTTTTTTACCTTTGTTTTTCATTTTTCTTTTAAATTTGAGCTCTGTTCTCTGAATATAAGGTCACAGTCTCAAACTTCTTGTGCCAGGGGCTGCAGGCACTAGATGTTTACCTGGTGTAGCATTGAGTTTGCCCTGAATCCCCAAAGGAATTTTTGTATCTGATGCTGAGCTGAAGGGATGGGGTGGGAGGTGGCTAGTACTGCTGAAGTCTGTAACAGTCTGGCAGATTACCTGGAACTGAGCTGTTGTTCTAGTGGTGGTGTCTGGCATGTGTTGAGATTAGTGGAGTGATTTTGAGTTTCCCTGAGGCAACACTGAAGTATATGGTGGTCAGCTGCCTGTTTTCCTGGGGCTACACTGAAACATGGCCAGGTGGTGTTGGCAGCAGCCTATTTGCATAAGCACTCATATGGTTGGAAATAACTCTTTGTCTGGGGTTGTGCTGAAGCACATAAAAGTCTGTCTACTTGAGGATAACTGTTTTTCTGGGGCTACACTTACACAGCAGACAGTTATTGGAGCTGGAATATGCTGGCTTCAGGGTTACATTAAGGCATGTTCGAGCAGGCTGGCTTTGATATTTGCCCCTCCACCACACTGGGGCTCAGGTTTGCTTAGGTAGCACTTATTTCTAGTTTGCTTAGAAGCTTCGTGTCTTGGACTGAACCCCCTTTTTAGTTGAATGAGATAGACCTTTCTTGCTGATCTTCCAGATTCCTTGGGTTAACATAATGTTTCACCCAATTTTTTGCTAGTTCTGCTACTCCAGAATTTGTTTTGGAGAGCTATTTTGTGGTTGTTTAGTGATGAATACAGGACAGTAACAGCAATTTACCATTTTTTCTGCCATCTTGGCTCCCAAAAGTTAAGCTTTATTCTAATGCTTTTAATAGTAATGAAGGTTGCATTTGTCAAAAGTTTTGAAAACATCTATCGAGATAATATGAATTTTTGTTTGTTTTTGTGATTTATATGGTCAATCATACTGATAGCTTCCTAATATTGAACCAACCCTGCATTTTTGGTACAAATTCCTCTTCCTCCCAGTGTATGATCTCTGTGATTTACTATTATGATCCCCTTGAGTGTTTTACCTAAAGTTTTTACATAAATATTCATTAGAGAAATTGGTCTTTAGTTTTCTTTGTTCATGCTCTTCCTGGTTTAGGTATTGGCACCATTTTATCTCATAAAAGGAATTTAATAGGATCTTTTTGCCTATTTTTCCAAATAATTTATGTAGTCTTGGATTTAATAGTTCTTCAAATTGAATTCACTTGTGAATCCTTCTGGTCTTAGAAATATTTTCTTATGGATTGCATTTATTGCTTAGTCAATTTCTTTTCTGAAATAGGGTTATTTGAGTTTTCTATTTCTTCTTCAGTTAATCTGGACAGTATATATATTTGTAAATATTCATCCATTTTACTTAGATTGTCCAATTTATTGATATGTAATTAAACAAAATAACTCCTAATAATTGCTCTAACTTCCTCATTATTGAATGTGAATTTACTCTTTTCATTTTTGATACTGGCAATTTGGTTTGCTTCATTCTTTTTTAAAATCAAATTAGCCAGTGGATTATCTATTTTACTTCATATATTTTTGTAGAATAAGCTTCTACTTTTATTTATTAGTTAAATAGTTTTCTTATTTTCAATTTTATTAAGTTCCTTGATTTTCAGGAATTCTGCTTTGGTGTTTAATAGAGATTTTAAATTTATTTTTTTTTTTAGTTTTTAAAATTACACACACAGATCATTGATCTACTGCTTTTATTTCATTAATGTAACATTTTGGGTTTGCTTAAATTGACAGTCCTTCAGTTAAATTTACCAATTCTGCCACATTGGTGGCACCTCATTCTGGTTTAAGTGATTACTGAGTCCTTTTCAAGGCTTTGAAGGCTTCCATCTTTAGTTTTCACCTTCATTAACTCTCAATCATGACTTCATGAAGGTATAGCATCACAGTAACCACAGTCCAGTGGTTAAGCCAAATGAAAGTAACCAACAAGCCTAGTCTTGTCAGTGAGTCAAGGGAATGTCTACTCCACTCATATATGAAGAGTTTCCCTGGCATAATGGACAGGTGGGAACAACTTATTCCAACAACCATGAGGCGGGCTGAAGTTGGTATTGTCGAATGCTTATTCCAAGGTCATTCAGGGCAACCCAAACCATCACCACTTTTCTTGAATTTTGCCTTACCATTATACAATGACTCTATAAATGGGAGCGAGTCTGACAACTTTGTGCCACACTATCTCAATTAAATGCAATTTGGGTCCAAGACAACACCCAGGAAGTCACTGGTCCTCTTCACAAACAAAAAAAAATAAACATTCTCATCTAATGAATTTGCTTTCCCCCCACCCCCAATAATTTGGATGCTATACCATTTGGTGAATATTTAGCATTGATATTAACTAATTTTCTATGGTAAATTTTGGCAAAATGGTTTCCCTAATTAACTTTTTCTTAAAATTAGGTCTATTTTTGCTTTTCTCTTTTTCTGAGGTCATGACTGCTCTTCTGGTCTTTTTTTTTTTTTAATGGATTCCACTCCAACCCTTTATTTTAATTATGTATATGTGTTTCCCTTTTAACTGTATTTTTGCAAATGAAATGTTATTAGATTCTGGCTTATAATCCATTCTGTTCAATTTTACAAGTTAGTTCATATCATTTTCAAGCAGTTATAATTGCTAACTGTGAATAACCCTCCATCCTCCTCTCTTCTATTTATCCTTCTCTTTTTATTCCCTGTCCTCACCTCAAAAGTTTCCTTTGCTTCTTACCACTGCTTCCATTATTCTTCTCTCCCTATTATCATCCTTCTCTCTCTGCTGTTTTCTCTTGCCTCCTTTCTTTAATGTCTATTAACAACTGTTTTGTAGCACATTCTTTCCTCTTTGAACCAGTTTAGATGAGAGTGAGGTTTAAGTGTTATCTGTTTCCTCTATTTGCTCATCTATTGTAAATACTTTTCTTTTTGTGTCTCTTTTATGTGACACAATTTTCTTCTTTCTGACTATCCTTTCCCCTTTATCTCAATACATCTTTCTTTCTTAAGCTTCAACTTTTCTTTTGAGATCATGCCAATATAAGTAGAATCACACCCATGCCCTCTTTCTAAGTAAACTCCTAAATACCCTAACACAATAAAGTTCTTGACATTTAGAAGTATCATCTTTAGAAGTATCATCTTTTGATTTAGGAGTGTAAAAAGTTTATCCTTGTCTTCATAATTCATGCTTATTTTTGAATGCTTCTCGAGTTCTGTGGTTAAATATTTGTTTTTTTCTGTTCAGTTCTGGTTTTCTCATCAAGTATAATTGTAAATCTTCTAATTTATTAAATGACCATTTAGTGTTATACTCAGTTCTGTTGATAAAATTAGTCTTGGTTGTAATTAAAGTTACTTTGCCTTCAAGATTATCAGATTCTATAAATGCCACTTTTAAAAATGGTAGTTGTTAAATCTTGTGTAATCCTGACTATCGTTCAACAGTATTTGAGTGGTTTCTGTCTGTTTGGTTGTAATATGTTCTCCTTACAGTGGGAATTGTAGAATTTGACTTAATATTCCTGGAAATTTTCATTTTCAGACTTCCTTGACGAGGTTATAGGCGGATTCTTTCAATTTAAATTTTGCCCTCTGGTTCTAATATATCTATATCTATATATCTATATCTATATATATCTATAGATATATATCTATAATATATCTATCTATCTATCTATCTATATATTTTTCCTTTATAATTGTTTTGAAATAGTTTTACTACTTCTGGGTGCCAAGATAAAGGAATAAGAAATGTTCACTGTCAGTCTCCTTTATTGACCCTTAAAAACCTATAAAATATTGACCCAGGAAAAACCTTGAGAGAATTGAGTCAGGAGAAAGATGGTGAGCAGCTGTTGTAGCTCAGGAAACTTGGAGGATTAATGGGAAATCTCTCTGTCTAGTGAAAGAGGAGCAGTACAGGAAGGGAAGCATTCCAGCAAACCAGTGGCAACCTCATCTCAGCAAACCAAGAGATTATCCTGAGCTTGGGAGTAGTGGAATAGGCAAGTGTTAACTCCCAAGACCCACTGAGTGCCTTGGCACAGCAGGAGAACCAGTAGATTCCAGCTTGGAAACCAGCATGTACACTGGTGAACAGACGTCCTCTAACAACCAAATCTCCCCATACTGCAGAACAACTCCAGGAAGCAGAACTCCAGGAGGGTTAAATCCATATAGGAGGCCATCCTCCAGAGGTCAACTCTTCCAGTACTTCAAAGTATCTTGAGTGAGAAGGCATCCTTCAGGGACTGGACCCCCACTACCACCACACAAGCTTCAGTTACTGACCCTACTTCAGTCCCAGGTAAACTGTTAGACACCCACAGGCTCTAGTTGTCAGCACCTGAGGTCCCAGCATCCAGTCAGTGGATGAAACACAAGAAACTTGTGTCAGTGACTCTTGTACTCCAGCAGGAGAGTTCAACTTCAAAAGCCAGGAAATATGCAAACAAATGAGCAAGAAGCAGAAATATACAAGGACCATATATTCTTTTCCATGGGGACAGGGAAGATCAAAATACAAATTCACAAGAGGATAGGAGTGTCAATACACCCATATCAAAAGTCTTAAATATGAACAGGTCTCAAGCCAAATAGCCTTCACTGAAGAGCTCAGAAAGGGTTTTAAAAGTCAGATAAGAGAGGTAGAAGAATAAAATGGGAAAAAAAGAGAGATAAACAGTAAAGAGTCAATAACTTGGAAAAAGAAGGACAAAAATTGACTGTAGAAAACAGGTCCTTAAAAAGTAGACTTGGCCAGGTGGAAAAGGAGGCACAAAAGTCATTGAAGAGAAGAACTCCTTGAAAATTAAAATGGGCCATTTAAAAAAAATAATATATTAGCAAAGACATTACAACAATTTATCACCAGGATAAGACACTGCTAGGGCCTTCCTACAAACTACCTCCCTTAAACAGATCACAAACAGGATCTCCCATTCACTCTAGTTGCTGCCTTTCCCAACTCTGAATTATCTCTGACCAACTTCCTCTCAGCTTGGCTCCACCCTTCCTGCTCTACTCTGTACTGTTCCAACCATTCAGCAAATTCCTCCCACAACAGAGTCATGTGACTCTGACTTCCATGTGACCCGGACAGGTCACAAGGGACTATTAATAAATGGGAAATATCTTCTCATTTAAATTATCACTGCATTCTTTAAATAACCATTACATTCAGCTGTGAGATCTTTTGTATGCATTACATAGATCAGTGGGACAACTGGTATGAATAGAACTTTTACAGGGATAACAGAAAATAAGCATATAAAACATCTCAGGTTGGGGCTTGAACGTTAGCACCCTCAAAAGAGTGGGGCCCAAAATCCCTTGGAATAAGGGATGAAGGTTTCTTCTTTCATAGCCACTTCCTGCTTAAATTGGATATAGATCTGTCACTGCACCAAGAGGTCCCAGGTTCCATTCAAGGGGTCAGTTCCTCAGCCAGTATCTAGAACTTGGTTGATGACAGGTGCAGGGGTGACACAGCCCTTCAGACTAGGATTGGTATCTGGTTTAAGTAATCAAGAATCTGCAGGTTGAAGGTAAGTTTGCAGAAAATAAATCTGACAAACAAGGTGAACAGACAAAAAACAAAAAGAAACAAGGAGACAATGACCGTAAGTAGGGTAGATATACATTCAATCTTGCTTCTGAAGTCCATGAACCCACTATCATAGCCTCATTCGCTGTTTTCTAATTTGCAGTTTTGGGGTCATCATAGGTATATTTTCTTTAGTTGAGGACTGACTAATTTCCTTTCCTCCCAGAAGGTGTGACAAACTTGAATATAATGTTTCAGGAGGATATGTAGGGGCAGTTTTTAGTTCCATGTTCAGTCTAATATCAAGCTCCCTTTCTCTGTACATTTTGTATAGTTCATTGGTTGGAATGCCATCTATGCTTCCAAAGTCTAAATCTTCCAAGTCTAATCTTCCAAAATCCTGCTCTCAATAGAGCAGCAAACAATACTTTTTTTTTTTTTTTTTGTCAAAACTAATTGACTTTGAATCCTCTGGCTATTTACTCTTTTCTCTTGAGGAAATTTATATTTTTCCCAGTCCCTATGTAACTAAACTGTTAAATCTTGTCCAGCACCCCCAAAAGAGCAAACCCTATTTCTCCAATTAGTAGAGTCATAACTAGTGGCTTGTAATCACAAGGCGCCATTTTCACTATTACATTCCTATGAGAAACTACTAATGGACTATTGTAGTACACATCTGCATTTCTGATCATTATGGCAGTCTTTATTACCTCCTCCTTTAACTTTCTCAGACAATCTATAAGTGAATACCATGGTGTATTTCTGCTAGACCATATAGAGTCAGTAGGATACTACTTATTGTATCTTTAGGCAACCAAAGATAACAAATTAGTCTTATTGTTACCTCCCTGCATATTGTAATCTCCAAAAGCTTGCTGTACAAAAGGATTCTAATACCTATAAATTTCAAACAACTTACACCATTTATTGATACACCTCTTGCTCCTTCATCACTGATTCTCTCCATTCAAGATATTAGTGATTCTCCCATCTTTTAGGTGAACAGACTCAAAATATCTGTGACCTCCTGCTGAGTAAAATCCTTATTTATCTCCCTGTTTTGCCCGCCCTGGTTTTTCTGTTTCTACCTTAATATTGGTCATGCTTCAGCCTGAGAAGCTTCTACTTCTAACATTGCTGCATTTTTCAACTTTTACTTTGTTACATTTTCCTGTCATGTACTCTCATAGAAAGTGTTGCCATTGCAACTTGTTTGGGTCTGTACAAAGATTGTATGCACATATCTTTTGCCAGCTTTTCTCTTCTTCTAAGCTAAATTAACAGCTTTTTTCTTCTACCACCTGAGACATTCCAGACTGCTAATTTAAAGAAGAGTCAAATGCTTAGAACTTCCATGCAAAATAGTTAACTCTTTTTCCATTTGAATTTTTTTCCTTTAGCAACTCATCTCTCTTTTTACACATAATACAGTAGCCTGTTAATAAATTCCAGGCTCTCTTACACACTCCTATCAGTTCTTTACCTGAATTTATTGGTATTCCTTGCAAACATCTTTCCAAACCTCTAGGCTCCCCCTCCTGTGACCTTAGTTTCCTCTTTTGAAAGGGGCTAGTGCTTCTAGCCCATTCCCTTACTAGGGATGAATAAGGTAAATTCTCCCATCCTAGGATATACATTTCTCCTTCTAAAACTTTTTTGCCTCCTCATAGAGATTTTATACCCTGTAATCCTGTTAGTGATGCCAAATATATAACCAATGTAGTATTAACAGCACCAATGGTGACTGTGCCAGCATAGTTCTGAACTGCAAAGTATAACAGACTCTCCATATAAAAAGCAGAAAAAAAAATAAAAGATTCATTCAGACACCAAAAGGCCAAATTCCAGCACCAAAAAGACAAATCTGTCATAGTAACCAAGAAATCTATACACAATAGCAATTCAGAAGTCAACACCATTTCTAAGCTTTCTCCAGGCTAGGGCCTTTCCAGAAACCAGGTCCCTTAAATAAATTACAAACAAGCTCTCCTACCCATGCTAATTGCTGCCTTTCCCAGCTCCAATTACTATGTCCAACTTCCTCTCAGCTCTGCTCCACCCTTTCTGCTCCTAAGGTAAAGGATTTTGTATTACAAACAAAGATTTATTACCCAGCAAAGCTGAATGTAATCTTTCAGGCAAGGAGATTAACGTTCAATGGAATAGGGGAGTTTGAGACATTCCTGATGAAAAAACCAGAGCTTAATGGAAAATTGATCTTCAAATATAAAACTCAAGAGAGGCATAAAAAGATAAATAGAAAAGAAAATAAAACATATTATTCAATAAGTGCAAACTGTTTATATTACTATACGAGAAGATTATGCTTGTAACTCTTGAAAATTGTATCTTTATCAGCACATTTAAAAGGAATATAAATAGATTGAGTATGTTGGTAAAAATTAGCTGATATATTGATAAAAAAACTAACTAAGAGGTGAAAAGGGATTGTAATGAGATAAAAGGGAAAAAGGAAGCAAAAAGCTAACTTGCATCACATGAAAAGCACAAAAAATAATCACAACTGAATGTGAGTAGAATGAACTTTCCAATAAGATGGAAGCACATAGCACACTGGACTAAAAGTCACAGTGCTACAATAGGTTGTTTACAAGAAACACAAGTGAAATTGTAGGATATGTACAGGGTATAGGTAAAAAACATTTTTTTAGACTAGAATATTCTACAAATTAATATTTTTGTATAGTTCAGCTGAACATAAAAAAAGGGTAGCAATCATAATCTCAAACAAGGCAAAAACAAAAATATCACTAATTAAAAGAGATAAGAATGGAAACTATATCCTGCTAAAAAGACAATGAAGGGCGGTGGGGCCAAGATGGCAGAGTAGAAAGACATGCATACAGAGGATGCTCCCACACAGCCCATAAAACCCCTGCAGAGAGGGACTCAACAAATTTTGGAGCATCAGAATTGGAGAACAACAGAGTGGAGGAGATTTCCAGCTCAGGGTGACCTGAAAGACCCACAGGAAATATCAGTTGCTCCAGATGAGGAGCTGAGCTCAGAGCACAGAGCCCAGCCCAGCCTTGGCCTTCCAGACAGGGCTTGTGAACAGCCCTCTGGGGTGGAATCTCCATTGGGGGAATCCCCAGTTCCAGCAGCAGAGGCTCTGCAGATCCTTCAGCCCACAGGCACCAAAGGTCAGTGATGAGGTTTATTCAGCTGGCCAGGAAGGGAGAAGGACCTTCACATTGGGCAGGCAGCAGGAGCTCTCAGGGCAGCCCCAATAGCAGCCTGAGACCATAGCTGGATCATAAAAACCCCTGGGGGCACTGAAGAGCTGAGTGTTACCTCAGCCCTGTGAAGATGCCCTGAGGCATCTGGTCTTTGTCTCACACAGAATGGACACCCTGCCCCAGCAGCTTGACTGAATCCCAGCCCTGCCTCCCCCCACCCTAAGTACTATCTTGGCAGAACTGGAGGTCAGGTGCCTGTGGAGAGGAAACACTGCTAAGATTTTGGGCAAAAAAATCCTTCCCGATACCCAGACCAATACACACTTGATTGTGCCACCTTGGAGAAAGTGATATCTTACAGCTCCCCAGAGTATACACTACTTTTGACAAAGGACCCAAAAGTCAAGTCACTGGATGGCAAAATGCCGGAAAAAGGGAAAAAAAATAAGACTATAGAAGGTTATTTTCTTGGTGAACAGATATCTTCTTCCACCCTTTTAGATGAGGAAGAACAATTCTCACCATCAGGGAAAGACATAAAAGTCAAGGCTTCTGTACCCAAAGCATCCAAAATAAATATTCAATGGGCTCAGGCCATAGAAGAGCTCAAAAAAGATTTTGAAAATCAAGTTAGAGAGGTGGAGGAAAAACTAGGAAGACAAATGAGAGAAGTGCAAGAAAAGCATGAGAAGCAGGTCAACACCTTGCTAAAGGAGACCCAAAAAAATGCTGAAGAAAATAACACCTTGAAAAATAGGCTAGCTCAATTGGCAAAAGAGGTTCAAAAAGTCAATGAGTAGAAGAATGCTTTCAAAAGCAGAATTAGCCAAATGGAAAAGGATGTTCAAAAGTTCACTGAAGAAAATAGTTCTTTCAAAATTAGAATGGAACAGATGGAGGCTAATGATTTTCTGAGAAACTAAGAAATCACCAAACAAAACCAAAAGAATGAAAAAATGGAAGATAATGTGAAATATCTCATTGAAAAAACAACTGACCTGGAAAATAGATCCAGGAGAGACAACATAAAATTGTGGGACTACCTGAAAGCCATGATCAAAAAAAGAGCCTAGGTATCATCTTTCATAAAATTATCAAGGAACACTGCCCTGATATTCTAGAACCAGAGGGCAAAATAAGTATTTAAGGAATCCACCGATCACTACCTGATAGAGATCCAAAAAGAGAATCTCCTAGGAACATTGTGGCCAAATTTCAGAGTTCCCGGGTCAAGGAGAAAATATTGCAAACACCTAGAAAGAAACAATTCAAGTATTGTGGAAGTACAGTCAGGATAACACAAGATCTAACACCTTTTACATTGAGGGATAGAAGGGTGTGGAATATGATATTCCAGAAATCAAAGGAACTAGGACTGAAACCAAGAATCACCTACCCAGTAAAACTGAGTATATTACTT